>OZ020280.1:11324875-11636852 GCA_963971205.1 Aethes cnicana
ACTTCATTCATCGCGCTTTCAGGTAAGTCATTCACAGTCAGCGGCGATTGGTAACTACTATGAGAAACATCCGTTTTATACTATATTTGTAATCTACTTGATGTTTTAAATAAATAACCCAATTCAAGATACCTCCTAAACACACAGCAGACCCATCTATTAACTATTCACAGGCCGTTACGTTAAGAATGGCTGAACCTAAGGGTTTCATGACAGCCGACAAAGGATGAAAGAAGGTACCAAGCAAAGTACATACGTGTTCGGAATACAAACGTCCACACGTTTTACAATTTGTTACATCGCTTAAATTGTAAGGTGATAAAGCTCCAGTGTAACACCTATGTATTGTATACATTTGACTGAAACCGTATAACCTTTCAACCGATAAACTTTGTGTTCTTTTTAGGTTAAGTTCAAATTTTATTGTAGCGTCGTTGTCGCTTATGGCCTATTGCATTAGAATGCGAGAGCATTCTCGTATAAGCCTCACTGAGGTGTACTTCGAATCCCTGATGGATACTGTTCGTATTCTATTTACTGTAACGGATACCCTCATTATTCGTTAAGCATTTCTTACGACAGCGAATCATGAGATACGATATAGGCAAATTTGCAATAGGTACTTACATGTGAAAGACTGGTTATTTCATTTCTTTTGTAAGGATTTCGCATATTATCATCAAAATCTTAATAAATATTTCTAAAACTGACCGTTATTGACTGACTGATCGTGATAGCACGCGCAGGAGGGTGGATCGAGAAGAAGAGTTGGAATTCTATAGTAATAAAAAGTTACCTTTTCGAATTAAAATGTATTAATTAATTATCAAGGTCGTTTAAGTTCTCTATAAACCCACTTTTAGAGCCTTATTTTAAGAATCTTATTAAACTATTAATGTAATTTCATTTGTTACAATTATTAGAGTACTCGTAATTACAAATGTTCACTAATTGGCTAATAAAAACAAAAAATAAACAATAATGTTATGACTTAAAAAGATGGTAAATGTCTAAAAGTCATTTCAGCCGTTACTTAAAACATTTGAATTTTTATTATTATTAGTGAGCATAATTAAGCAAATATTTTTAATTCAGGTGTGTATAGATAATTATCAAACCTTTTAGCATAGTATTAAACAAAATGTTAGGTACACTAAATAATTACAAGTAGTAAAGTGTAAGTAATTATTTAACAAAACGTAGACTGGTTAGAATCATAAAATGTAACAAATTGGCAAAATTAAAACAGAAATACGAAATAAAGAGCCGATTCGACTCAAACGGCTTCATTAAAGGAACCACTTCCATTAGCAACATAGTCATCGCCATTGCAGATACAACGATGAAATATACACTCGAATGTTGTATACAGAAAGATCACTGGGAGAAACTTGTTAAATTAACACTAAGATTAAAAAGATAATAACTAAACCTACCACAAATAAAACTATTTAAGGTATTGTTGTGTTTCTAGAAAATTAATGATTTTAGTCAGAAACGTATTATTGCTTTGAAATTCGAAGGAAATCCACGGTAAATGATACCTATGTAAGTATGCAAGTATTAACGCTATCAAAAGTAAATCACAGAACCAATTTGAATCGTCCTTGAATTATGAAGTTAATTTCACATCAGTTAAATTCACAGGTTACGAGCGCATTTATTTTTTTAGTTTGTTTACTTTATATTACTATAAAGTACTATACTTATCATGAATAGTAGTAATATTTTTATTGTTTTAAGAATGTAAAGAATTATTTAGTCTTCAGTAGGTACCTCAGTAACATCCACAACCTTGGCTCTGAAAACTTGAGGTATGATCACAATTAATCTGTTTTAATAATAGCTCCTCACATGGAATAGGTACCTAATTGTTTTAGCACTTTCTTGCTATTTCACTTCTGCAGCCCGGTCCTTGGCATCTAAGGAAATAAACGTTCAGCGGAACGGCGTCTGCGTTTAATAGTCCGAGGCTGGGTGCTTTTAATTACGTATACATCACTATGTATATCTGTGCAGCAGCGGAGTGAACCCTTTGTATTCATACATACTCTGCGAATGACTTGTGCTGTATTGTATATTTGTATAGCCAATTGTTTAAGATTTTGGTTTGGCTGTGTAAATCTTGTTTAACAGATTACCTCGTTACTAAATAAAAAAATAAAAACCGTCTTCAAACTCCGACAGACTGCGATGTCAATGTCAAGTTCACAATATGATTATCATTTCTTTGGGTCGGTTCTCTTGAGACCGACTTCGCAGTCTGTCGGAGTTTGATGCCGGTTTTTATTTTTTATTTAAAAAATTTTCTTCGGCTACTGTTTTCAAACATTACTATAGAAGTACATAAGTAACTCTGAAGTCTTCGAAATAGATACCAAAATCTAGTATGCTAGCAAATTTCGAGGAGTTCCCTCATTTTCTCATGGATCCCATCATCAAAACTGAACCAAATTAATAAAAAAAAAAATTAAAAAAAGAATCATCGAAATCGGTTCACGTTTACTATTTATTTTTGGTGAACATACATTCCGATGATAAGATTCCGACGAATTGAGAACCTCCTCCTTTTTTGAAGTCGTTTAATTAAATATAGTACCGGGCGACAGAGGTTTGCTCGGGTGAAAATAGCTAAAAATCTATTTTTCCCAGATATGAGACCTAGCTAGATCGATGTCTCACCCCCGTAACCCCCCTATATTCCAATTTTCACCGAAATCGTTAGAGCCGCTTTCGAGAACGCGATTACAAATATCTATTATGTATGTATTTACAAATATTGCTCGTTTAAGAGTATAAATAAAATATGAAATCATTTAACGCTTTGATATAAGGCTTTTACCGGGACAAAAATAGTCCTACATTGGGTGTGTGCCAAATAAGTTTAATGAAATGAAATCAACCGTAAGTAACGTCTTTTTGAATCTAAGACATTGGCAAGACATCATAACCTCTAGGTAGTTTGCGTAACAAAAGAAATTTACTATTGTGAGGCTCAGCTGCGCAATAAAGGCCTGCAGACTGAACGGGCAAACTAGCCCTCCGGGCCTTGGA
The DNA here is from genome assembly GCA_963971205.1 of Aethes cnicana. Taxonomy (NCBI): domain Eukaryota; kingdom Metazoa; phylum Arthropoda; class Insecta; order Lepidoptera; family Tortricidae; genus Aethes; species Aethes cnicana. The sequence goes on from OZ020280.1 coordinate 11,327,930, forward strand.
TTGATGACCCCCGATGCCCCCAGGTGATCCGGGGATAAATGGCTACAAAAACATTCTCACTACGTGCGCTTTTTGCTTTATGACTGGCTGTTTCGGCCGTATTATCAGAGGGCCGCGCTTAACTCGGCGACGGACGGTTAAAAAAGAAGCTTTTTTTTTGTTGACACTAATAATAATTTTGTAAAAGATTATACGGAACGCTCGGTACGCAACTCCAAATTGCACTTGACCAGTTTTTTTACCCATGGCAGTTTTGAAAAATTATTCGTAACCAGTAAGTATGTGTAAGAGGGAGAGGGCTATTATGCTCGGGGTTTCCCTGCGTGATAGAATCAGAAATGAGGATATCCGCTGTAGAACTAGGCTCACCGACATAGCCCGAAGATTTGCTAGCCTTAAATGGCAGTGCTCGCAGGTCTGATGGCGGACGGGGCCGGAAAGTTCTCGAGTGGCGTCCGTGAACCGGGAGACGAGCTGTCGGTAGGCCTCCAACAAGATGGAGCAACGACTTCGTGAAGGTCGCGGGAAATCGGTGGAAGCAAGTAGTACAGGACCGGTCTGAGTGGCGAGCCTTGGGGGAGGCCTATGTCCAGCAGTGGACGTCCTTCGGCTGAAATGATGATGATGATGAGGTATGTGTATGATTGTCAAACATCCAACAGCATTGTAAAAGTTATGGCGTAATCACACCCGCGATACTACATACAAAAGGAACCAAAACCGCACACTAAAATATTAAGGGCATACAAATATATTTAGGTGCGCGTGTGTGCGTTCCGATTTCCCGGTGGAGATACGTGTTGCTATTGGTACTACTTTTTTTTCTTGACATTCAAACAGTGTCGCAGTAGAAAGCGGAGCGGCCCGAGCGTTATCCCAAATAGGGAGGGTATCGATTTCTCGGGAGTTTGAACAACATTCCCGAGAATTTCAACGCGTGATGTAATGTTGGTTCAAAGCATTTTTTATTTTATTTTAGCCTTTGGTAGCTCAGCGACTCACCGGATTCAAATGATTGATCGCAGTCAATATAATCTTTTAAATGTATGTAGGTAATTTTAGTTTTACCATAATTTCCGTGAAATACCTCAATGAAAATAAATCTGCACGCGCCAGCAAAGCGATTCAGAGAAGGTACCTAAGAGTCTAGAGTAGACTCGTACCTTCTCAAACCCGCTCGAGAAGCCAAATTTCAAAACTTTCCGTGACGGGCGCAGGCTTACTTTCCATTAGAAAGAAGAAGTTTAGTTTTTTTTTTATTACGAATGGGCTTGCGTTTGACCTTAATCATACCTGATGAAAAGTAATGATAGGGTTTAGACCCTTAGGGTGGAACACGCTTACCCAGAAGATGCCTATTCACTCTAGACTTGAATACACCAAGATTATAGGGACTGGGATTTTCGTATCTTATATGTACTTTAAATTGCCTATATTGATTTATACAAGCGATCACAGAAACGGCTCTGATTTGGACGTGGAATACAGGAATTCACGGGTGCGAGATATCGATCTAAGTAGCTAGCTCTCATTCCTGGAAAAACTCATTTTCATTCTGTTTTCAACCGAGCCGAGAGTCTGTCGTTCAGGTACTGAAAAATAAATGGCCAAAACTGGAGCGTACACTCAAACCCACGTGCAATTTCAATTTTAAAATACATCCCAAATTACGATTTAAATCGCTGAAACCGTAATAAAGTGACCGTTGGAGCCGGCAGTCCATCAGCGTGTCCACGCCAGTGCAACTCAAAACGCCGCGGAAAGATAACCATTATTTAGTGCGCCACAACAATGCACAAATAGGTACTTATTCTGCAAAATTAAAAAAAAATTGGAACGATTTTTTCGGCCAGCAGTACCGCGGTGTCATTTTAAAACGTCTTATAAACACTTAATCAAAACCAAAAGTAAAGTAAGGAAGGTACCTTCTGTATTTTGTGACCGAATACGACAAATGTAAGCTAGTATTGTAATTCTATTCCTTAATGTAGGCTAGTGACGTAGTTTTTACGAATTTAATATTTAAGTGCATAAGAAATTAAAAATTGGCTTCATAACTGAGACTTGTTAATTGATAGTTACTTTAAATGTCGTATATTTGAAATACATAAGAGATTGAATCATTAATCTATTTTCGAACCATTTTTTTTACATTTCCCATTAAATTCAAGGTAATTAAATTCTGGGTTAAAAATAGTAGGTATCAACTTAAATCATAATAAGCGTTACATCACAAAACTACAGTTATAAATCATTTCATATTGTGGTTGGTCATAATTTATCACAGCTCTGTCACTCACATGTAAATGCATTAAATTATTTTAATTGTGCGAGGCATGTACAGTCAGCAGCAGAAGTAGATAAGCTGTCCAGGTGTTCAAAATGTTGTTCTCATGTTCAAAAACCTACACACGACCTAATTCTTAAGACGTTAAGGGCGTGTGTAGGTCATTTTGAACACCTGGACAGCTTATCTACTTCTGCTGCTGACTGTATGTTGAGGTTTTATAAAGCCTCTATAGGTATCAAAATAAGTTCAATCTATGAAACTTATTGGAACTTGTTATAATTACGAACCTATAAGTACTGAGTGACAGCCGTGGGTGGTCTAGTGGTTTGACCTACCGCCTCTCATGCAGAGGGTCCCAGGTTCAAATACGGCTCGCACCTCTGAAATTACTTCTTATGTGCGAAATCCAATATGATTTAATTATTTATATTGAACTTTTCGGTGAAGGAAAACATCGTGAGGAAACCTGCACGCATCTGCGAAGTAATTCAAGGATGTGTGTGAAGTCCCCAGTCCGCACTGGGCCCGCGCAACCCTCTCGTGATGAGAGGAGGTCTGTGCCCAGCAGTGGGCCGTAAATAGACTGTTGTAGTAGTGGTAGTATAAAATACTACTTAACCTAATTGTTCAGTTCCAATCTGTGTATATACATACATATATGGATAGATAGATAGAAAATACCTAACTGTTAATAGTACATTACAGACCTAGGGTGGTGAATTCGTAAATGTCCCAGATCGCAGGTTTCTGTAGCCCGAAGCGAAGGTGAGGGCCATAAATATGCGATCTGGGGCTTTACGAATTACCGCCCGTGGTTTGTCAAAAGTTTTACGTCTTGCCTTGGCCAAGAAGTGAGATTTTCTCTCCGCGTAGCGGGCAGAAAATCTCACTTTACGGCCAAGGGTGATGTAAAAAGTTAAAGTGCCTACCTATGAATATCGCAGTGCTTTCTTTTCATGTAAGTATATTTAAAGCTGGTTGGTTACATGGACGATCTCTTGATAGAAAGTACATTCTTAACAGGTGGCCTTAAATAAAGTAGGTACACGAGAATGAAACAGACTTTAGTTCCCAGGTCACGATAAATCTACATAAAAACGATGACCCATAAACAATAGAAACGGAATAAATAAAATTCCATTGCGACTTGAGAGCTAAACAATAAAAGTTATCCCATAAAACACCGTTTACTGCCCAATGTCTGTCCTGCACAGTCTCTTCATACAATATTTATGCGGCATACGGCAAGGCACTCTTGGCTCGCGGTGTAACTCAAAAGCATCTTAACACATTCAATAACGATGTAGCATTAATATTTCAGTGTGTGTTCAAGAAAAAAAAAACATAAATGTTTGATACTTTTTTTTACTTACTGGTATATGATGGTGTTTCTTTAAATAATCTTTATTAAAATCCATACTAATATTATATATGCGAAAGTAACTCTGTCTGTCTGTCTGTCTGACCGTCTGTTACCTCTTCACGCTTCAACCGCTGGACCGATTTGGATGAAATTTGGCATGGAGATAGTTGGGGTCCCGGAAAAGGACAAAGGCTACTTTTTATCCCGAAAAAAACGCATAGTTCCCGCGGGAACGCGATAACCGATTCCACGCGGGCGAAATCGCGGGCAGAAGCTAGTACTAATAATAAGTCTGTTGAATAAGTCGCATCTATAACTTGAAAATTAAAAGAAACTATCAAGTCAGGGGAACTAATATAACCAATACTGAACACAAAATAATTGTCTGTATCTATGTCGGGATTTAACTCAAAATTTGGTATGGAGGTAGTTTATAACGCTGATCAACATATAAGCTACTTTTTATCCCGGAAAAAATGCATAGTTCCCGCGGGAACGTTTTTACCGAATTCCACTCGGACGAAGTCTAGGGCAAAAGCTAGTACCTATTAAAATAATTTGTGAAGCTATTGCGAAGAAGAAGCGGCAATTTGATTAATAAGAGCAATGTGAAAGTGAACATGGATTTTTTTCGCTTTTCGCTATGCGGCAATTCGCTTTTAACCTGTACCAGTTTCTACGAGGGTCTCTTCTTATTTCTCGTCCCTTATATTATTTATAAGATTTCGGGACAGTACCTGCGGTATAATTATTTATTGGACACTTTTTTGCTTTTAAAGGAGCAGGGCATGTTAATGGATAATGTTAGCGGCAAATTTTCTGTCACTGTGTAGTTGAATGATTTTGATATATTTTTGATAATTCAATCCAGTGCTAAAAATCCCATCTCAGGCTTTTTTTACTTATAAATAAATTATCTGAGGGGATTGAGCGTCTTAAAATCTAGCATTTCAAATATCTCCATAAAGGTAAATTAGGTACAACAGGCTAAAAAAAAACCGTGGTGGCCTAGTGGTTCGAACTACCGCCTCTCATGCAGAGGGTCGGGGGTTCGATTCCAGCTCACACCTCTAGGTGGTTTACTTATGTGCAAAAACCAATTTGAATTTACCACTGAGCTTTTCGGTGAAGGAAAACATCATGAGGAAACCTGCACGCATCTACGAAGTAATTCAAAGATGTGTGTGAAGTCCCCAATCCGCACTGGGCTCGCGTGGGGTCTATAGCCCAAACCTTCTCGTGATGAGAGGAAGCCTGCGCCCAGTAGTGGGACGCAAATAGGCCGTATACCTACTACGGCCAGGTACAACAGCAGTTGTAGTATTGTACAGAAAGCATTTGGCTGATTTTTCTCCAAATTCCCAATGCCAAAAAGTTATATTTTTTCACCAATAAGTACACATGTGGGCGTTAGTACTATTATTTATTCTGTGATGTGGGTTCCATTTCAGCCAAAGCTATACAGAACAAAATGAAAGCAAGGTTAAATTATTCCATGTACATTCTCGCAATTTATGTGTATTAACAGAACTGGGACGCAGATGTTCTCGTTCTTAATTACGAAATCTTAGCTAATACTTCTTCGGCGTCCAAGAAAACTGTTTATTTTGTCTCGGCTAACCCTTTGTTTTGTTCTAAACTTGGTAAGACAGAATAAACAAATAAAACGTTAATGGATAAGCTGAATTGGCAACAACTGTCGTGAGTAATTCCTAATTTAATCAGCCTGTTTAAATTTGAATGCGAAATTCGGTGACGAGTCAATATATTTATTAAACTACGCAAAAAAAATATATCATGAAGGCATCAGGTCTTAGTCTTCAGGGTTGGCAACGCATTTGCGATCTAATGATGTCTTATTTCCATGGACCACACAGACCAATTACCTTAAGACGACCTATTGTGAGCTAGTTCGCTAACAAATGGCATTAAAAAAAAATCTTGCAAATAATTGGTAGGAGTAAGTAACCCTTACCTATTTTCTTCCTTTGTTAGCTTTTAAACATACATTATACGAGATGTTTTAAGGTAACAAAGAAAGAAAATAATATAGGTAGCATTTTTTTTCCATTTCTGAACCACTTTTATCGCCCAACTTGAATATAGGTAACTCTTTTTGAAGTTCTCACGCTTCCCGATTTAAATAAGTTCTCTAAGAAGAATAGAAGGAAGACATATTATAATTGTAATTCTTTGATTTTTCCACATTCACGTTTAGATCAGTATTTTAAGTCACTGGTAGATGCAAAATTTCAAACCATCTTTTAAGGCAGCCACGTCATGCAGTCGGAACAACCTTTCGGAATTACAATATTACGATTGAAATTCCGAAACAGTACTCGTGTATGTGGCCGCCCTAAAGTATACCGTGGAACAATGTTACAAATTGTATTGGATACATTTAAGAGCTAAGAATTTTAGAATCCGCAGTCACGTAGACGTCCTTAGAAACGAAATGAAGCGATGAAACACAAAACTCAACTACAGCTAAAACTCCTTCCTCGCTTGCATACAAATATGACTCCCGAGCAGGTAACTATTGAATGTTTAACTCGTCTTATAAGAATGCAAATTTTACTGTTTACCGAGCGGAGTAGAAGAAAACCAGCCCAAAGGTGCACTTTTACACTGTCGGGTACACCTATTACTAGTTCCAAGGTCGGATAATGTTGGAAATAAACGCTTTCTATGCGACCTTTCCCCAACTTTCAGTCCACTTATCAGGGACAAAATGGAAGCTGTATTTGAATAGTGCTGAGACGCGCTTTTGCTGAATCTGAGATGTGGCTATAGCTGGTTATTACCTTATTTAAAGAACTTACGATTCGATGAGTTACTGATATGGTGATTTCGCTTCATTTGGAGCACCCAATTACCTTAGGTACCTACATGGAAACTGTGGAAACGATAATTATATTTGATGCAAATTTATAAGGCGTTGTAGCTGTCTAATATTGTGATAAAGCCTCTAAGTAATTTTATTTATTTAATTTCAGGTCTCATCTACTCGAACCCAACTTTCTTTAAATTTGTTGCGTCATCATCTTTTCTTTTCAGAATGATGTCTTGGGGACAAATTAAAGGTAACCTATAACTTTCAATAAATAAGGGAATTCTGTGTTCGTCTAAGATACAAACAATTTTATCTCGCGTTTGACCCACAAACTGTTTGTAATAACGTATGTTATAATAGCTAGGCTTATGTATGACACTTGAATAAAACTTATCTACGCTTCGTATGAATACAAGCGTATTTTATCCTCCGCGACTACCTCCTGTTTACTTAGGCCGCCGTCGGTTAAATTATTCCGAAATTTGTGTAATGCCAACATATTTCACGGCTTGTCTGCGGTGGCACACTTCTCTTGTACTTTTTGCGAGTTTGGGGGTTATATTTTCATGAAAATGACCTCTTTACTAAAGAGCCGTTGTTGGTGTTAAAAGTATCCGATATTCATGTATGCTCATAATGAAAATAAAATTAAGGATTCTTTCCATTTCACTTATTCCATTATTTAGGAACTAAACTGCAAGAGTGCCAAGTGTATTTTTGCAACGTATTTTCAACAAGTCCCAGAAATTTTGTTCAACTTGAAAAAACACTAGTCTCATAAACAATGCCGAAACGAATGCTTTTCGTTGAAAGTTTGTAAATAAAAGCCTGCCATGGTGGTAGTAAGTCTATTTTTATCTTTTCTCTCGCTAAATTCAGTGAATTTGTGAAAATGTCGCTACAGGAAGCCATTGTTACCGTAATTTCAGGCAGTTTCCTGTTGGCCACATGGCAATTACACTGGCTTTTGTCTTTTACATTTGAGCTAAGGAATAATTAAGCAAATCTATACGAATGTATCACTTTAATAGTGTCTAGTTGCGTAATAAAAGGAATAGGTACGTAAGTAATTTTGTACGTGTAGATATTTAACGACTGAAGGTTCCTTTGCGTTATATGATATTGAGGTGCGAGCCGGATTCGAACCCCCACCCTCTGCATGAGAAGCGGTAAGTCAACCTCGGCTACCACGGCTTTATTACGTTATCTAGACAACTAGCTTCTGCCCACGACTTCGTCCGCGTGGAATTCGTTAATAGCGTGGAATTCCCGCAGGCACTATGCATTTTTCCGGGATAAAAAGTAGCCTATATGTTGACCAGTGTTATACACTACTCCCATACCAAATTTTGTTACAATCCATCCAGTAGTTTTCGAGTTAAATCCGGACATACATACATAAGACAATCTTTCTAAAAATCGTTATTTTGTGTTCAGTTCGTTAATATAATCCCCTCGACTTGATAGTTTCTTTTAATTTTCAAGTTTCAGACCTAACTTCTTTTATTGACTTATTATTAGTAGTATAGATTAGTAAAGAAGATAAGATAAGAAGAAAATTGGTTGCGTTCATTGTTAGTGTATAATATCGTAGGAAAAGTGTAACAGAAAACTTTACAATCTTATCTTATTCTGTTCAATATGCATAGAAAAAATCCAAGTTATTCGTTGAGCTGATTTTGGCATCTTTAATTCCCTTGTATTTATTACATTTGCCCTTTAAATGGTCTCCAAAATATTTGAAACTATTTAAAGGGTCCAACGAAGCAATTAATTATAGAACCAAAATAACTAAAACGAGATGCGGCTACGGTAAGGTACCTTACCTGTGTGCAACATTTCGTTCGGTCCGCGTTTAGCGAGTTACACGAATTCACACAGCATTCTGCGCCAGCCCGGTTAGTTCGCTGCGGAATTTCTAAATCCATCCCTGTTTTTGCTTTGTTCCCGGTAAATTAGAACAAAACTATGCTTAGGACTGGCTTAGGTTAACACTCTGGCTCCACAGTTAGTTGATTTTGAAGTTCTAGCATTTTAATCTCAAATCATGTAAGGTTGTTTTTTTCCCTGAACACATGTATACATTTGTGGAGATATTAAGCTTTAGAGAAAGGGGAATCCCCTCTAGTCCAATGTTCGAGTATTACTGATTTAGGGGTGTTCCTTTTCTCTGAGGCTTACCGTACTAGACATCCGTAAAAGATCGTTTCACCGTATTTTTGGAAAATAGTCAAGCCTCAAATAAAAAAAAAATGAAAAAAATCAATCATTTATCCTGCAAATTGGCCACTTTTACACGTCAGAAAAAGAATTTACCAATGCTTCCTAGACCCATTGCTTGAAAAACCTCAAGTACCTAACCAAACACTATTTTATACCAGTATTTCGCAAATTGTATGTCCCAAGAAATCGTTGAGAACATAATAAATAAGAAATACGTAGTCAGAACATTTTTTCGCATTCTCATTCAGTTAGTTTTACAATGTATATTTATTTCAAATCTTCCAATGGAACTGTGACTAAAACTTAACCAAGATGAGTTCAATCATAACATTTTCACATTTGGCATCGCGTAGTTTGCTGACTTTCCTCGGCAGTGCAAGTTACGACTGATTGTTCAAACTACCACTTGCAAACTATATGACTTTATTTGGTAGCTATCAGAATTACCATATCGAAATGTTTCATCATAATCATCATTTCAGCCGATAGACGTCCACTGCTGGACATAGGCCTCCCCCAAGGCTCGCACTCAGACCGGTCCTGTGCACGAAGTCGTCGCTCCATCTTGTTGGAGGCCTACCGACAGCTCGTCTCCCGGTTCGCGGGCGCCACTCGAGAACTTTCCGGCCCCATCGGCCATCAGTCCATCATCGGCAATCGAAATGTTTAGACTGTCTGAATATTGATTAGGTAGGTATTTGATTTGAATTAGTAAAGGCCCAATCGCACTGACGCCGCTTACCTCGGGTTATCCCCTAAGGAATTACATAGAAGACCGGATTTACATTGGTAACTTATACTTATGTGAGTCGTTTATGCGACAAACTTAAGGTAAAATTAAGTTAATACAACTAAACCTGAGTTAACTTGAGTTAAGTGCCGAACGTGAGTCAGTCCCACGTGTGCCTAACAATGGTTGTTTCGGAGTTTCAGAGTTTCATATACATGTATTCTTCTTGGTATGTAAAATCATGTATTCTTAGGCCCTAATCTTGCTGGTGACTAATAGTTAACAGGAGATCTTCTACTATCTAAAGTCCCACGCCTTCACATTTCAAAACGCTTCAATGTATTTAAAAAGCACCACCTACACTCGCAACACATGTGTTCGTACTGAGACAGCTATCAACTATGCGTTGAGAGTGTTGGTGGTGCTTTTTAAATAATAATAACAAAATTGAAGCGTTTTCAAAATGTGAAAGCGCGGGAGTTTAGACAGTAGAAGATCTCTAGTAGTAGACTAGTTTATCACTGGAGTAGTGGCTTTAAGTTTGAACTAAAACCGTAGACGCTTTATTTACAATGTAATCTTAAGTCAGGCTCTAATTCCTGCCACCAAATCGCACTGATGTGTTCCGGTAAGAGTTAGAGGAGAGCGTATTATATTATGTCCCGCGAGTTGTAAATATGGCGTAGCAAAAAAAATCTACTAATACTACTACAACAGCTTATTTACGGCTCACTGCGCTAGGCACAGGCCTCCTCTCATCACGAGAGGTTCGGGCTATAGTCCCCACGCGGGCCCAGTGCTGATTGGGGACTTCACACACATCTTTGAATTACTTCGCAGATGCGTGCAGGTTTCCTCACGATGTTTTCCTAAACCGAAAAGCTCAGTGGTAAATTAAAAAAAAACTAAAATGTATTAATGGAGTAGGTAATCCCCATTAATAATTCTAACGCATTAACCATACTTGCTGCGACCGGTCGTCCTGAAAGACCATAAAATTTCTTTTCCACGTTGCCGAAGCTGAAGTCATCATAAATATGTATAGTGTGAATCAAGCATGCGTCGCGTATAAAGCGACGCCGAAAATGCGATCTCACGGGTGGAGCCAGCGGCGAGAACTTAACGCGGCTGGATAAGTTAGTAGTATCTCTACAGAATATGCACAGAGCTGATGTAGTGAATAAAAACGCTCAACAGGATTGAATTCGGGTCACTTTGTATCGCATTTTCTATAAGAAAGTGACCCGAATTCATTGCTGTTGAGTGTACTTACTTTCCATCGGGAATCGGGATCGGAAATCTGACAAGACTGCGCGCCGGCTAGGTTCAGGCGGGCGATTCCGTGGCCCTTCTGTATGTAGTCCTATTGAATACTAGCTTCTGCCCGCGACTTCGTCTGCGTGGAATATAAAATTGCCGATAACTTTTCTTACCGACATAGCTTATATGTTGCTCCAAATGATGCTCTATCTAACCTTGAAATCTGCATTCAAATCGGTTCAGTAGTTTCGGAGATTAACTCTAACAAACAGACAGACAGACAGACAGAAAAGATTTCTAAAAATCGCTGTTATGTGGTCTACCATACATCTGTAGACCCCCCCCCCCCGTTCCTTTTTTTGAACTTTTCTTTCTATGTACAGACACGCCGTGTTCTGTTCTTTTATTATAGTGTAGATAGATAGATAGATTCTGCGATGACGCCTGCCCACACAAAACATAAAAATAACTTGGTAATTTATTTATACCTTTGCATTGTGGTAGTTAGTAACCTTCCATTTTTGCGATTTACCAGTAATTTTCCAATTCGCTTCCACTGGCGTGTACCTCCCTGTACCGCCGACTCGCACCCGGTTTATTTGCCCCTATTTGCATAGAAACGTTTTTGTGGGCGTCCTTGTTTGTATAGTGGATAGGTGGAGAAAGCTTTCGTGCCTCGTGAAGTTGCGAGTCTACGGCAGATTTGTTTGAATTGAATGTAGTGGCGTTTTTTTCATCCCAGTGCCATTTTGAACTCGGATGTAGGTTAGCGGTTCTACTCGTAGAAGAGTAGAGATAAATCTACCATACGAAGTCCCGCGCCTCCACAGTTCAAAATACTTCAAAGTATTTAAAAAGCACCACCAACACTCTCAACGCATGTTTGATGGCTGTCTCAGCACGTACACATGCGTTGAGAGTGTTGCTAGTCTAGTGCTTTTTAAATATTTTCCAAATACAATGTAAGCTTTTGGAACTGTGGAGGCGTGGGACTTCCTATAGTAGATTATCTCTATTAAGGCCGTTCATAGACCCAGCTCAGCCGTCACTTTCACTCGTGCAACGAGTGAAAGAGAAAGCGCTACGCACAGAACGCCCGATTTAGTTAGTATTTAACGCGTTTTAATTTCTATAAAAATACCGTCTAAAAACATGGCATTTATAAAGCTGTCGATGTATGCATATAATATGGATATTTTTTGTGTTATAATTAGTTTTACACTGTTTGATATAATAAACTGGAGTAAAGTTGGATTAGCGGTCCGAGTTAGAGGTTACTTTGGAATTAAATTGTATCGAGCGAAGTTTCGTGAAACGTGTATCGAAAGCTGTCAATGTAAGGATGATATAATGAAATATAAAATATGTTTTTTTTCATATTTTTAACTTTTAACATTTTTAGAAAAGTATGATCTCAAATGACCAATTTGACGATGCTGGGTCAGGGAAGGGCCTTAAGTCGGATAAAATTCAACTGCTTCAATCAGATGCCTGTTATGTCTTAAGGACATTTGTATTTTTTGATTTAGTAAAATATAGTTTACTAGCTTCTGCCCGCGACTTTACCCGCATTGGATTCGGTTATCGCGCTCCATTCGGTTATACCTCTAGAAAGTAGCCTATGTCTTTTCCGCGGGACTCCAATTATTTTCATGCCTGCCAAATTTCGCCTAAACCGCTCCAGCGCAGCGGTTTAAGCGTGAAGAGCTACTAGACAGACGGATAATAGTTACTTTCGCGCTTATAATGATAATAATAATGGTATGGATACTAGAAGAGCGTCAGGGTTTTATCCGCGGAAAGACTAGCCCATGATGTGACTTAGTCCATTATTATAATTATTATGGTTTAGATCCATACTCAAAGCTTTATGTGAACATCCAATAATTCATTCAGTAGAAGGTATTATGTAAAGTATAATAAATTAATAATCATGAACTGCTCAAAAGACATATTTTACCTTCTAAGTAAAGTAACCGCCTACAAAATGCTAACCCTTCACCCGGCTTCATTATGCGCTCCAAAAACTTTAATATAACAGGGATTCTACAAGCATTCTAATTACGCTGGCATTGTTACGCTCAAAAACGTCGCCGTCCGGTTGTCCTTCTTTATCCCCGTATTTGTACTGTAATCCCTTGGGAATTAATTACAGCCTTGCGTAAGGTGAGCGGTACGTACCTACTACGTAAATTACGCCCTCTCCCGGCTTAGGGCGACATTCGACTGATCTTATTGAAATCCGAAGGCGTTCTTATTTTAAATGTGCTTGAGTTTACATCGGATTTGGCACTGGCCAGTATCTAATTTGGTGTTAAGAAAAAAGAACAGTACCTATTTTTAAAATACTGACTGTTTTCTCTAAGACTTTTTAAGTTTTGAATGTAACATTTTAAAAGAATGTGTAAGTCCAAGTAGGTAAGCATTTCTTATTTATTTTTTTGTTTTGTTTTCGAGTTGTAATTAAAAATGTATTAATTGGTATTTTAAACATTAAACTGATACCAATTATTGTCTTAATTTTACGCAAAATAATACCTATAAAAAGACAACATTATGAATAAACTTTTTCCTATAAAGTAGAAGAGACTAGGTAGGTATGTGAACTTAATATTTTTTTTGTTATCTATTGTACAGTCAGCAGCAGAAGTAGATAAGCTGTCCAGGTGTTCAAAATGACCTACACACGACCTTATTCTTAAGAGGTTAAGGGCGTGTGTAGGTCATTTTGAACACCTGGACAGCTTATCTACTTCTGCTGCTGACTGTATGTACAAAGTTAATGCAACTATAGGTAGTTTTAAACGAGCGAGTAGCAGTGATGCAATCTTTGCGCAAAAAGTTAAACTGTTGCTATTGAAACTTGCGTGCTACAGTATCGACGAGTTCGTTGTGGGGGAACGTTGACTCATGCACACAAAATAAGCTAAAATTAAAAGACTTAAAATTGTGAATGATTAAGAAAATTATTAATAGTATACAATGTTTGTTATTTAAAATAATGTAAATTAATAGTGTATTAACTACGTTTACATAGATTAAGAAATGACCTGTAATACTTTTATTATGAATAAATATCTCAATCTCAATCTCAATCTCTAAACCATACTAAAGTTAGCAAACTCCTATGGGGCTGAAGCGGAACCATGTGGGGGGGCCTTTGTAAACTTTTTAATAATTCAAGCGATTTGATGTAATTTGGCCGGATACCGCCTGCGAGTGAAGACTTTGTCTTGTTTGGGGTACTGCCGTGAAGCATGACTTATTAGACGCTAAATTAATTTAATTAATAAATAAACACCAACGTCTTTATTTTTTGAAGTGAAAACTTCTTTAGCGGCGCTGTGCACTTTTTGTGATGGGGAAAAAATGTTAAACTCGCGAAAGATCACGTGACCGTAAGACGGACACCTGACCTGATCGAAAAACAATGCTTCTACATGACATCTCCTGATCGAAAAACGGCTTCAATTTAATTGAAGGCAGTAGACCGCCGGCGCGGCGTAGGAGAGGAAGTATCCCCCTCTCTTTTTACCGCGCGGCGAAAATGTATGCCTGTGAAAGTTTTTACTTCTGCCGTCACTCCCAGAGTGCAACCCGTTGTTTTTTATTTATTAAATAATCGTTCTGTATTACGTGTGTAGGTATTGTAAATACAAACGCATTGGTACTATTTATTGAGCACAAAAAGACTTTATTGTATATAGATACACAGAAGGCGGTCTTATTGCTAACTAGTTCTGCTCCGAGACTTCATCTGCGTGAAATATAATATTGCCGATAACTTTTCTTTCCGACATCCGATTTTAATCAAACATAGCTTATATGTTGCTCCAAATAATGTTATATCTACCCTTGAAAACTGTATTCAAATCTTTTCAGTAGTTCCGGAGATTAACGCTAACAAACAGACAGACAGACAGAAAGAAAGAGACAGAAAATTACCCTTTTATTATAGTATAGATATTTAGATAGAAGGAGACAGATAGATAGATAAAAGAAGATATATTGATATTTCCCAGGCAACGTTTAGGTAGCTTACAATTAAGACTAAAAATAATATGGCAAAGCATATAAAAATAAATTATTTAATGAAAAGTATGTTATTCTGAATAGTGAAGAGGCCTTTACTCAGCAGTGAGTGTATAGGTGGATGTGGGTGTGTGTGTGTGTGGCTGATATATATATATATGTTATTCTGAACAGTAAATTCCAAATAGACAATTTTCAGCAGGGTTCATAAAAGGATAGGAATTCAATCAAATATAGGTACCACAGCGCATAATAGTCTTAAAACATCACGTATTGCTGAATTAATGATTTAATTTATGCAAATCTACTGACTGAGAAATTTTGAAGTATTTTTTACAGGACATGCAATTGTGTAAGCCAATTTCAAAATTGAACAGTAAAATAGAAACGAAACAAAGAGACGACGTCACGTTTCCACAACATTTCGTTATCAGTAGCAACGCCAGGTGTCGTCAACCCGAGCACGTTCGAAAGATCCCAACGGTGCGCGATACCTGCCGAGCTCCTTACAAGCTTCCGCTGAAAGGGTG
The DNA here is from genome assembly GCA_963971205.1 of Aethes cnicana. Taxonomy (NCBI): domain Eukaryota; kingdom Metazoa; phylum Arthropoda; class Insecta; order Lepidoptera; family Tortricidae; genus Aethes; species Aethes cnicana. The sequence continues at coordinate 11,343,191 of OZ020280.1, forward strand.
TGGTCAGACGCGCCCTAACTTACCTTGAAAACCAATTTATTAAATATTTAGCATACCCCGCCGTAAGAGGCTTTAATGCGAGGTTATGCAAACACAGGGGTATTTTATGTGAAAATTCGGTATTGTAATGCAGAACCCAAGGGGTAGTTTCATTTGATATAAGAATTTGGTAGTTTCTGGTTTAAAGTACTTACATGTTAAGTCTTAACCATACTATAACATATCAACACTCGTTGTCTTATACTTTAAACTCGCTAAAATTGTATGTTTCTCTGTCCAAGCGATCTCAAAAACGGCTTTAACGATTTCGACGAAATTTGGAATACAGGGGTTTACGGGGGCGACAAATCGATCTAGCTATGTCTCCATATTCGAGAAAACCCTAAGTCTTAAACTTGTGTTCCGTGTGCAGCAGTGTTCGTGGGAAAATGTATTTATTTAAAAACAATTAGGAAACGTCTCTAAAGTAAGATTGTAATCCACTTAGATGGCTTTAGGTTGATTAAAAACCGGCCAAGTGCGTGTCGGGCCACGCGCAAAGTATAGGGTTCCGAAGTTGACGATGCCCACAGTACCTTTCTAAGACTTATTAGCATCTAGCTAGCCTGTGGTAGTGCCCGCCCGACGCCCCTGCCGCTCGAGAAAAATCATCATCATAAGTTGGTCGACTATTACTCGTAAGTTTGTACAGCCTACTTAGCTGTGATAGTTTTCCTTTCAACTACGTTATATATGCCACAACCGTAATTTTTTTCAGCCATCCAAATACCACCATTTAGCTGGCAGGGTGGGGGGGACACGTGACTCTAACAAAAAATAGCACTTTAAAGCTTAATATTTCACAAACGCATCACTAAATAGAAAAATGGCTTGAACAAACCCACAATATTTTTTAAAGACCTATTCAACGATATGCCGCACCATGGGGTACGCAAGAAAAAAAATTACATCCCCACTTTATTAGTAGAGGAGGTACCCTATAAAAAAAATATTTCAAAATTTTATTGTACCACTTTGTCAGCGTAACTAATATGTATATTCATGCCAAATTACAGCTTTCTAGAACTAAGCATCTCTGAGCAATAGTGCGGACAGACGGACGGACTGACGGACGGACATGGCGAAACTATAAGGGTTCCTTGAGGACTTCGGAACCCTAAAAAGAGAATGGTCAGAATTAAAAAAAAACTACATCCGAACGAAATAGGTCTTAAGAAAACGGTTCTTCTTCCTCTAGTGCCATCTAACGGAGGTCGGCGATCATTAAGGCTATTTTGACCTTGGAGGACCCGCACGGAACAAAGATATTGTGCTCATTTTGAATCGGTCTCTCAGAGTTTTGAGTCAGGACCATTTCTACTCAACCATAATGGAGTTTAACACTTCATTCACTTTCAAAACCTGCATCTACTTTTACAGCGCTTGTTCAGGATACCTACCTCATCCGTCAGCACATCATTCAAAAATGGAAGACGGCCATTGTTTCCTACCAAACAAAGCCTGGTTTACCTGCCTATGACGAAAAAAACTGAAACATTCGCAAAAAAAGTTAATTAATTAGGAAGATATGCGAATTGCGAGCCGAGTGGCTAGATAACGAGATTATGCCAGGCACGTAGAATCGTAATTAAATTATTGCTTTATAATGTTTTCTTTTATCTTCGTTTTGGATGGGACAGTTTTCGCTTTACTTTTGTTGTTGCTTACCTATATATTTATTTTCAAATGGATTTGATCAACGATTGATGTGTTGTTTGATTTTAATTCTGTCGTGAAAAAAAAAACTCGACCAATAATTAAATTTCTAGCTAAAACGAAACGTTGGTACTAATTCAGTTTATTTCTTAACAGCCCCCCCCCCCCCCCCGCCCCTCCGGGTTTGCACGGCTGTACCTAAAGCTGTTCCTTTAAAATCTTCCCGCAATAAGGATTGCTACGTTTCCTAAATTCCTTGCGAGTTTCTAGTGAAGTGAGTGAGTGAAACAGTGTTCGAGTGCGCCTAAACCACCAGCTTCTCTTCGACGGCCTTCCTAAGGAAGCCCAGCGGGAGAAGCGCCCGTCCCCCAGGACGGCGGGGAACGCCTGTGCCCACAGAGACTAGCCGTTGGTCGCCGATCAACGCAGACCCAACCCCGGCTCCGCTCAAACGGTTCCACCGGGGAAGGGAATGCGGCGACCGGCACCGCCAGCGGCCTAGCGCGCTACACCGGGAACGTTCCCACCCTTCCCGACGCCCCCACCATGGACGAAGGTAGGAAAAAATATGTGGGTAGTTCGAAACGGTCCGATCTCGATCTACCCCCAACTTCTTCGGAAAACGAGTCATCGGAGTACGAGGAATCCGAAGCTGTGGGTACACCGGAAAAAGGTTTTCGGGGAGTACCCACACACACTCAAGATACCACACCGGGAGTTTCAGGAGTGTTCAGCGGCGCGGGCGAGACGAAATATGGTATTTCGAACCTCCTCGCGCCGCGGGACGCCCAAAAGTCCCACACGAAGCACCCAGTCCCGAAGCACGGTCCCCTGCTCGAGGACATCGCCACGCTGAAACGCACGATAGACGCCGCAATTGCGGCCCCGGACTCCGCGACCGAACGTCATTCACCTGACGTCATCGCACTGTCGCCGTCGCCGCAATCACAGCAGCCGCAGCAGTCCAGCTGGTCGCCCACCGGCGACGAAAAGGACACGTTCGACCCGCTGCCCGAAGAAACTCCGCCGTGCGAATGGCTACAACGTGACAGGGCACTCGTTGGCGCCTTCGTCCGGAAAGAGGGCCTTGTCTCCCCGGGCCTCATCCGCTGGATGGAGACCTACATCCGCCTCCAGCGATGGGAGCTAGGGGACGAAGACGCTCTCATCGATTCGGACCGCCTAATTCTAGACATAGCCGACACCATCCCGGCTAGCCTGCCCCCACTCAGGCGCAAAAGAGCGCCCGAGGGAACGCCACCAGATCAAGACCGCGACGACAAACGGGTCTGCCGCGACCTGCTCAGCATATCGCCCGCTGATGCCGCCACCACCACCGCCGCACCTACCGCGACCAGCTGCGAAGAAACGCCCAAGCCGCAACGAGCGGCAAAGCAACCCGCCCGCGTGAACTTCATACCAGAGCCAACCGCCTACAAGCCGAAGCCGCTCGAGACGCAAACCGCCGCTCCAGCCAGCCTCTGCCCGCATCCCCCGCCCTCGTAAAAATTCGCATTTGCGGATCCGGCGAGGAAGCCACCAAGAACAATAGCGACGCCGCGCACATCAGCCGCCCCGAGCGCCGCTTCCACATCGGCCTCGGATGGAGTAGCCGGAGCCCAACCGGCTCCAAACAAGAAGCCCAAATACCCGCCGATAGTTGTCGAGTCCCTGCCCAACTGGACCAAACACGTGGCGGCACTGGCAAAGGAGCTGGGACACGCACCTGAGGCCCGTCCGTACGGCGGCGGGGTGCGCTTCATCCCCTCCACCGGCGACGAGTACCGCACAGTAGTGCGTTACATGACAAAACTCGAGGAGACAGAACAAATCAACTGGTTCTGCTACTCGCCGCCGGAGGAGAGAAGGTGAAGGTGGCGATAAGAGGCCTCCTCGCAGACACCGAACCCAGCGAGATCCAAGAAGCCCTACTCGGCCTGGCTACGAGGCCGACTACGTAAAGCCCATTAAGACGCGAAGCGGACGGCCGGGCTGCCTCTACTTCGCCCAACTGATGGGAACAGCCGCAGCAAATGCCGGCATATATAGCGTGCGCGAGCTGCTATATATGACCGGCATCAAGATAGAAGCCTGGAGAGGGAAGAAGGGCCCGGCGCAGTGCCACCGCTGCCAGGCCTTCCGCCATTCTTCCCAGTGCTGCCACCGCCCGATTGCCTGCGTACGGTGTGGAGGGGACCACGCCGCTAGCGCCTGCACAAGGCCTAAAACAGAGCCCGCCACCTGCGCAAACTGCAAAGGCCCGCACCCAGCAAACCACATCGGCTGTCCCGTTTTCAAGAAGGAGAGCCGAAACAAGAAGGCTGGCACAGTAGCCCGCACTGCTGCCACACGCCCGGGACCAGTCACCAGGGCATCGGTCCATCAGCCCACTGTGGAGGAGTCGGCGTCATCATCCCTGATGGCGCCGGCCAACGCCCCCAAACCAAGGGGGGGGACCGCGCCAACTACACCAGGCCAGCCCGCCGCCCCAAAGAGCAAAAGGAAGAAGAAGAAGGCTGCGAAATCTGCCCCAGCTGAACCTACCTCCGAAGCCAAGAAGGCAACAACAGCCCCAGCAACCCTGGACCCGCTAGCCATATTCGACCTCCTCAGAGAGGTCCTGGTGGCGAGTCAAGGGGGCAAGGATGCACTGACAGCGCTCACAGATGCCATCACCCGCCGGCCTACCATTCAATAGCGAACTGCGGGTGGTACACTGGAACGCCCAAACTCTGAAGAACAAGCACGGTCTGCTGCGCCATTTCCTCAAGGCGCAGCAGATCGACATCATGCTGATCTCAGAGACACACTTGAGAAGCGAAGACGTCCTGAAAGTGAGCGGCTATGCGGCGTACAGACGGGACGAGCTCTCCCCGCAAGGAATGGCATACCGAGGACTAGCCGTCCTTGTGAGGAACTCCATCGTCCACCGACCCGTCGACCACATCCCGCTTACCAACTTCTACGCCCTGGGGATAGATGTTAACTTCGCCGGGCACGAGACCAGGTTCTTTGCGACCTACCGCCCACCGATCCAGCCTGAGAGATGTTTCGGCGCCGAGCTGCGGAAGCTGATGGAGTCCGCCCGCCCAACCATCCTGGCGGGGGACCTAAATGCGAAACACCGAGCGTGGTTCGCATCCACGGACAACGCAGCCGGAAGAATCCTATACGCCATCGCCAGAGACCAGGACTACCACGTGGAGGGTCCTGAAGAGCCCACGTACTACTCTGACCAGTACGATGCCTCGGACGTGCTGGACATTGTGGTACACAAGGGCATAGAAGAACCTTTCACCCAGGAGACGCTACCCGACCTGCCATCTGATCACCGCCCAGTCCTACTAGTGCTGAAGGGCTCGACGATCCAGAGCAGCCCCAAGAAGACGACCCAGAAGGTGGACTGGCAGAAGTTCACCGATATCCTGGACGCTCTGCCACACCCAGGACCGGTCAACTCCGCCGAAGAGGTCGAACAAGCTGCAACCACTATCACCTCTAGTATCCAGGGGGCACTGAAAAAAGCAACTCATACGGCTCCAGTCTCGGAAAGGCGAAACCCAATCCCAGTCAGGATCCTGAGACTAATTGAGGAGAAGCGCAGGATACTGAGGAGATGGCAAACCACCAGATGCCCAACAATGAAGGCGACGCTGAATACCCTGACCGAGCGGGTCAAGAAGGAGCTCGCCGCACATGCTGCCGAAAGCTGGGACAACCACATCTTGTCGATCGAGGATGACGTCCCCTCCATTCATCGGCTATGCCGCCAACTCGGTACTGTACCGGCCCCGAAGAGACCACTTCTGGACAAGGATGGCCAGCTGAGATACGAAGCAAATGATCGGGCGGAAATCTTTGCTGAGTGTCTCCAAAGGCAGTTCCAGCCGAATCCAGTACAGGATGAGGAGCACACCCGGATGGTGAACGCCCACCTGACCAGCTACTTCGCCGCACCGATCCCGACCGAAGAAGACCCCATCTACTTCACACCCGGTCAAGTGCGACGACAGCTACAGAGAGCGAATCCCAAGAAGGCCCCCGGAGAAGACAGGATTCCCAACATGGCCCTTCGCCACCTGCCGCATCGCTCCATTGCGGCGGTGACCAGGCTGTGCAATGGAATACTGCGCTCCGGTCAATTCCCGACCAATTGGAAGCTTGGCCGGGTCATAGTTCTCCCCAAACCGGGGAAGGACAGGAAGAAGCCGGAGTCATATCGACCCATCACTCTCCTGAACACCATCTCCAAGGTCTTCGAGAAGCTGTTGCTCGGGGTGCTGAAGCCGCACGCGGAACCGAGACCGGAGCAGTTCGGCTTCAGAAGCAACCACTCGACGACCTTGCAGTTAACGAGAGTCCTCCACTTCATGGCCTCGGCCATGAACAAGAAGGAGGAGACGACCGCCGTGCTCCTGGACATGGAGAAGGCGTTCGACAGGGTATGGCACGAGGGGCTGCTATACAAACTGTCGACGCTTCCCTCCATGCTACGTCGCATCACAACAGTGATAAGAAGCTTCCTGACCGAGAGAAGATTCATGGTGGCCGTCGAGGACGCCACATCAACAGAGCGCCCCATCCAGGCGGGGGTGCCCCAAGGCAGCTGCTTGTCTCCAGCTTTATACGCCTGCTACACCGATGACATCCCGGTGAGCGAAGGCGTAAAGCTGGGACTATTTGCCGACGACGCGGCATACTTCGCCTCGTCGCCCGGGAAGAGACACTACCAGGCGGTCAAAATCCAGGCCACACTCCCCCACTGGCTGGCGAAGTGGAGGATGGCCATCAATGTGGGAAAGACGCAGGCGATCACCTTGGGGCACCGACAGCTACCCAAGAAGCTGAAGATCCTTGGTCAGGAAGTACCGTGGGAAACCACGGTCAAGTACCTGGGAGTCACCATTGACAGGAGGCTCACGATGAGACCACATGTAGAGGAAGCGGTCCGGCGAACAAAGGGAGCGAGATCCCTACTCCGACCAGTCCTCGCCAGCAACCTCCCCGTCCGTACGAAGCTGGGGATATACAAGTCGTACCTGCGGTCGAGGCTAACCTACGCTGCTCCCGCATGGTACGCACTTGCAGCGGAGTCCCACAGGAAGAGGCTACGGGCACAAGAAAACCTCTCCCTGCGAACCATCATGAAGGCCCCACGCTACGTACGGAACGCCACCATCCAGCGCGACCTGAACTGGACTGGTCTGGACAAGTTCGCCGGGGATCTCGCCCGGAAGATGTTCGACCGAGCGGACAACTCCAACATCCCGACACTCCAGGGGATTGCGCCACATTATGTGCGCCCCCCGGACCGCAGATCCCTCGCGTTGCCGAGAGACCTCATCGGAACAGCTTCCTCACCACAGTCTCCTGTCCGTGAGCCCAGGACTCCACAAAGCCGCAGACAGGCCAACGAGCCCGCACGCCGCAGAATGGCTACCGGGGAACCCCAAAGCCAAGAAGAGGCCAACGAATACCATGACGGGTAAAAGGAAGTGACCAGCTCACAGTTGTGAGCTGCGAAAGAAGCTGGCAAGAGGGTCAATGACCCATCGCCCACCCCACACCCCCCTTCAAGAGGGAGAGGAGTGTGAGAAGACTTACGATCCGATTCCCGCAATAAACACATTGAACTTTGCGATACGCATATTTTTTTTGAATATTCGCTCAAAATGAGCCGAATATTATTTTAATGATCCACGTCGCCGTACTTACATTTAAGTTCGGGTTAATTAATACCGGCGACGGGACTCGTTAAATACGGCCCTGGCGGGATTTTATTAAATTTACCATACATTTGGTAGTCTGACAAAAATCACGTTACCGCTAAGAGTTACGTTGACAAGATGAGGCACCTTGAGCACGTTCATTCCGTTTTTTTATGCCACTTACTTGCACACTTATGAGCAGTTGCCTCTTAAAACTGTTATCTTACTGTGAATTAATCATCATCATCATCATTTCAGCCGATAGACGTCCACTGCTGGACATGGGCCTCCCCCAAGGCGCCACTCAGACCGGTCCTGTGCCACTCGCATCCACCGCGACCTTTACAGGGTCGTCACGCCATCTTGTTGGAGGCCTACCGACAGCTCGTCTACCGGTTCGCGGACGCCACTCCAGGACTTTCTGATCCCATCGGCCATCAGTCCTGCGAGCAATGTGCCCCGCCCACTGCCACTTAAGGTTCGCAATTCGTCGGGCTATGTCGGTGACCCCAGTTCTACTGCGGATATCCTCATTTCTGATTCTATCACGCAGAGAAACCCCGAGCATAGCCCTCTCCATTGCCCTCCGAATAACTGTGAATTATTTTACTTTAATTATTGACTGTACTGAAAGTTTCCAATCCAAATCAATCCAATCTGTAAACAACATGACATGTAATAAATGATTTATAATTCCTCGCACTGACATGTAACACACTAAACGTCTGTAAAAGCACTGAAACCATTTTTTAGGTAATTAATAAAATTTATCATGTATCAATTTAGTGATTTCATTAATAATGCTACTTATACCTGCTTCATGTTTTTTTATTGTTATTCCAAACGTATCCAGTGCTCTACCGCGTTGCACGCGACGAATGCAGGGGGAGTAGGCAGTCTCGAGGGCCGTCTGCTGTAAAGTATCGCTTAATGACGTGTAACGAGCGAGCCTCATGCCGTGCATGCACGGATAAAAAGGATCCGTGCTTTCTGACGCTTGTTTGGACGTTGGCGGTTCGAATATGCGTTTTACGGTATACTATAAATGAAGACACTTCAGGCACATTAAAATTGCATTCTGACACACATTATCCGAATTGTTCCCAGTTCTACAGTTTTCTTTTACAGAATACCATGTCTACAGATTTCTATTTCTACACATTCCCAAGTGTACAGATTCCCAATTCTACATAATTTAAATTTTACAGAATATTGATTCTGCATATTCACAATTCCACAGATTCCCAATTCTACATAATTGGTATTCTACAAAATAATACAAGGAATGTAACTGGGTCGACGGGTCCCCGCTACGCGGGGCCCCTATTTCTAGGTAGTTTGCCCTTCGGGCGTATATAGATAACTAACGAACCTAACCTACATTCACACCTAACGGACTGAGTGGACCCTTACCGGTAAAATAGTAGTCAGATAAGAAACTGTGGAATAAATAATATGTAGAATTGGGAACCTGTGTAATTGGTTATCTGTTAAATTGGGAACCTGTGTAATTGGTTATCTGTTAAATTGGGAATCCGTAGATTAGAGAATCTGTAGGATTGGGAATCTGTAGTCATGAGCCCCAGTCCATTATCCGACATAGCCCGAAGAATAATAGATAATAGAATAAGCGGCAGTGGGCGGGGCACATTGCTCACAGGACTGATGGCCAATGGCGCCAGAAAGTTCCGGAGTGGCGTCCGCGAACCAGTAGACGAGCTGTTGGTAGGCGTCCAAGATGGAGTGACGACCTTGTAAGGGTCGCGGGAACGCGGTGGATGCTAGTGGCACAAAACCGGTCTGAGTGGCGCATCTTGGGGGAAGCCTATGTCCAGCAGTGGACGTCTATCGGCTGAAATGATGATGATGATGATGACACATTATCACGACAGTCAAATAGAATAACGAAGCGGTGTCATCGGAAAGTAGGTACTTGTTCTTAGCGAGCAAGCCCTCTTGCCGTGCATGCACGGATAAAGTTTCCATTCTTTATGCGCGTGCGTATAAACAAGCATCAGCTTGTTTGGACGTCCGCGGTTGGAACAAGCGGTTTTTTTTTGGACAATGGCCCGGTTTATTGGTTGGACTAGAGAAAATAGATCCTATACTACATAGTTCACATTTCATTTCAATTTTGATGGATCCTTATGTTTTTAAAATGGCGAGTAAAATGTTATTCAATGAATTACTATAATTAATTTAAGCTATCGATGTCAATACCAAACCAATTAAAACTTACCGAATAAATTAACAAGAGAAGCCGTTTAACCATTTAATTGAGGATAAATCTTTAACGGGATATTTAATTGCATTCAGGATTCTATGTTATTATTTGGCGTTCAAACTAAACAAATCCAATCAAGTGCTAGAATTTTTACGTCTAAAAATTCGACCTTTACCTAAATATAGGTAATATACAAAGATGATGTCTATAGGTATACATATATGGTATATATGACAGCGACCGGCATCCGTCAGCTTGCCACTTGAAGGGTTAAACTGGAGATTCTAAACCAATACCCAAGTAAAGACAATTCACTAACTATTCCGGTATCTTCGAAGATAACGCCAAAATTTGTCAATCCATGCTTAGCTTGCAAATCTGGCGTCAGCCTCGAAGACGGAGAATCTAACTAGGTCGTCCATTAGCTTCATAAGCTGACGCTTTGCCAGCGTCTTCGGCACTTACATTGAACTAGCTTAATAGGTACTATGTAGGCTTCGTATTGTAAACTAGAGTAAAGCTTGTCTTATCATAAATGTATATTTTAGCCTCTTTAGATTCAAGTTTGAATCTAAAAGCGGCTAAAATATAGCTGAGTAGTTTATTTTAACGATTTAAGCATTTCGAAAGTGCGGCTTACTCGCTGGAGACAAACTAATATCTACAATTAAAATGTGTTTTGCATGGTTAAGTTTGTTTTGTCTTTACAAAATTACTCACAAAATATGTAAATAAGTTAAGAAGTGGCACATTATTAATGTGCTAAATCTTATCTCACCCTGTTGCTTCTTACACTAAAATCTACATTAACGTACATTTCGTAGAGGATCTCTATGACTTACCACATTTCCATCAGTGATCGAAATTGCTTGAACTTTTAGAGATTTTTTCTGGTATAAATAGCATCTAAGAATCTTAGTCAGAATTATTTAAAAAGTAGCTTCTGCCCGCGACTTCGTCCACTTGGAATTCGTTAATAGCATTCCCGCGGAAACTATGGATTTTCCGGGATAAAAAGAAGCCTATATATATGTTGACCAATGTTATCAAGTACCAAATTTTGTTGCAATCCGTCTAGTAGTTTTCATATAGACATTTTTTTCTAAAAATCGTTATTTTGTGTTCAGTATCGATTATATAGTGCCCTCGACTTGATAGTTTCTTTTAATTTTCAAGTTTCAGACTCGACTTTTTCTACAGACTTATTATTAGTAAAAAGAAAAGATTAATAAAAATACTGGTAAACAAAACTCCTGATGCAGTTGGTGCAGGACTGGTCAAACCTCATATTCTGGGAATCCTCATGTTCAGAACTGGCCTTTACGTGATGTGGTGACAAATAATCATAACAAATTATGCCACGAAATATTTTTACTCTCAAAAACACCGTTGCTTATTCCAGCAAGAATTTATAATGAAATTAAAACTTCTACGCACTTAATATTATCTACAGCTCCAGACGCGACAAAATTATTTGCGCCCGCCTTGTCCCCTCCAAGGAAATGACTTATTTCATCCGATTCCGAGGCTTGCATTCAAATTAGGGTTGTCACTGCATAGCATCTCAATGCAGAGGTGGAGATTGTGTACGGTCCCGAAGGCTGATTGGAGCTTGTGCCCTAACCTAAATCGTTTAACGTGAAAGTGTTAACATAAATCTACTACGTGTGATCTTTAAAATGGTATAAATGGTATAAAACTGCCATAGAAATGATTATTATGGTACTTAACTAGCTTTTGCCCGCGAATTCATTTGCGATAAACATTAATATTAGTGCTCACTTACACTCCCCAAGTAACTTACATGCCAAATTCTAGCTCTCTGCGACGAGTAGTTTTGGCTGTGCGTTGTCATCAGTCAGTCAATTAGTCAGCCAGTCAGTAATGAAAGAGTTTTATATTTAAATATGAATTGATGAAGTCGCTTTGGATACCTATTGGCAATCATATTTTAGTACATTTCGATACTAGTGCGGAAAGTGTGTCATTAGTTCACGAGTAACGAGATATCTTGCCACGAGCCGCAGGCGAGTGGCAAGACTCGGGACGAGTGAAGAATGAGACTTCCGCACGTGTATCGAACGACGTTTTTTAATACAGTTGCGAAAAAATAAGGAAAAACAACGACTAAGGAATTAGAAACGTTTATATTATTAATTTTGTAATTGCAATAGAACTGAAAAATAATAAAGTTCTACAAAAATTTAAAAAAATCTCCTAATAAAAAAATCTTCTATCTTTATTTTTTTATTTTTTATTTACATAATAGTTAAGGCACAATTTGTACAATTATTGAGTGTGATATTGAAAGTTTTTGCTGGTAAATTAAGTGTTTGGCTGACTGAATTATTAATCTGACATGTCTGTGAAGATTGAGTCACTGGGAAAAGAGAAAAGCACTAGTTCGCAAAAACCAACTTTGCGCACGCACTAAAGTAGCACTTTTTGGGCAACTGTATTAAACAAAATATTTTGAATATCTCGTGGTGAGAGGAGGCCTGTGCCCAGCAGAGGGACGCAAATAGGCTATAATAGTAGTATATTTTGACCCTGAGGAGGCAAGTTGTACCCTGCCTATCTGGCTATGATGTCATGAAACACACATCATTTTATTCACATCAAAACTGACTTAAATACCCATAATATCCCAGACTACCTAAACTGCATTCGCGTTTACCTGACGTAGGTACTTAAAGAGCTTCGCAAGTAAACGTTCAAAGAACATCCGAACTGCAACTAAGCCCTCTAATACAGCACCGAGTTTAGTGAAACTCGGGCGTCTTAGCAACTACTGGCGCCGCAAAGTACTGTCACTGTAATCCGTAAATTAATATGAATCTCTAATTTGAGCGGCACACGTGTTGCGAGCTCACAACTTTCCAGACTACGCCAAATTGGATAAACATGTGCGCAGCGGGGCCTTAAATTTGTCACGGCGCGCGGCGGCGAGACGTGCGCGCTTTGACAGTCTCGAGGTAGTTTATACGGTTCCTTTGAAAGAACCTCTGGATGGTGTAGGTGACTACACCATCCAGAGGTCATTGTATAAGCGCAGAATATTTAATAGTACTACATACAGAATGGCCACGGAATCACCCACCTGAATCTAGCCGGCGCACTACTTGCGCACTACTCGCGCCCAACTATTTGTTTCATCCGGAGATGGAGCGTGAATCTTTGGCCCGCGTAGTGGTACATACACATTTACAAGTGTTCAGACGTCCTTGCACGCACAAAGACGTCTTCGCATGCAACCATTGACACTTCATTTGAATTGTGTTCGAAATCGTGCTTTTATAGGTCGTGTCTGCCGTGTGGTATAAGTCAAGCAATAAAAGTTGCCTCTAAACACCGGCGGCTCCAATAAAATTACAAGTGGGTTGCCAAACTTAAAAGGGAATAAGGGAAGGGTAAGAAGGCCTACTAAGCGGGTACATTTTTGTATGAATAGCACTGAAAGTGTTGTAAACTTAAGACCACGTTTACATCGCGTTCACATTTTGATCTGTCAAGCTCCATGTAAAAAGATGGCTTTCGATTCCATCGCGTATGAACTCACCGCTAGGAGCGCTTGTGTCGCGTTAGTTAGTTTTATTATACGCAGTAACTCTTCCTTGTTCCTCTTTGTCAGGCGTTTTGTTGACCTCGAGTTAGCCTCTTAATCCACGTCAGATTCATACAAATAAATCTCAGTTAAGCTGTTAACCCGAAGACAATAACTTGGTGCAAGTGGGTCTTGGAAGTTTTGTAAGGTGGTAAAAATACCTGAAATGTCTGGTGAAAGATAAACTTTTTTTTTGACATAGACAGAAAATTAAGTCTATCTATTACCACATCGTGCCCGTCCGTTGCTACGGCTCGTGTGTTTTCAGGCCCTTACAGCTGGCGTCCTTAAATGAACATAATAGGTTATGATAATGACAAAGGTTGCGCGTAACGCTCGAGTTTCCTAGCGATTGTGGAAATTATACTTATGGTAATCTCGAGACTTACACACGTAAACTTTTGTTTACTGTTTACTCTCTAATAGCAGTGTTTTAGTGAGGGCTGCTGGCGAATCAATTTATAGTTAATTAAATAAGATGTTGGAAATTGAGACCTAAAAGCAAGTGCAAAAAAATATTCAGAAGTTTCATTTCCTTACGAATCTCGACATCAGAACTAAACCAAATTAAAAAGGCGACCATTATTTCGAATATAAAAGGACCATTGAAAGCATTTTCCGTTTAGGTACTTAATAGTTTTCTATACATAAATGTAAAATGAAAAAAAAACCGACGCAACGAGAAACTTTTTTGAGTCACTTGAAATTTTTCTGAAGTATTCTTCAACCGTCAAATCACCGTCCGTATGTAAAAGTAGCAAACTTTCATTTCCCTTGTATAATATCGGCAGGCATGGACCACCAAAATGCAATATGAGAAGCAGTATAAATTATAACATTATTTTGAAGGTTTCAAGAATCGGTAAAATCGTTACTGGTTTTCACGTGTAATTTTTTCTTCATATAAAAATGTTTGTTAGTCCTATCAATAAATCAATTTCATTTCTAAAAAATTCTTTTTGTCAGTCATATGCATGAATGTTTTATTTTATCATTGTGACAAATAATATTTTTTTATTATTTAAAATTATTGACAAACAGACAGAAGGCTCACCTGGTGGTAAGTGGTCACCGCCGCCTATAGACATTGTAACACCAGAGGCCTCACCAATGCGTTGCCGATCTCGAATGGGGAGGAAGGAGGATAGAGCGTATGGATGGTAAGTATTTATGTTTCGAAACGGAAAACAGAACCCCAGAACACGTTAAATTGTTTACATCACCCTTGGCCATAAAGTGGGATTTTCTGCCCGCTACGCGGAGAGAAAATCTCACTTCTTGGCCAAGGCAAGACGTAAAACTTTTGACAAACCACGGGCGGTAATTCGTAAAGCCCCAGATCGCATATTTATGGCCCTCACCTTCGGTTCGGGCCACAGAAACCTGCGATCTGGGACATTTCCGAATTCACCACCCTAGGTCTGTAATGTACTATTACATGTTTTTCATGCTTTTAATCCATTAGGTATTTCCCAATTATTTCTTTAGTCATCTTCAAAGTCTCTTAGAGAACAAACTCCGACAAAATAGATTTAATCAGTTTCAGTGAGTGCAATAAATTCGAGTTTAAACTAAGATGAATCGCATTAAGGAGCTGAGTGAAAAATTCGCTAATTCCAAAGTAACGCCGGCATTGTGAAAAGAACCGGATAAGAACAGCCTTTACAGTTTTCAGATAAACGCTTGGTTTACCTTCTTATCTAACATCATTCGCTAATAATGCTAATGGGAATGAAACTTATAAACGGGACGTAGGTATACTCAAAGAAAAGTGATTATAAATAAGTGGCCTTTCCCATTTTTTTCCAGGTACTGCCTCTAATACAAGAGGTTAAAGAAGTTCAAACTTTACCTCCCATCTCCTGGGTATTGTTATTATATATAATTTCAAATATACCACTTAGCATTTCATGCAGAAAAACGTCTTCACAAAGGAGTTAGTAATACTGTGAAGTAATTCAAAGTCCTCAAACCACAGAACCTTCGTGGGTACTATTATAAGCCCGAATCGGTGAGCAGGGCTGCTATCCTAAGCGGAAAATACGATTTAATAGGCTGTAATGTTGTGTTAGGTAAAGTGTATTTACGCATTAGTGGTTTAATAGCGTATTTATTATTAAACCCCAAGCTAAGTCATACAGATGTAGAGGATAGATCAATAGCAATAGCAGATCCAAAAAACGTGCCGTTTCTTCAAGTTAACGTAAAGCCTCGTCATTTCTATTTGGACGTGCAGACTGGGCAATTCTTTTTCATTACCCTGCGCAGCCTTTCTCATAACACGGCGGAATCGCGGCTCGCAATGCAACAAATCCACGGAGTATAAGATTTCCCGCTTACTTTCCTAAGTAAAACTATTATAATAAACTTAATATAATTGCAGATTATTATTTTACTCTAGATGACGTGACATATCCCTAGGCATATCGTACACTAAATATAAACAAGGGTACACCCCTTTAGCCTAGCACAGAGGAGAAATTCATTCTGAATACATTCATAGTCTTTCAATTACTCTGTCATTAGGTATTTCAGAAAGAACAAAGCCGATTCCTAGCTGAGATTATGTGCCTACATTCGTGTTTTTTTAATTGAATAAAAACAAATTACAAAAAAAACATGCAAAACTTCTTAACCCATCATTGGCAAAACCTGAGATAGGTTTTTCTGCCGATGGGGAGTTCGTCGTTCTATATAAAGGCAACTAATAACACCTTCTACTTATATTACATAAAGTAAAATAAAATATGATACTTATTACGAATCTACAATATGAAGTTATTGTCTTCACATTTCAAAAAGTGTTGTTTTAGAGTACTTTTTATCTTACTTTGTCTGATGTAAACTGATCGCACTTCGTCAGGCCATTCATTTAATATTTTAGCCAGTAGGTAACTATATGTACTGTTTCCGTACAAATTATTACATTGTTGTAAGTGGAAGTAATTTCGGATAGGGCAATTTTCTTAGTATGTTTTACTTTAATATTTAAGGCCTTAAAGGCGCAAGTTCATATTAGAGGATTTTTTTATCATTATGGTTATAATATGTACCTACCTATTACCGAAAGACGCGTTTATCCACTAAACTTAGAGCCACGTCACGACTGACATAGAATAAAACCCTAGAATGCAATGCAACAGTTTAAAGTGACTTATTATGAACCCCTTGGCCTGTCGTGGCCCATAAATCTATTTGGAACGACGCGAGGCTAACCGACTAATTAAGGTGGTCAGGTAGTTAAGACCGTCGTAACTTAGAAGCATAACCCGATTTTGAATGATGTTATTAGAATTTACCTACATAGCAATATTTTTTTTCATTAGCAGAAGCATCTGCTAACGAAATTAAATCCAAGGTTTTTTTATTACGGTCTCGGACGGGATTCGAATCTGCACCTCCAAACGGCTATCCGGGTCAAATCGGGCAAATGAGGACCACCGTATTCCCTACTAGTTGGCGACTCTATCTGCAAGGTAGTGGCTGTTAATGTCAACGTTTTGTCATTTCATACAATAGTGTCAATGTCAGTGTGACATTTGACGTTCCGGAGACCCAAGTGTTGCCAATTTCGGTCGCCCAGATTGTAACGAATTATAGTACGAATAAATAAATACGTTTAATGATTTGGTAGGTGATAAATCGATAAAATATAACAGTAAGAACATTTTACTTATTGAATATTATATATGTTATGTATTGTTTAATGTTACATTAAATGTCACTATGATGATGAATGATGATTCTCTAGGCGTTAAGAGATAATATAAAGCAACGAGCTCATTACTTACGTTTAATTTTAAAAAAGAGCTTCATGTGGCGAAACACGTTTCAGTTCAAACACGCATCAATTACCAGCATAAAAGCGTTTCAACACAACAGGTCGGCAGAACCCAAGGTAATTACCACTTTGATGAATCGTTTCAGGTTTTTGCAACAAAACTCCTTACGTCGATGATTGATGATTGATGCTCTATGCGATTAATAACGTAATTATTTTCTGAGAGATTAATAGATGATGCTAAGTCAGTTAAAACCCTCATTCAAGGATTGCAGTCATTGAACCACCAGCACTAGCTGCTGGCAGACGATCACATGAAAACAAAACTTCCGATCAATTAACAAACAGAGAAACAAAAGCGGATCCGTTATCACAATATTTACTTGGCGTCTAACAAAAACGTTAGTCGAACAAAACCTTCCCCTACGGGGTATCGTTCGGAAGAACTGTAAAAAGTCGACAACAATTGTAGTTTCAATACAACCTTTTGTGAATTCTACTGGTGTACGTTTGACGGATCAATTCATACGAATAGTGGCAGCTTTTTGACATGCAAAAGGAAGCATGGCCGTAGGTATTTGTCACGAGCACACGCTAGGAGTTCTCTGAGCAAACATAAAGCTGTCTACACTAGAAGAACTGAATTGAAAAATAGAGGTTTAACTTTCAATTCAGTTCTATATTCGTAAACCGATTTAAAAATGGCTTGCTCAAAGGATAATAAATAGGTAGATCAGGAATGTAACGTTGTTGCAGAAATTTTTGAATTTTCTTATTTAAAAATGCCAGGAATTTTATAGATGTGCCTAAAACGTAGAATAGATACCTATCTTTGTTTACTGCTCGAATTTAGGCTGGCTTGTCCGGGTAAGTACCACGCTCTCATAGAATATAGACGTGCAGTAATAGCCTGCTATTGCGTTTGGTACGATGAGAGAGCCAATAATCTAACCCCTTTTACCCCCTGCATATCTATCCTGCCATCCCCATTTTCCCCATTATCTTTAAAGGTCAGCAACGCACTGGTTTCCATTTTTATTGTGTTTCACAGCCCGAAGCCACATTGTTTTCGGTAGGTTAGTTGGATAAGATAAGATCTTTTTCTTGTCGTTTACAAACACAGACGGCGAAAGTGTTCTTGTATTTATCATTATTACAAAAAAAAATGTGTTTATCATTGAAGAATGATAGACACAAAAATGACATGGCAATCCTCAGAAAGCCCTCTAAAGCCGCCACAAACTTTAGCACCTATCAAAACAATAGCCAGTTATTTATCTAAGATTTTCCTTCTATCGCCGGTGTGTTTGAACCTTTACTTGGGTATGAATATTGCATGACTGCTGCCCCGCGGGACGGTGCGCGCGGATAAACGCCCAGTTTAAAAACTAAACGCGATTTTTCAGGAAAGATAGGTTCTTACGGCGTAAATAATGCACCTAATGCTACGTTGGTGAATCCGAACATGGTTTAGATATTAACGCGGGTATTGATACAGTTTACTTTATTTTGTGAATGTTTTGATTAAAAACGAGATTTGTACTTAGTCAAAGATTAGATGACTAATAATGAAGAAGTGGGTTCCTATATTGTAAAAATAAAAGTTCAATAGTATATCAAAGCACGTCTACAGCAAGAAGAAAAGCGAGTAGCCAACAAAAATGTTTATAGACATTATAAGTACTAAGTATAAGATAAAGATAAAGATAAAAGATAAAAAAAACATTTATTCAAGTAGGATTTTACAATCACTTTTGCATCGTCATTATGTACAGTTTGATGTAGTTATCATTAAAAACATACCGTTATCCGCTGCAAGCTTCGTCATTGATTTAGGTACCTACATCTTCTACTTTGTATCACACTTTTTTTTTTAATCACACGCACTATATCGAATTTTAACTAAGTCCTTAAGCGCACACATATTTATTACTCCAATTCAGGCCAGGCATTCTTGTCACTTAAATAATCTTCTACACAATAGTAACCTTTGCGCAGCAGAGCACTTTTTAAATATTTTTTAAGTTCCGGGAGGGGCAGGTTCATGGCTTCTCGGGGTAGTTTATTGTAATAAAGAATACATTGACCCATAAATGATCTAAAAACTTTTCTCACACGAAATTTTGGTACTGCTATTTTATGTTTATGTCTGGTGTTGATCATCTTTTTAAAGGAATTCATATTTTTTACGGCATAGATAATGGTTTCGTAAATATATTGTGAGGCCACAGTTAGTATGCCAATCTTTGGAAAAAGTTCCCTTAGAGATTCACGTGAACCCATGTTATAAATTGCTCGTACTGCTCTTTTTTGTAAAACAAAAATTACTTTTATATCAGCGGCTTTACCCCAAAGTAAGATTCCGTATGACATTATGCTATGAAAGTAGGCAAAGTAGACGAGACGAGCCGTTTCTACATTGGTCAGTTGTCTGATTTTTCTAATAGCGAAAGCAGCTGAACTCAACCGGTTTGCTAACAATGTTATGTGTGGACTCCATTGCAAATTTTTGTCCAAAGTTAAACCCAGAAAAAGAGTTTTATCAACTAATTGTAAAGTCTCTCCATTCAGTATTATATTAGTACTCGTAGGTTTTACATTAGGCAGAGCAAACCGTATACATTTAGTTTTTTTGGCATTTAGCATCAGATTGTTAATTGTGAACCATTTTAATACATTTTCAAGGGTTTCATTTATGCTGGTGTAATCTGGCGTATTCCTTTGTACTTTATATATCAGAGAAGTATCGTCTGCAAATAACACGATCTGACAATCACTTTCAATAAAAAAAGGTAAATCATTAATATATGTAAGAAAGAGAAATGGGCCCAAAATAGAGCCTTGCGGCACACCCAATTTTATCCCAGTACCATTAGACTTACTCCCATTTACTACCACAGTTTGCATTCTATTACTTAGATATGATGAAAGTATATTTAAAGCTTTTTCACATAAACCGTAGTGCTTTAGTTTCAATACTAATGTCCTATGATCAACGCAGTCAAAAGCTTTGGATAGATCGCAAAATATTCCAATAGCATCACAAGAGTTTTCCCACACATTGTGTATGTGTTTAATAAGCATAGAGGCAGCATCAGTTGTAGATCGGCCCTTTGTAAATCCAAATTCCTGACTGTGCAGTAGTTTATGTTTATCGAAATGTTGCAGTAACAGATTTAAAATTATCTTCTCGAAAATTTTACTGAGCACTGGTAAAATTGATATTGGACGATAGTTAGTTAGGTCGCTTTTATCACCAGACTTGAACAAGGGTATAACTTTAGTGTACTTCATCGAATCTGGAAATACTCCTTCATTCAGATTCAGATTCAGATTCAGATACTTTATTCATAAAATAGTACAATTTTACATGTCATTTGAATTTTATTTCTATAGCTTAAAGTAAATACGTATTAAAACTAGTTATAATTATTGGATAATGTCAACACAACAATCATTATTTACATAATTGTTTTTGATTTAGATTTACACATCATTTAGTGTAAAAAGTATCAATACTAGGTACATTTTAGGTACTAATTTTCCTTTTTAACAGTTAAGTATTTTATTATTAACATAACATAGTTGCATTTTATATGTTAGCCATCTCCGAGAAGAAATTCGTCTACACTATAACAAGCCATACTTATTAATAAGGATTTGAGTTTTTTTAGGAAAACGTTGTCACTTGCCAAAGCTTTTATATCACTCGGCACCTTATTGTAAATGTTAGGTCCGATGGCCGCGAGCGACGTGCGCAGCTTGGCCAGGCGGTGCGCGGGGGCCAGCAGGAGCGGCTGCCTGCGGCTGGCGGCCCCGCTGCCGCTGCTTACACTTGTTTTATAGCTGCGCAGATTTAATCGCACATGCTGGCAGGCGGTCAGTATGAAGACTGACGGTAGTGTGGGTATTTTATGCTCCTTAAACAGGTTCTTCGCTGGGTGATCGAGTGGTTTTCTGCTTATTATACGCAGTGCACGTTTTTGTATTTTAAATGCCTTTTCTCGATGGGCGGACATGGCCCAGAGATCAGCTCCCTGAATAAGGATAGAATGAAAATATCCATAATACGCCTTCTTCAAGTTATCTAATGACAGGCTTGGTGCTAGTCTGGACAGCGCGAAGCATGCCGACGAGAGGGAATCACACAAGCTGTCGATATGCGGGGACCACGTTAAGCCGGAGTCTATTATAAACCCCAAGTATTTAGTATGCCCGACTTGTGGGACAGGAGTGTTATTTAAGTATATATTAAGTTGATCGTTATTTGTGTGTTTTAATTGAAAATGTATTATGTTTGTTTTTTCAGCATTTAAGAGCATTCCGTTCGCCGAGAACCATTTATCCATCTGTGATATCACTAAATTGAGTCTCAGTTTGAGATTAGTGACGTCATCTGCATTCACTATGATGCAGGTGTCATCGGCGTACATTACATACTCTGGGTCAGAACTGGCAGCGGTGATATCATTTACGAGCATGATAAAGAGATAATTTCCCATACTAGATCCTTGGGGAACCGCACAGCCACCTATCAAGTCTAAGTTTGATTTTGCGTTTAGAACACAAGTGGTTTGTCTTCGATCCTTCAAAAACCCCGCGAGGGTGTTATGAAAATCACCCACTACACCATAGCGGTCTAGTTTTTGAAGGAGAAGGGAATGGTCGATCATCTCGAAGGCGCGGGAGAGGTCGCAGAAGATCGCGGCCACACGGCGCCCGGCCTCAAGGTGCGCCAGCACGCGCGACACGACATCGCGCGCCGCGCCCGCCGTCCCCCGGCCCTCTTGATACGCGTATTGGTGCCTATTTAGCAGGTTATTGCGCGTCATATGTTCCATCAGTCTATCACCCAGGAGGGATTCAAAGATCTTTGATAATACTGGTATCAGGGATATGGGCCGGTAATTTTTTACCAAGTGCATGTCCCCTTTACCTTTATAGATAGGTTGAACTTTGACTTTCTTTAAGGCGTCTGGGTATGCACCAGCCGATACGCAGTTATTAAATACCATTAATAGCAATGAGGCTACGGTTGGAGGCAAACAATCAAGCAACCTAGTTGTCATATCGTTAATGTCCTTGGAATCTTTCCTTTTAATGCGCTTAAAAGCCTTGACCATTTCGCTTAAGGTAAACGGTTCAAATTTCATAATAGGAGGCCGGATTGGAAGAAATTTATCAAGGTATTCGAGCGCGGAGCTAATACACGGATTCACGTTGTTTATACTTGTGTCGATGTAGTAGTGATTAAGCGCTGCAGCGGCGCACGCAGCGCGCGCATCATCACAGTCGCCGCCTGACTTGCTCACGAGTATGTCCAGCGCTCGGTTCCCGCCTTTATTGTTCTTACAAGTTTCGGATGATATGACGCGCCACACGCTCCGGCACATGTTTTCGCTGCTTTTTGCTATAATATTATTTACATAGCAGCCGCGTGCCTCTGCTAATTGCAACCAGTACAAGGACTCAAGGCTCGACAGCTGTGAACGTAATTCTTGGTCGTTTGGGTTTTGTGACATTGATTTCTTAGTGATATTGATAGTGTTACGTAACTTTTTTAAGGAGTCACTAACCCATGTACTAACATGATTTTTTAGGGGATGTTTTTTTAGAGGAAAGTGGACATCAAAATAGTGTTTGATTACGTTCAACACCGCCTCAGTTGTTTTGCTGGGACAGTTGTTTTTGTTTAGCAGATAGTTCCAATCATAAGAATCGAGACTTGCGGCAAAATTTTGTTTATTTACAATCGAAAACATTCGTTTCAATGTATGTTTAGTACAAAACACATTTTTTTGCAATTTTATAGTTACATTAACACATAAGTGGTCAGACACATTCAAATCTAGACATGATACATTATCAGTGCTCTGTTTGGTCAGGTTAGTATAGACATGATCAATACAAGTTTTAGATAGGGTCGTTATCCTAGTAGCTTTATTCATTACCGACTTAAATCCAGATTGCTTCAATATATTTAACAAACACTTTGTGTTACTACATTTTTTTAGTAAATCAATGTTAATATCGCCAATTATCACAACGTTGTTGTTTTTTATAGCATGTAGATTTAATAATTCGTCTAATTTGGAGAAGTACAACGATAGATCTCCCCCAGGGGGCCTGTAGATACATACTAAGATAAGGTCCAAACCGACACACTCGATGGCACAGGATTCGAAGTGCATTTCCACTGATAGGTCCTTTACTTCAGCGCGTTCCATGGTCACGATGTTAGACTTCACATAAATGCAGGATCCTCCGCCTTGACGGGTGGGTCTTGAGTAATGGGCGCGTAGACAGTAGTTTAATATGTTCACATGGGTTATTTCATTGGTTTGAAGCCAGTGCTCTGTCAGGCATAATACATCGACCTGGTCACGTAGTTGGAGCTCACATTCCAGTTTGTTAGTTTTATTCGCTAGTCTATTTATGTTCTGATGCCATACGTTTATTTTACAGTTGTTATTGTTTGAGGAGGGATTCAGCCGGGTTTTACTTGGGAGATCTGGTCTCCCTGGGCCGGAGAAAGGGCTGCCACTCACTTATGCTAATGTTTATACAGTTATTAAATATCGATGACAAGTAAGGAGCGATAACATCTATTACATGGCTTACAACTTTTACCGAAGTTCCAAACAAATCTTCAGTATTTTTTAAACTAAGAGTTTTAAATGTTTTAATTATAGTATAATCATCAACTTCATTGAAAACAAAAGTAAATTCACATTTTTGGACGTTTGTATATAGCATAGATTCCGCAAAAATAGGAGATGATTTAAGATCTTTTGTGGTATTCACGGCAATGTTAGAGAAAAAATCTTCAAATGCTAATGCCACTTCAGCGTTATTACTAATAACTTTATCTTTATGTAATATCTGGATCTCAGAATCCCGCTTTTTCAGTTTACCACTTTCTTGGTTTATAATATTCCAAACGGTCTTTACTTTATTATCAGACCCTTTAACCCTTGAACTGAGATAGTTGGATTTGGCTACTTTACAAACTTTAGAGAGGTATTGCTAAACTATAGTATTTTTACGATGACGTTCTTTGATGAAAATACTTATTCTATAATTAAAAATAAACAGCTTCAAGTATCACACGAAGCTACTTTATAAAATTCACTGCACTGCTTGGGTAAATATTATTATGGCGGTAATACATTTTCTACCCGCGGAGTAATGTCAGTGCACGAATTCCATTTGCCCTGCGGCCATTTTGTATACTTGCCCCCTCATAACAGTTTGATTTAAGAAAACATCTGTTCCAGACATGTTTGTTTTGTGGTAGATACAATGTACTTTAATGTAAAATTTCACTCTTCAAACAATACGGTGAAATGTATGAGTATATCTAATCATATTTTTTGGGTGCAATGTTAGCTTGAATTTTTAATGCAGCATTTACCAGTGTAATCAATTTCTGTTTTTGATACAGCTTTGCATTTAATTTGCTCACCCGCATATGAATTATGCTCAATGGAGAGGGCTATGCTCGGGGTTTCTCTGCGTGATAGAATCAGAAATGAGGATATCCGCAGTAGAACTAGGGTCACCGACATAGCCCGAAGAATTGCGAGCCTTAAGTGGCAGTGGGCGGGGCACATTGCTCGCAGGACTGATGGCCGATGGGGCCGGAAAGTTCTCGAGTGGCGCCCGCGAACCGGGAGACGAGCTGTCGGTAGGCCTCCAACAAGATGGAGCGACGACCTCGTGAAGGTCGCGGGAAACCGGTGGAAGTAAGTAGCACAGGACCGGTCTGAGTGGCGAGCCTTGGGGGAGGCCTATGTCCAGCAGTGGACGTCTTTTGGCTGAAATGATGATGATGATGATATGAATTACTTTTAAACGGTGAATTTTTATTAAAGTCCGTTTAATTTTCCAAGGTCGATGACCTCTATTTCTTTCAGAAACGTCTGGTATGAAAGGGATTTCATTATACTTTTATAAACTACTATCTTCTGCCCGCGACTTCGCCTGCATGGAATTCAGTAATAGCGTTCCCGCGGGAACTATGCGTTTTTCCGGGATAAAAAGTACCCTATATTTACAGTTTATTATAATTAACTGTGTTAGCATAATCTAGTAAGAATCTTTGTGACGATGTGGTAATATTTACTGTCATGTTACATGCTTTATGATTCAATTAATAAATAAATAAATAAATAACGTTTCTATAATGTTGACCAGTGTTATAAACTACCCCCATATCAATTTTATTGTAATCCGATCAGTAGTTTTCGAGTTAAATCCGGATATACATACATACAATTACATAACTACATACAGACGATTTTTCCAAAAAAAATTTTTGTGTTCAGTATCGTTTATATAGAAAGAAAGAAAGAAAGAAATCATTTATTTATAACGACATGCACAATAAAAGAAGACACATACAATACAATAGGTACATACAAAATAGTCCACTCGACTTAATAGTTTCTTTTAATTTTCAAGTTTCAGACGCGACTACTTCTACAGCTTATTATTAGTATAGATTATTTTATTATTTTATGGCAACAACCAAAACTTTTATCAGAAAAGAGAGAAAGATTCTCAATGCTCATTATTACAAGGTAAATTGTACCTAATATTTGTCTACAAAAAATGTAGTTCTAATGCCCAAAACAATTATAGACTTGGGCCTACCACATGTACTTCTTCTTTGGGGAAACTTCATAAACAAATCCCTTTTATCTCCCAACTTCACCCAATTTATTTTGTTCAATGAACATTAACAATTTCAAATTTAACTTCGAGAGGTTGCAAAGGAGTTTCGTTGAAATATTTTACTTAATTATTTTGAATTTAATCTTAACGACTTAGATCACGTGTAGTTTCCGTTCCGTATGAAGAGAATTTTAGGATTGTGAAATTATCTATCTTCTTCTATACCTACATCTATACATATAATAAAGCTAGAGAGAATCGAAAGTCTGTACATGGAAGATATCCAAAAAAAGTTGGCTGGGGATACTTAGAATTGATAACAGAACACATTCCAACAGTTTTTAATTTTTTTGTCTGTTTCTCTGTTTATTTGACCGCGCGTCACGTGAAAACCACAGGACCGATTTTCATGAAATTTGGTATGAAGATAGTTGAAGTACCGGGAAAGGACATATGCTACTTTTTATCCCGAAAAAACGCAAGGTTCCCGCGGGAACGCGATAACCGAATTCCACGCGGGCGAAGTCGCGGGCAGAAGCTAGTAATTTTATATTTCGTGTTATGATTATCTACCAGCTAAATTCAACAAGTACATTTTGTAAAGTTCATTTACATTTTATACTACGCGTTAACCTTGTAAATATTTTACGTCTGAACTATCTCAGAAATAGTTTTTTTATACCAATGGTATAGGCAAACGAGCGCACAGCCCACCTGATGGACCTATATAAACTTTTGTATTAAAGTAAAAATTTACTCATTTGTTAACTCATACCGACTTTATTAGATTACTTACTCCCCAAATTATACTTCTGTTTGAACAATCCCAAAGCATCAAAGCCACATATTGATAAGCGAACTTCACAAGTTGAGTGCGACAATGCTATCACACTGCTCCACGCTGCCAACTTGAGTAGTATGTTTGACTGTAATAAGTCAGCTTGCCGATGCTCAGAGAATGGAAGAGGTAGCTGACATTTACATTATTTTTTTGGTGTAAAAAGAAAATTTGTACGAAATTTCTATACTTAGTTTTTGGGTGTACCAGTTGAATCCACATTGATGAAATTTGGTAAGATTATAAGGTTCAGATTACGGGGATAAAATAGGTACTTGTCCCGGAAAAGCTTACAGGTCCCGCGGAAATGTTCCTAGGGAGGTTTTCTGGAATAAATTGCTAATTATCGATAATGCCGCCTGCTGTATAGCATATTTTTTGTGTATCTTCTTAATTAAGTTTATGTAAGTGCTGCTCCGTGAATATGTGGTGTTCAATAAAGTGTATTGGATTGTTCTTACCGAATTCCACGCGTACAAAGTCGCGGGTGGAACATAGTTGGAGTATAAATCAACTAAGTAAGTACCTACGTAACGGAAACTCTACGAAATAATACAGAAAAACCTTTTATATCGAACTCATTTCCGTTTTAGTATCGAATATACATTAGAGAGGTTATGTGCCATAACTAATTTATGTGGACGATTTTATGGTGAAACTTTGATCAAATAAGGTTGATTCCAGGATTCCGTATTTTACAGTTTAGAACCAAATTTTACAGATCAAAATTATCAGAATAATTGTTAACCTTCCAGTTCCTGAAAATTGTCCTGACATGGATCGATATTTATCCAAGAAGAATGGTTTGATAGCGAAGTTTAAGTCTAGTTCGATAAAAGGTGGGTTATTATTCTATTAAGTATGAAGATGGAAGAATCGTAAAACTTATCATTAATTATTAAGGAGGGGTTTTGTAGAGTCTATTATGTACCTGTCTAATCTTTTGTGACGGTCCTTTTCTGCGTTTTACTATAGGTACTTCTCGTTAAAAAACCCAGCCATTCATACGCGAAATACATGGCGGCGGATAAAAAACGTGTAACAAAATTGAATATTTTGTCGCATACCCAGCCATAGCTCCAGAGTCCTCGCCCGTGAGTTCCCAAGTTGCCCTCGAACTCCTAACTGCGATCTCTGCGAACAGCCCTCTGAGCAATTACCGGGTGCAACACATAGTCCACAAGTTACTTCGGTGACTTCAACTTGGTTATTAATATTTGTTATGGTGCTTCGTATATTTACTAGTTCGAGTTATGTACGCGTTTACTTGAGTTGTGTGCATAAACCAGACAGCCATAAAAATTAGTTTCTGAATAGAAAAACGGATAGTGATTTTATGAAAATGTAGGTAATTTACCCTCGTTGTTAAAAGTGGCATGATATGACCATGAAGGCCACTAACGCTCTGCCTATCCAGCAAGGGAACATAGGCGTGATGATATGTATGTATGTATGGGTACTTTATTACGTACAGTCTGTTTTTCTTGTATCAATATTATTTTTCGACTGAATTTCAATAGCTATTCTAAACGTAAAGGAAGAATTTAAAAAAAGATCCGAAGGCATCGCTGGAAAGCACTGATAGCATCTTAAGTAAAAAGCTTAATTTCGCTTTTCACGCGGCACCTCGCCATTACAGTACAATCATTACTGAGTATACGCTCCCGGCTGCAGACACCCCTTTAATCCTAGTGTATTGCCACAGTGTCATTTAGATCCTATCCCACCACCCATTGAATCTAAGCAAAGGGCTACAAGTGTCTAAAACAGAAAAAAAAACTCCAAGCACTTTCCGAGTTTGTTTGCCCCGCCGTGGAATTGGCTTTCAAAGTGATTTTTTTTACTTTTATTCAACGAAAAAGATAAAAAATAAAGCACCCTCGTCTAAGAAATGTGAAAGGAAAGCGATTGAGGCGGTTCTGGCGAACCTGAAATATTGGGCAGTGGAAGCGATGCTAAATCAGCATTTTAAATTGAACGAATCCTACGTCTCTGTTAAGGTAAAGCCCTTGAAAGCGGTTTTTTTTAATAGCTCCGTCTAAAATTAACCATCAGAGTATGGTTGCTCATCTTCAAATGAGTTATTGAGTTTCAGTACATAGATAAACGAAATAAATAATAAGGTGTCAGCAGTTGTAAATCTAGCCTATATTTCATAGTTATGTTAGTCAAAATCTAAGTAATACATATTAGTGTGTACATAAGTTATGTGAAATTTTATTCTTTTTTGTTATATCCAGAGCCGCAGAAGCCGCAGTCTAGCTATGGTCGACCTACTGTATCGGCATTCGATTTGTGTCCGTCGTCTATGGCTGACTATAATAACTATAACCAGTGTCATCTGTCTCCATTCCGTATGCACCATGACCGCCTAAAACGACTATAAAACCTTTATTAGCGGACCTTTGCGACTATAACTAACAATATCTCTTTACGCATGTCATGGCAGACTGTAATATATTGTCTCAAACTTTCGCGATACACACTCATATTAAACACACTATTAACGGGACTTAATCGCGTAAAAACTATCTTCACTTTTATCAGATCTCCTAATTCTTTAATTGCTTTCATAGAATTAGGAGAGAAAGAATAGTTAGGTACATGTTTGTTTTGCATGAAACCAACATCTTTACTTTGTGATACCCGAAATTCTATTCAAACCTATACATATCGTAAAATACAAAAATGACAGCAGACTCGTCAATTCCCAGACAAACGAGCGAGTGACGATGTTACGGATCAAATTCAATTTGAGAGGTGCGCATTGAAGAGGGTCCGGCGACGTGACGCGGCCGGGAACGACGACGAACTGACGGCGAATGCAGAGCGTTATTAATGCGTTGATGTAGGTAAGATTCGACCAAAAACATATGTGTAAAAAAGGTCCAAGTTACTAGCCACTGTAGTCACGGAATGTAGAGGTACTGAGATCAAAGTTAGACCAATTTCTGGTCACAATTATTCCGCTCATTTTGATTTAGAAATTATTTACAGATTTATGATTTTCTGATTAAAAAAAAATTAAGTAAATCATTGCCCAACTCTAGGTGGAAAGGTAAAGAAATAACAAGACGGAAATCACGCTGAAACGTTTCGTGTAATAAATACTGGTAGTACCTGGTGCTAGGTCCGTCCGGGTTGGTAGCACCGTCTTAACCGCTAACCTCGCCAAAAACAGTGCTCACACTGGTTGTGTTCCGGTAAGGGGTTAAGGAATTCGGTGAAATTAGTGGCACAGAGGCATTCAATCTTAGGCCTCAGGGTGGGCAACGTATTCGAGATCTTATGGTTTCTTAATAAGAAATAATAAGATTTCGGTGTCCATGAGCCGCAGTGACCGCTTACCACAGGTGGCCTCTGTGTTCGTTTGCATATAATTCTACGTAATAAAAATAATACACTCTATCGGAACTTGACCTGGCGCACTACCGTGCGCCTAAAACGGCTGAAGAATTTTGGCATACAAGGTTATTGTAGGCTATCAATTATTTAAGTCAGTTTTTATTCTGTAGCTGCGAGTGGCACAGGATACAATGATCGGAAATGGCGTAAATTGGGCCTATGTCCTGTAGTGGACGTTATTCGATCGGCATAATTATGATGATGATGATGGCATTTTTGAACAAAAGAGGCTCTCAAATTAAAATTCAAAGAAATTTAAACTTACTTAAGGGCGAAAGCCCATGTATCTATTCCTTTTATACGAGTACGTACGACAGTCCTACAAGGAAGAGAAGTCTCATAGTATCCTTAGAGCCCTCGCCCACGGCGACTTTTTGTAGCGATACTTACAGAAGTGATGCTGTCGCTTTCGCATCGATACAGTCGCGATGCGGTCGCTAGCTGTTAGGTCTAGTAGTAGGCGCTGTTACTAACGCGCGCTGCGTTAGCGTAGGAACAGCGGGCGAGGGAAAACAGCGAACGCGCCGTGGCCGAGAGCCCTAAAAAAACTTTTCAATAATGTAAATCAGAGTTATATAACTTATCATAATCATTTAAAATAAACATAAATTTACGTTTAGTTAATAGACCCAATACAAGAAAAAGATGTTTTTATTTCCATTCTTGAGGTGTTTTACAACTTTGAAAAAATAAACAATTATTGGGTCGCAATTATTTTTCCCGGTTCGCCACGAGCTGTCGGTAGGCCTACAACAAGATGGAGCGACGACCTCGTGAAGGTCGCGGGAAACCGGTGGAAGCAAGTAGCACAGGACCGGTCTGAGTGGCGAGCCTTGGGGGAGGCCTATGTCCAGCAGTGGACGTCTTTCGGCTGAAATGATGATGATGATGAATTATTTTTCAATTGTACTGAAGTAAGTTTGTATTTTTGAGCATCAATATTAACATTCAAGCCGAAATTCCTGTTCATCAAGAGCTAAAGATAGCCACAATCAACGGGATCGAACAGAGATCGCCTATTTCAAACTGGCTTCTCTATTCTGAATAACGTTAAGTGCCTGAAACCTATCCAGCTACAAATACAGAAAAATAAATCAGTTTACATAGTCATGAAACGTGATGGAAATTTCGATAATATCGACGGTTAAGAATTGAAAAAATAATATTATTATTAATATTATCATTTTTACATAATATATATTATAATTTAAGTTAGCTTTAAGATCCGAGAAGCTTTGCCCTAGCAGGGTACATGATGTACTGTTATCTAAGCAACACCTGTAATACCATGGTTAAGCATTTGAATAAATATGAAAATACGAAATAAGAACCACAACAGCGCCTTCCTATCTTGACTTTTTTTTGAGTTTTTAATGAAGCTAGGTTCAGAATTTAATTATAAACCACCAAAAACTCGAAAAAATTATTGGTTCTTAACCGTCAATATTTTGTCTGGATATAACCAAAAATAATACCTACACAGATATATTATTCACATCATCTCCATTGTTTACATTTTTAATGCAACGTTTTTAGTTCACCTGCCATACTTCAACAGAATGTTAGTAGATTATTATTATTACCAAAGGCAATGAACGCATGCAATGCAGGCAATTAAACATGCTCGTGGTAGATAATCCTAATCATATTCAAGTATTCTATTCTATACTCAACCATTTGATTTCTACGGACTTCATTCACATCAATGGAGGCGAAACCCACTAGTTTATTTTTATTTTTATTTATTTACTTTTTTATACCTATGATATAGGCAAACGAGCGCACAGCCCACCTGATGGTAAGTGGTCACTGCGGCCCATGGACACCGAAATCCTATGATCCCCCATTAGGAAACCATAAGTCTTGAATGCGTTGCCTACCCTGAGGCCTAAGATCCATCTTAGGCCTCTGTGCCAGAAATTTCACCGAAGTTTTACTAACGCAATTACTACCGTTAACATCATTGCGTTTCGCTTACTTTTACTTAGTGCCTTAAAAGCACATGTGCGTTGCAATGATCCGTTCATAAATAAAAA
Source organism: Aethes cnicana (assembly GCA_963971205.1). Classification (NCBI taxonomy): domain Eukaryota; kingdom Metazoa; phylum Arthropoda; class Insecta; order Lepidoptera; family Tortricidae; genus Aethes; species Aethes cnicana. The sequence goes on from OZ020280.1 coordinate 11,375,158, forward strand.
GTGGAAGAATGCGTTAATACTGTGGAGACTGGCCGAGTACAATCGGTTAGTTGACACATTCTCTTCCAAAAATAGGTAATTTTAAGCGTAGAATATTGTGTAGCTTTTATTATTTAGTTTTTTACTATCCTTTGTAATGTGCGCATCTCTCAAAATATAATATCAATTCAACTTAAAATCTATTATTCCTTAGTTAGACAGTATTAGGGCAGTAAATAGGCCAGTCTTCAAGATTTAGTTATTTTAATAAGCTAGACTTCGTCTTCGTGTCTTCGGATTCCACCGCTGATCTCCGTGCCTGCAGCATCTACCTGAGCTAACATCAACCCCCCGCTACATTTGGTCAAACGAGCGACCGCACAAAAATATTTTAAAGATTGTCTTCGAGGTATATCCATGGGCGGGCAGACGACCCCTCATATGTAAGGGACTGCACCCCATGGATCGCCAAGAAGAGAATCTTTAAAATATTTTTGTGCGGTCGCTCGTTTGCTTTAAAGCTTACCTTTTAAAGGAAAATTATGTGACTTCCGCAAGTCTGTAATTTTTTATTGCAAGGAGAGGTTTCAAAGTTTACATAATTTAGCTTTTTGAACAATATTGTATCAGGTTAGGTTAGTCCGATTATTCTTGTCTGCGGACATTTTTTTTTCGTCGAAATTTGTTTTTGGTCCGAAATCCACCTTTTCTAATATTTATTATTGATTCAGATTTTCTTTTAAGAGTGTTAATTATATATAATGAATATGGATGGAAAGGTTGGTTATTCCTTACACAGGAACAGTCTTAGTTTTGTAAAAGAAAAATTTCGACGTAGGGTAGGGCCTTCGTTAGCTAGGCGGTTCCTCGAAAGGGGAGGAGGGAAATGTGGAGACTGGCCGAGTACAATCGGTTAGTTGACACATTCTCTTCCAAAAATAGGTAATTTTAAGCGTAGAATATTGTGTAGCTTTTATTATTTAGTTTTTTACTATCCTTTGTAATGTGCGCATCTCTCAAAATATAATATCAATTCAACTTAAAATCTATTATTCCTTAGTTAGACAGTATTAGGGCAGTAAATAGGCCAGTCTTCAAGATTTAGTTATTTTAATAAGCTAGACTTCGTCTTCGTGTCTTCGGATTCCACCGCTGATCTCCGTGCCTGCAGCATCTACCTGAGCTAACATCAACCCCCCGCTACAATACCTACCCTTTAACAATATTCAACATGGTATTATAAAACTTTCACTAAGCACCATTAAAAGTGTACAACATAACAATTACAAATGCGACGTTAGAGTACTTATAACATGAAATAACATTAAACAGCTCTTAGCACTAATTACGTAACTAGTTAAATGCAATTTTATTGCCATGAAGTCCGACTTCCTAAGAATTCCTAGGAATTCCTAAGTTTCAGTTCATTGAGTTTCTTGTACGCCAATTTCATTTTATTGTTTCAGTACTTGGACTTTTTTAGTTTCTATTGTTTGAAATTAATTTAAATTATATTGAATCTTGATGTTGAATGAAGGAAATTACGTTTTCGTTCAGAAAAAAACTACTTTAACATTTTATAATTTTATTATACTGGATCTATGATACAAAGCAGATTATAATATATTTTTATTTTTATTTTATTACACATTAAAGTACGTATTTCAGTTAACCTAAAGTTAACATATTAAGTGGCTATTGTAACTCTAATTTGATCCTATACTTATTTTATTCTTTCACTGCTTTAGAAGCCCTGGAAAATAGTTACCTATAGAAAATTGTACTATTTATCAGACAACAGAAAATATTCTAATATCTAATGTGTAAAGTAAAACTTTAACTCATCAATGCCATATCGAGTCGACGGGCCGTTTTCATTTTCAATTGCAAGACTTGTTCAAATTTACAATTTAAAAATAGATCAATGTTATTTTACCGTTTAAATTTAACTTTTATGGAAAGAGAGCAGTAGCTACAAAGTCGCTTGCTCCATTTAAGGGTACAATAGCAACAAACCGGTAACTTCATTCGCTCCAACGGTCCATCGTAAACCCCTTTTTGATTGTGTTCTTATATTTTGAACTCGGAAGGGGATAAGAGTATTGATTGGCCGATTCGCGGATCCCTATTAAACTTTTACAATAAAATGAGATAACCTGTAAACTCCTAACATAGCTTTGGATTCCAAGATGTTCAATCGTTCAGAAGTTAGGGCCCTGATTTTATACCTGGATTCGAGTTCATGTTCGCTTTTATGTTGTGCTTAAAGAGTTTTAAATAATTTAATTATTTTTTCAGGTACTTGTCACTACGAGACAGGCAAATAGTATTAAAAAAGGTAGGGGCATTTTTTTCCAGATAAAATGAAGTCTACATATACATATAGTAATACAGAGTAGTTTATTTCAACTAGGACAGTAGATGGAGTGTTAGAAAACATAAGGTCTTTATTTGTTGAGAAAAATGACGTTGTCTATTCGATATTTATAATATTAAATAAATAATAAAAATATTTATTTGATTTTTTTTTGCTTAGAATCAGTTTATTGTTATGCTGCTAAATATAATGATTTAGTAATTATGATATCATATGATAATGAAGCTGTGGTGGCCTAGTGGGTCGACCTACCGCCTCTCATGCAGAGGGTCGGGGGTTCGATTCCGGCTCGCACCTCTAAGTTTACCTATGTGCGAAATTTAATTTGAATTTACCACTGAGCTTTTCGGTGAAGGAAAACATCGTGAGGAAACCTGCACGCATCTGCGAAGTAATTCAAAGATGTGTGTGAAGTCCCCAATCCGCACTGGGCCCGCGTGGGGACTATAGTCCAAACCCTCTCGTGATGAGAGGAGGCCTGTGCCCAGCAGTGGGACGCAAATAGGCTGTAGTAGTAGTAGTAGTACTTTTAAAAGTACCTATCTGCTTGCAGGAAAGACCATCATTTTTTTAATTTCAGTCTCTAGATATGTATAAAATCTAGTCAGCATTTGCTTGGTAAAAACATGATTGCTTAGTCAAAATAAAAATGGCATCAGCAGGCACAATGACGCGTAGGTAATGACGCAAATAACAGTTTATCTGGCGCTGGAACAAGCCTCAAAACGCAAAGTCCCCCGCAGAAACGCACGCTCGGCAGTAATTTATATGGCGATGACCATGGAGTACGAATATTAGGGGAGTTGACATATAGATTCAAATTCAAATTTAATCATTTATTCTACTACTACTACTACAACAGCCTATTTACGGCCCACTGCTGGGCACAGGCCTCCTCTCATCACGAGAAGGGTTGGGCTATAGTCCCCACGCGGGCCCAGTGCGGATTGGGGACTTCACACGCATCTTTGAATTACTTCGCAGATGCGTGCAGGTTTCCTCACAATGTTTTCCTTCACCGTAAAGCTCAGTGGTAAATTCCAATTGAATTACGCACATAAATAATTTCAGAGGTGCGAGCCGGATTTGAACCCGCGACCCTCTGCATGAGAGGCGGTAGGTCATACCACTAGGCCACCACGGCTCCTTTCATTCATTTATTCAGCAAAGAGAAGAAGAAGAAGAAAAACATTTATTCACACCACAATAGTCAAGACAATAAAAAGATGTTGAACAATTAAATACTTAAACAAAGAACAAACATGAAAATAACAAAAAAAGGTAAAAGAAATGATTAAAATAGATAAAGTGTGTGTGTCGTCGCGCAAAGGTTCCCGTAACGAGGGATCTGAAATTGACTTGAATGTTTATTTTTATATTTTATACAACTGATGGTGTACGAGTACGTCCTACATTTAGTAACTGACGCAGCGACTTACGCACGTAACAGATCAACCTAACCTAGTTTACATTGTAAGTGATTGTAATGAATTTTAGTTAGTTCAATAAACTCAATTAACCTGCACGGTAGTGTCATTCGAAAGATGTTCGAAAGGCAATCCCGTCAGCCTAACCAGCCTAAACTTACCTTATTCAGTGTTAGACAGAAAACAATCTTAAGCCCTAACAGATGGTGAAAAACATGAAGAAACCTCATATATTTATAAGTAAATTTACTTAGTTTCTTCTTGAATCTCAGCTAGATGGTAACATTTTAAAAATGGTTTTTACTTCTAGGTACAATAGCATGAACGTCTTTGAAAAATCACACCTATGCAAATATTTTCAAAACAAAAACAAAATAATGATTTTCTGTCAAATTCCGGTTGATTGTGTTATCCTTACCATATAGATAAGTGATAATCCATACTAATAATTATTATACATGTGAAAGTGTCTTTTTTTTTGAAGGAAGGATCCTTTACGTTGGAACAACTGGACCGATATGCATGAAATTTGTATGGAGATAAATTTGAGAACCTTGAAATAACATAACTGGGAATAACTTTTCGGGTCACTTAACGGGTCAAATCAGTTTTTCAATACTTCTTTAACTATAATCATTGTATAGTAAGTATCATCGGGTTTGCAAATTCCAAGTCTCGGGAATCGGCTAGTATTAACATAAATTCAAATCAACCAAATTCTTATCTTACATGACATGCAATCGTCTAATCAACGTCTTTGTTCGAATGGCTTTAATAAACAGTACCTATCACTTTTTACCACACACGCACAAAAGTATCACAATAAGTCCAAATAAAACCCTTCAATATCCATTGTTTTACGTTATTGACGGAACGCTCCCAAACACCTCCGTTCCCTTCCCTCCGCGCCTTTGCGATGAAAGCGACGAATGGGAGCGCGGCTGGCAGTCCGCGATAAAGATATTAAAGCAGTGTGTGCTTAGACGTGTTTTATTGAGCCGTTATGATATGACTTCTACGGAATCGTAAAAATATTTCGGCATTGTTTTGATTAACAACAATGGTATGAGGGTTACAGGGGGGACACGAGTACGACTTATAAATTGGATTTTATTTGGGTAATTTCAATTGAATCGTATGTATACCTTACCACCCCATGCTGATGACTCTATAAGTAGTTATTTTTCTCGAATTTTGAATTCTGATACAAGCAAACAAGCAGAATACTAACCTGATGGAATATCACCCACGCGCGTTGGGCATTTGTAACATGAGAGGCGTCAATAATAAGACGAAGTAAAATGACCAACGAGAATGAGACAAAGTACGTTTTCAAACTACTTAGAAGGGGAAAGGGGCCCTCATACATATTAAGACGACAGCAAACTTACACTACTTCAACTAATGAAAAAAATAAACAAGGTTAACCAGAAGGTTTTTGCATAAAATCTGCATAATAAAGCGCTTCGAAAACCTGCATAAGAAATTCATCCTAGGTCAAACACATAACCGTCTTTCAGCTTGAAAAGTAGACGGGGCAGAACCCGAAAAAAATCTTAATGATTGCAAAGAGAGAAAAGAGGATCTTAGGAGAAATGAGCTTCGCGTCTTTCCAAGTTATAAAAGGTAAAGAAAGAGCTTGCAGTTAGTGAATGGGTATTCAGTGTTGGAGGATTCAAACCACAGGCACAGCATAAGAGGAGCAGCTAGATCACGGCGCAAAAATCAAGAAGACCTATTTATTTCTTATTAAGCTTGATTCAGCTGAGAATTTTGGTTGGGAAGGAGAGTACAAATGATATTTAATTAAACACTACCGACAAAATAAGTTATTCAAAGGCGAATGAAATCAGAAGAATTTACTGTTTTATTAGTGTATAGCTTTACAAAAAAGTGCGTATTCCACGGAGATAATTGTAATGTTGTGTACATATTACGTCAGCCAGCGGGCTCTTTAGTGGGCCGGACACTTAACTATAACAACATAAGTAATAACCCAATTGTACGAGAAAGTTCTCAAATAACGCGACATACTTTTCAATAGGCCTCCAACAGTTGTTGGAGGCCTATTGAAAAGTATGTTTGCGATGATCTTGGGGGAGGATTGTCGAAGTCTTTCGTTTGAAATGAGGATGATGTGTCTTCGCTTACTCGGCTATTCCCAGACCACTGCAGCGGTACTTTCAGCACTTTACGAATGCAAGTCCCTTTGAAGGAGTCCAACGTTTTTTCGACAATCACTGTTAAGGTGGGAATTACTTTGGCAAAGCGAGCCGTCTTATTGAGCGACGGAATTGAATTCCAGTTTATTGTTTGCAAACATAAACGGAACTCTTCATTAAAAAAATGCCAAGTAAAAAAAAACACAAGCCAAATTCGAAAACATCGTGACAAACGAACACAAAGTGATTAGATGAATCATACTCAACTTAACTATGATTATGATCATGCAATTTATTTATATAATGCTGTCTGTGGGGTCCGGTCTGTTCATGCTTGCAAGGACGTTTAAAAATAATCATTAGCTTTAAATATATTACTAAGTCAAACATTTTAAGCGAGAGACCTCATCATGTTCTTATTGACATGTATTAATGAACTCTTTTATACATGATGTATTTCATTATTTATTGACATTTTGAGACTGTCGACATCTATGGAATTTCTATTTATTTGACAATGGAGGCCATCTCCATAATATATATTTTTTCTGGACCCTTGGAGACTATACATCTCTAAGATCTTAGATTTAAGTTTAAGTTAGGGACTATACATCCCTTCAATGTAATTGTAGTACGTACCGATATGTATATTTTATACATGTAATGTAAATGTTATAACTATGTGTAAATTTTAAAAAAGCCCTTCTGCTTGAGTTTGTTGCGGCGCTTCTTCTCAAGCAATGGGTCTAGGAAGCGCTAGTAAATTATTTTCTGACGTGTAAAAGTGCCCCTATGTGGCCAATTTGCTGAATAAATGATTGAATTGAATTGAATTGAATGTATTGTATATATACAACTTTCTTTCTTTACAATGGTTTCATAATACTGGACTTAATCCTTTGTGACACACTTCCTCATCAAATCGTTGCAATTCAAAAGATTAAGTATGTAAAATTCATTATTATTAAAGTTATTGAAACCTCGCAATTTAGAATATTTATTGTATACAATATCTTCTATCTTATCTGCTTTATTTCAGAGTAATATACTCAATAAGTTAATTATCAGCGATAACCGTGATTTGAACATGAGTTCCAGCGTTACTTACAAGACCCTTTTGCGAAGCGCTCGAGGTATTTCCAGAGATCAAAGCCCTTTCAAGAGTTTGCTTGAAATTTACATTACACTTGTTTAAAGGATGAATTTCTAACAAATAGCTTTTTCATCTATGTTGAAAATTTGACTTAATTTCTTTGATGCTCAAAATGAGAAGGGACTTGCTGAGTTGACAAACGAGTATTTCCTAATATTGTATAGTAATCACCACCGCTGCTCGAAGACTATAACCTAAATCTCATGATTAGCGCCCAGCAGTGGGGCGTAAATAGGCTGTTGCGGTGCTGGTGGTATTATAATAAAACTATCCAGGACATCTCTTCTGGTCAAAGTTTTTGTATTCCTTAATAAATAAATAAATATTGAATCAGGAGATACTTGAATACGAAATAACCTTCGTCTGCTTGAGCCTGACTTAAATCTATTTGCATTAAGTAAGATTTTAACAAAATAAATAAAGTAATTATAAAGAACCATGAGAAGATGCACTATCAAATTTTATGAAAAAGAAGAATTTGAGAAGCAATTTTAGAATAGATAGTTTGGCTGAGTGGTAGGGCCTGGTAACCTGCCGCCAAATAGCAGCGCTCGCACTGTCGTGTTCCGATAAGGGGTTAAGGCAGCCGGTGAAAAAAGTAAGGGGCCGCAGTGACCACTTACCATCAGGTGGGCTGTGCGCTCGTTTGCCTATATCATAGACATGAAAAAAAAAACCTCACACAAAATTCACTATCTCGAAAATTCTTCGGAACACGCAATCCGAACTAGATCCTGTAAAATCAATAAAGGTCCTCGAAAAACCGGCACAAACAAGTCTGGATTAACAGGAACAACGAGCGAAACGGCGGTCCCGCATCATATAACGATTTGTAGCCGGGCCTGTTTCCCGGATCCAATTTTCACAACACTTGCGACCGACCTTTTTAATCAGAAGGGTATCTTTGCGAGCTTAGTTTGCATTAACGGTGCTCGATGCGATTGGGAGCTGGTGTAAATTGAGAAAAGTAAGTTTGTGCCTACTTGAAGTGAGCACCACTTTACGTAGAGATCTTCTACTAATCTAAAGTCCCGCGCCTTCACATTGCAAAAGCTTCATTTTTTTATTATTATTTAAAAAGCACCACCAACACTCTCAACGCATAGTTGATGGCTGTCTCAGCACGCACACATGTGTTGAGAGTGTTGGTGGTGTTTTTTAAATACATTGAAGCGTTTTGAAATGTGAAGGCGCGGGACTTTAGATAGTAGAAGATCTCTAACTACGTACTATCCTGATAGAGCGTTACGCTTTTAATTATACTTCGCAGAAGATTGATTCTGTGTTTGACCTGTTACGCTCTTGATTTTTTTACAAAACAAAAGGTTTTGCAATTCTCGTGTGCCGTAGCATTATAAAACATAGTTCTGTCCGCGTGGAATTCGGTAGAAGTGTTCTCGCGGGAACGATGCATTTTTCCGGGATAAAAATTTGCCTATATGTAGACCAGTGTAATAATATAAACTACCCCTATACCATATCTTGGTGTAATCCGACCAGTCCATTTTCTAAAAATTGTTTTTTTTTTTGTGTTCAGTGTCGTTTTTTATAGTCCCCTCGACTTGATAGTTTATTTTAATTTTCAAGTTACAGACGCGACTTCTTCAACAGACTTATTATTAGTATAGATAAATGCCTTATAAATAAATTAATGTGCCTGGATGTGAAAACTTAATTTAAGTATTTATTACTTTTAACTAATCCTTGTGGACGACCTATGCAGACATCATGATCCAAAGAGGCGTTTAGGACCTATTACCGGAATTGCTTAGAAATAGCTACAGTAGTGGGAGTTAACTTCATTTACTTCTTTTCCGCACCACAAGAAAGGAAAATCGAGTTTTTGCGCCTTCCTCGCTTTGCTTTGTATAAAACGCCTAAGCGTTGTTGCGACACGCAAAAAATCTCCCGCATTGTAATTTTAACTGGAAATAAGGATTTACAAAAAAAATTGCGAGTAAGCGGGTGTAAAATTTAGTCTATCCATAAAACGTATTTCTGTTGTTGTTGTATTGGACCACTACTTAGGTCTCCATGAGCACCTCAAAGCTACCATGATTAGGTATATTGGTATCATTTAGGTAATAGTAAGGCAATCATTATAGCATGTAAATAGATTCTATAAACAAAGTCTATTAAATATTTCCTGTGAAATAAAATATCGCCAGTAAAGCTTTCGTCTCGCCATTTACAGATACAAAGTTTAGAATTTATAAAATATCCCACTAGCCTCCGAAGCACCTTGGAAGATTTCAAATCGCGATGTCACATACAATACACACGGTATCAATATAAAAACAAAAAGTTTGTTCCGTAGGAACATTCAGTGGAATTGCCAATACCGTACCGTACCCGATAGCTCTCAAAAAGGAATCCTCTAGGGGGAAAAATTAGATTTGTGAAACTGAAACGTGCGCGTCTTGTCGATGTGCGGACCGCTCGCGAATTAACGGGAGTGAACACGAATAGTGACCGGTAATGGGTGCTTTTTGTTGTAACAGGTTTTGTTATAAATCTTTTAATTTGCTGCAATGTGTAAGATTAAGCAACTGTAAGATTATTCTAAAAAGCTGTGGTGGCCTAGTGGTTCGACCTACCGCCTCTCATGCCGAGGGTCGGGATTGCAATAAAATTTGTTATGAGGGTAGATTTGGTATAACACAGGTCAACATATAGGCTACTTCACTCCAGGAAAACTTATAGTTCCCGCGGAAAAGCTATAACCGAATTACGAAGTCGTTTCGTTGATTTATTAAAGTTTAACACTAGTTGGACTAAGTTTTTTTGAGAATGCGCTAAGTAAAAATGAAAAACTGTACAATAAAACTTTTCCGGTTTATATTGGCGTGGCAGCAGATGTTCTCCAACTTTAGTAGTCCCGCAAACATGCCCGTGCACGTGCGTGGCGACTGCAACCACACTAGGAATAATATGAAAGCTTAGCACTATTTCAACGCAAATAAGCTGTAGTAGTAATAGTAAACACTATTTGTTTGTTTGTGACTACAACTGTAAACACAATAATTTTACAACAAAATAAACATTGTATTGGGGGCAGTGAAACTATTATTACAGGTAAAAAAAGCAATTGAAATGTTGTATGTAGAAATTTAGTTTAGTTTCCTAATAAGTAAGTAGGTCGAAGGAATATGCGATTGAAAATGAAATTTTATGATCTAGGATGTGCAATAAGTATGTACCTACTCATATTCGAATGTAGGTAGATAGATGATGGAACACCTGCGTAGATTTAGCACAGATATAAAAGACCAGGGAACAACGAAGACAGCTTAATATTCTTATTCTGCAAAAAGTAACCAAGATAACACTATATACTCCTTAAGGAGAAATCCTTAATTCTCATAATACACGGCCCAAGTTAAATTACATTCAGCGTAAAAAGAATTTTCCCAAATCTGTTCTCGTGATTGTATCCTATAAGATTGGAGCTCTAAAACTCCGGATTTTCTCCTGATCTGCATGCTTGAGTTTTAAAAAGTGATTGTGATATTCAGTTTGAAAATGCAAACGAGGAGCGTGCGGCATGTTCGTAACTACAACGATGGGGCTGCGGTTTAGAACATACCGGGAGGATACTTAACATTTCTTTGGTCCATTTTGGACCTTTGTTAGCCGTGGTAGCCCAGTGGTTTCATGGTCCACTGGTCGAAGTGCACAAATCCGACTCACACATCTGAAGTTACTTTTGAGCGAAATTCAATTTGAATTTACCACCGGGCTTTTCAGTAAAGGAAAATCATCGCGAGGAAATCTACAACTATATGTGTGTGAACTCCCCAATCCGCATTCCCAATTATATCCCTATCCCTCGAAAGGTAGCCTAGCAGTAGGAATTTAATTTAATTTTAAATCCTAATAGTGGTCCTTTTTGTAACTATTACCTGTACCATAGAAGTAGTAAGGTAAACTTAGAATGACAACCTTCAAACAAAACAGCGTACGCCCGAAATAAGTGTTAAATGTGATAATAGATGGCACTGCCTAGATAGCCTGCATACAAATTTGAACTCCATGAGGTACATCTTGATGGCGCTGTACAGGCGAAGTATGAAAATTTGAAGCCTATCTATCCGAGGCTATCCGATGTATGCCGTAGTGTGAGGATATTAACAGTCTTATATAATTACTAGTTGTGCCCCGCGACTTCATCTGCGTGGAATATAAAATTGCCGATAACTTTTCTTTCCGACATCTGATTTTATTCAAATATACCTAGCTTATTTGTTGCTCCAAATGATGCTCTATCTACCCTTGACTGCATTCAAATCTGTTTAGTAGTTTCGGAAATTACCTCTACACATCATTACAGACAGAAAAGATTTCTAAAAGTCGCTGTTTTGTGGTTGTATATAGATAAATCTTTAGACCCCCCGTTCCTTTTTTTTATCTTTTCTTTCTATGTAGGTACAGACACGCCGGGTTCTGCTCTTTTATTATAATAGTATATATAGATTGTCCCTGCGGGTACTCTCGTTGTGTCTCGACTCTTGTTTCTGATACTGCAGGCGGTGTAAGAACGAAAGCTATACAGCTTCGTTTTTATCTCCCTTATGCTAATCGAAAACTTCGCTACGGCGTGTAGTTCCTCACGGAACGAGTACAGTATTCGGTTCTACTTTTAGTAGTACATTTCCAGTTTTGAAAATAACTATAGGACGAATAAGTACCTGATGAGTTATTAAAAATGGAAGATAACCAACATTGACATTATCTCGCCGACATTATTGTTCGATTTTATTTAGATTCTTTTCAAGCTATTCTTCTTAACATGCGATCCAAGTAGTATTACAATATAATTGATACCCATAATGGTATTATTGAGAAGCTATTCAATGAATGCCAATCTGTTGAAATATAGTAAAAATAAAATAAAAAACTTTTGTGTAATAAAATACAAATTTGTAGAAACGTTGTTCTTCTCACTTTAAAATAATTTGGTATATTTTATTTTCACTACAAAGGGTTTGTAAACGACATTTAAAGCGAAATTAAAGCAAGTTCTCGCTGGCTGGAGTTCTAAGAATGCAATCAGGGCGCTATTCTGTGCAACAAGCAACACTGTATGCTTAACGAGGACGTTCAAAAACATTTAAGTGTGTCTGAAATTAGATATGTTTAATTTTGTACAAAGAAGACTGTTTTTGTATGCATATTACGTACATTGTCGAAACTTTGAAACAACGACGGAAAAGGAAATATCTTAAGAATAATTAAATTTGCTCTCTGAGACGCGTGAAAATTGCGACGAAAAGGTGGTCTAAGAAACAACATAACGAGAATTCCTTTATGTCTTTGGACCTTAAAGACCTTGATTCCACTAACGCAAGACACTTTATGAGATGGGAAAGTAATGTTTTAAACACGGAAATGTATAACATGTACAGGTCGCGCCACGGATCTTGAGCGGTAAGCGAAAGTAGAGGGGATTTCTGCGCATGTTTACGAATAAAGGGCCAAGAAGCGTGCGTGCGCGATAAAGCGCCCCCTGCGTCCCGCGCCCCTCTGTCAATAAGACCTTATTTTTGACTTCTGCGCATCGAACGCCACCGCTCAAGTTTCGTGCTGATTCCTGTATTAAGCAAATAAAAGTTGTCATCAAACCATAAGGATTATGACTTGCTCATTCAGGTTCTAGCAAACCGAATACAATAATGACAGGACAGTGTTAGAATTTTTTTTTGAGTTTTTTCAGCCGCTGCTAAAATGAAAAGGGCGCAATCAAAACTTGAATCTATGAATTCGTCGAATTTTTATACCGAATGGCTCCCTTTTGTGATACTATTTTCGCCTTATTTTACTATAGAATTCGTAGTAGAATTCAAGAGACCAAAAAGAAAAGACAAGTATTATCGTGCCTACTCACAATAAATGTACTGAAGCACTATTATAGTAAGTAGCAAATGCCAGAGCTGCTGTACGAGCGCCAAAATCCTCGGGATGGGAAAAGAGCCACCGGCTTATGTAATATATCGAACTTTACCTTTATATTACGGTTAAAATTAGGTTCGATGAAAATAGCCTGTTGCCCATTTATCTAACTACATTTAATAATTATTTATTAAATCTTCGTCCCATGATAACCAGCCTAAACCACATTAAACGTCGTACTCCTGGATTCAGGCCTCCCATATCACAAGTATTTGTTTTGTAAAATATTGGTGACTAACTTTTACATTTTTTTTCCGTTGATCGTCATTGATTACCTTAATTTTCAAATAATAACAATAGTTGCTTGAGTTCTCTCTTTTTCTTAATAAATTACTTAAGCACATAAAGAGTGTATACAATCAATTCACTACGTAAAAACTTGGTCGAAATAAGATTTCTTAAAAGCTCTTTTTCCCTATAAACACTTCCAACTCCAAACGTACAGTAAGCCATCGCCTACCTTTCACAAAAACTTATTTTATCTCGAACGTCCGCACCAGCTTTTGTTCAAGTGAAGCACAATTTTTCCTTAATCATATAGGATTTCAGTTCGGCACTTCTTTCTTATCTGACGGAAAAGGTTCTTCAGCAAAATCTCGTCAGGTAAAAGTATTACTCAACGTTAAAAGAGCTAACGCCATACGGAAGACGACCCAAAAAATATAGTCCATAATTTAATCTGGCTAAAGGGTGGATATCTATTTTCCGGGCGCACGCCTACAAAAAGACACGACCCTTATTGAAAGGAAGGTCTGTATTATTCACACATTATATTTTCGTGACAATGGAACTACTGAGTTTTTATCATTTCTAAACTAACCCTCGCAAATGGACACGTGCGGTGCGGTGCTGTTTCCCATTTTGTTTTCAGGGCATAGAGTACTTATCCCCGCCACAATTTTACAGGTCAGACTGGAACATAAATTTATTTTAAAATATATAGGTTTTAGAATTAGAATCTCTATAGACACAGACACATACGTACCTTTTCTAAAGAAGAACATGAAATATAACCTAAACCAATAACAGTTAGTTAAAAAATCATGTATTATTCGTTACTGTACAAGAGTTGGTTTACCTAGAGAACGCAACAAAAACCCATTTAGATTTTAATTAAAGTAAAACATGGCTTGTCTTCCTCCGTGTCACACTTCCAGGTAAGAACATGAATTATATTTTAAAACGCATCTGAACTGAATACTAAGGAATCTATTAGGATAAAACGTTTCTTATTTCCACAGCAGGAAGTTTTATGGTTTGTAAAATATTGAGGACATAAATAAGGAAGCCGTCGTGTATAGCACGCCGAGAATACCTACTCTCGTATTTTATCTCGGATTCTTTTTCTGCGAAAGAATGGACGTAAAGTTTAATAAATCAAACGCTAGTGGCTTAAACGGTGACAGCTGTTAACGTGTTTGCGGTACCAATGGTACCATACATGCAAATAACATTCAGGTGCTGCCGCAGATTTAATTTTCCCACTTATGGTTACAATTTCGTTGTGTTGTTTATATGTTTTATCACTAAATCAAATGTCTTGGGTCTGCCTTTCAGCAAACGTCATAAAAGACTTATACTGAAGTAATTTTAAGGAAAATTAGAAGTTTGCTTCGGAATCAACCTATTTAAATGCCTGCAGAGACTTCGTAGAGACCTGCAATAGGGATGACGACAACTTTTTTTCCTTAGTCTATCGGGAAGATTATTGAAAAGTATTGGATACGTATTTTTTCTTTTTTCACGTAATCAAACTTATCCGGAGGTATATTGAGTTGAAATGTCGCGTGACGTCACGGTTAGGTACGATTTATACCTAACGGTGACGTAGTTAGCCCCTACTCTCCAACTTTAGTGCGTTTTAACTTAGTCATTCTTTGTTAATTTGATAAAACAAAAAATACGTGTCTAATATTTTTGTACTACCTGACTGATGGACTAATTAGAATTTCGATTCCTTCACGCTGTCGTCATCCCTATTAGGTCAAATAGTACATGCAGATAAATATTTGACCCACTTTCGAAAACCGGAGAAATCTGAACATTTGCTATTTATCTGTATTCACGGCGGCTAACATACTTCGTATCTCTTGTATAATGGCGTTCGTATAAAGACATGTTCGACGCAAATGGACCGTCCTAAGAAAACACAGAAGGGACCGCTTCGAATCCCGATTACGTTTTTGCGTTGTGATTTGTCCGCACGTACCCACGGCTCCGTTACTCGCAGACTGAACACTTGATATTTCATTCGGATGGATAATGCGGGTTTTTATTTGGGTCAAGAACGGCACTCGAGAGGTTTCAGCTCTAATAAGAGCGTGATCTTGAAATATTTGATGGCCGTTCAAGGATTTCTATTTCTTTTTTTGTAGGTATTTCAATCTGTACACCGTCATTTATTAAACTTTATAAAGAAACATTAGTTTACCAATTTCAGATTTTGATTTCTAAAATCAGCTCTTGAAATGTGTTATTGCTTGAATGTCATCGTGTTCTTTAAAAGTTTTAATTTTCCCTTTGTGTCTTCTGCCGTATGACGTTGATTTTCCCGTCCACTGGTAGGTAAGTACTCCAAATGTAGCAAACAAAACAAATTAAATGCTAATACTTTCGTTGGTTTTAGTGATGACAAAAGCTGTGCCTGATGTAATTCCGTAGCTTCATCAAGACAAACGAGTCGTATTACACATTGTGTATTGTACACACGTTTCTACATTGGAGTTCTCAGATGCGTAACAATTTGTAACAGATTTACATTGAAAGTGGTAACTTAATCACGATCCCGCCGTTAAACCGGCGCGTAAAGCGGTTTTACAGCCGCGGGGGTAGTGGCGTTGATTACACGTGAACTCGTGAACTACCCACATTGTGAACATTTACACGAATGTGTACTTAGGTAGGTGCAAATTAGTAGAATATTTGGCGTCGTTAAAAATATATATCTGCTGGCTTGAATTAGAGACGAAGTTTTGAATCTTTGTACAAATATCTATCACGAAATTGCATCATTTTACGTGACCACGGCCGCGGCTGCATCGCGGCCGAAACGTCGATGTAAAATATAAATGTTTTTTTTACGCGATTAAGTCCCGTTTTAGTGTGTTTAATATGAGTGTGTATCGCGAAAGTTCGAGACAATGTATCATTTGACGTTTTGAAAAAGTACAAAAATTGAATTGACCTCTATCAATTGATTATATTTTTTGCGTTTTTCATTAGTGTAAAATTTACTTGATCCTAGACTTCTCTTCCTTAGCATTGGTTTTCTTTATTGAAATCAAATTAAGCATCCGCACTCGCTCAAACCGTGACCTCGTCATCGTATTTTCATAATTATCTTACGATATCGCCTTCGTTTTCCTTAAAGTGGCTTTTTAAATTTATCCCAATGAGATTTTCTTTAATTTCCCGGCAATTTGCCTCGTAGCGGCGCTGTAACGATTATGACATCTACGTAGACAGTTTTTATTTTGGTATCATTTACATAGCTTCCTGTTACGCGAGGTTATATATACTTAAATACAAAAAAAAAATATGGTGGTAGGTGTGATGCACATATTGGTGGTAGATTAGTCTTAATGATGACGACGAAGTTGTTAGGAACAGTGAAGTTGGTAGAGGTGACGACGATGATGATCAAGTGGAAATAACACTTGTGTTATTACTTTAACCAAATTTAAAGACGAGAATGAAAGTAATAGGTACTCAGAATTGAAAACCATTGTCAGGACTCGATATCAAAACGTCGACTTTGTAAGAAAATTCAGTAAAAAATGAGAATAAACGATCGTATCGGTCAAGCAATACGTTGTCGACGCATTCACATTTAAATAAAAACGATTTATGACTGGACAAGTGGACGGTGTACTTTTACGGAGATTCTGATTTACACATTTGTATGGATATTGGGATATGTTTATTTTATTCTACAAAACAGGCTAAGAGAGTACCTTTCTTGAATAGCGGCCACCTAGCGGAGGACGCGGTGGATAGTCCTCAGTGATTACAATCAAGATAAGTGCATTAGGAATCATAATAAGGTTGCAGGCCTCCAATAAGCTGCTTTGAAGACAATTTAAAATTGTTATATTCATAACGTCTCGGGATCGATCTGTATTGTGAAACTCCGAAGAAAGCTGTATCAGAAAGTTGGGTAAGTATGCATAAAATTACAACTAAAAAGATAGAAGAAAAGATATAAGACACACACACACATACACGTGTATGCTAGTAAATAAAAATGGATAGAAACAATTAAGGTGAAGCTAGAACATCGTCCAAATAGACGACGGTGTTTAAAATGCCAAAGCTCGTCGTTGTGTGAAAACGCCCAAACAGCGAAGTGAAATAAGGAGGGCGCTGCATAAAACGGTAACCATCTGGACGGTGGTTCTAGGACACCCGCTCTATTCACTCTGGCCGCAGCGCAGGGCGACCATAAGACGGGCTTAGGACGGACCATCTCGGAAAATTCCCACGGTTCGCAAGTAAGTGGTGCAAGCTTTAGGTACTAATAGTTATTACGGTAAGTACTTCTTGTTTAGTAATATTTCTGTATATTTGTATCTATTTTCGAGTATCTCTAAACAGCTAGTATGATTTATATTCAATTCAAAATAAGGGCAATAATAACATTAATAATCAGGAACTATTTTTAACACCATCTTTATTTGAAAAAAAAAAATCCATTTAAATCAGTCAATAGTAACATTATGTACTTAAATCTTTAAAAAAACACAGCATAGCGTAGGTACATCGTTAGTTTTTGGTCAAGTTCAAAAGAAGTGCTCCATTTAATTTTACACTAGGCTTAACGGTCTACGTTCACGGCGGACACGGCCTATAAAAACACGATCTCTAATTCGAATGAGGTGTCAATGTTTGCGTGTGAGGACGTCTAGTGCGTGCGAGGACGTCTGTACACTTGTAAATATGTGTGTACCACTACGCGGGCCAACGATTCACTCACCTTATCCGGATGGAGGTGAGGCGAGTTCACGACGAGTTGCGCGCGGGTAGATTCAGGCGGGTGGTTCCGTGGCCATTCTGTATGGAGTACTATTAAATATTCTGTGGTTGTGCTGTGCGTTGTCTGTGTGATAGTTATAAAATGGGAAATGTCCCAATTGATAAAACCTTGGTGGTTTCTGCGCCGAGCTCCTTTCCACGCTACGTGTTTTTTCACGTTTTACATTTTCGTAGACGATTCGCTCGGCCGCGACGGCTCGGCTTTTGTGCCTTGCCTCAGATTACTTCTTTCATCTACTAACAATGTTATGTTTCTTATTTCTAACCTTACTAGATATATCGTCAAATAAAAAAAAAACATACGACCTAAGTTTTTCGTGGTTCTCCTTTAATAATGGGGATCTAGTTTTGTTTTAGAAAATGCTTGCGTCTAATCTCGCACTTCTGGAAAACACGTATGGGCTCTCAACTTAGAACAGTAAATGTAAATACTCTTCTAGTAAAAAACATTTTTTTAAAGTGGTTGTTTTATATGCATGAGCACGACACAGTTAAATAAATTTGAATATTTCTTCTTGAAATTTAGCATTCGCAATTTTTTCTCGCAGCCAAAGCTAGGCAAAGCAAGGCAAAGCAAAAGAAAACATAAACCACAAGTTTTACACAAATATGTCTTTTTCCACTTGAAACTTTTCGGTTTCACAAACTCAGCCGCTCAATGTCTGCAAATTATGAACAGGCGGAAGTTCAGAACACTCTTAAGAAATTTTTACTTTAATAGTAGTCGACCACTTTAACAGAAGAGCCAAGAGATCCCAGAACTTAAGCAATTAGTGAGCTCCAGTCGGACAGAAATTAACGAGAAATGCTATTTGAGCACGGAAAAGGTAGAAATAATTCAGCCAATAACAGGGAGTTCCCTCGTTAGGTAAATTTATTCATTAACTAGGTGCTAAATGACCGAAGTACGTCACGGAATGCACCGATACTGAGGCACGAAAACTTCGGATGCTGTTTGAAGCACCATTAATGAGTATTTTCTTAATTGTATTAATTACCCGCATTTGTAACAGAAAAGTTCAATTTAGTTTCTACTTCGGCATTCTGCTCTGATGTTATTGAAATAATTTAAAGCGTAACGAAAAACTAAAATAAGCCTAAAATGTTCTCCAAAATCCTTACAAATAGGTCTCGCGGGGCGATTTGCACACAGATCTTACCAAATTGCCGAAGACTCGGACAGAAAAATGGAGCTCGCGGGGGCTATCGATTAGTCTTCATTAGGACGGGAAATATAAAATGATATCTGGAGGAGACGAAGCTACCAGCGCTTCACTTGGGACCTTACGAAGACTGTAGCCAATATACTTCAGGTTTTCTCAGGTGTGACATGACATTACGAAGGTGATACTCGTGATTTTACCAAAACGAAAGATAGTTTTGTCATTAAAACCGTGACGAAGGCAAAAGGGAAAATAGGAAAGTTGTGACTTCAAATAAGAATCAAGAACCCAAAAATGCATCGATCGTGGTGGAGGCATCCGAGATATTTTGCACATTTTTTTTCAAGCAATATGTCTCAACTATTTAGCCGACTGTATCTGGGAATATCATCTGATTCCGGAGCAAGGATGGTCGAAAGCAGAACGCCATTTAAGACCGCTCTAAGCGTGATTTATGCTTGTCGGAGCGAGCCCATGTCAAGCCCGATTCCAAGAGTTTGGATCATTAATATTCATTACAAAACCCAACTTGTTCGTTTATTTAATTTAAACATAAATAAAACACGGAACTACGTGTTACCTGTGGGATATAGTGGGAACTTTTGTTTGTGTATACTTTGGTGAAAAATGTTAAGTTAGGGTATATGCAGTAATATTTATGACAGCGTGTTGTCTGTGGACTTTACTTGTATGTATTTTATGCAAGTATTTCATATGAGATATTGGTGTGTTAAATTATGTAGTTTACGTATCAACTGGAAATCCTCTCCTACATCCCCCAAGAAACCCAAGTTCATGCCAAATTTCAGATGACTATGTTCACGTAGTTCCGGCTGTACGTTGATTGTTCAGAGTCTTGTTTTAATATTTATATAGATTTTAAATAATCTTGATTATGCATGCTCGCTGACTTCGAGAATACGCTTGTTCATAAGCGTGCTGAAAAATATGTTCCTAGTTTTCTTGTTCCATGATAATACTCGTAGTTTGAGTCGAGTTCACAATGATAATCATTAAAAATAACGCTAGTTACCGCGCGATTCATACCGCGGAATATTTCGAGACCTCTTACAAAATTCTGTCTGAAAACCTGCGTCATAAAGCAGGCATTAAATTTTCTAGTTGGTGGTCCCGCTCTGCCAGGGCGTTTTCATTAACGACTCACATTTTAATGACTCATTTTCTTAATGAATCAAGTTGTTAGTTTTGACTTTCCGTTACTTATAGCAGGGCTTAAGTAATGAGTGACAAATTATTATTTAACGCTGGTAAATTCATTTCTGTTAAATTAATTTAAAAGTGACGTATAAAAGTGCCCAGATGTGGCCCATTTGCTGAATAAATATTTTCATTTTCATTTCATAACTACTTACCGCCGGTGGCTTTGTGGTACACACTTTGAATGTCTATTTAAGTTAAAGTCATGGATTTTTAAATTGTGCCTCAGTGCCCCCTAGACTATGAGACAATCTGCCTATATTTTCAAATAAGTTTTCGGTTATTTATTAATCTTGTATCAGATAGATACAAAGTTAAATTCTACCAATATTATAAACGCGAAAGTATGGATTGATGTTTGTTACTCTTTCACGTAAAAACTACTTATACATCAGAATAACATATAGGCTACAATTTATAAAGATATTGTGTATATAAGCTACTCGAAATACTAATCCTGCGCAGACGAAGTCGCGGGCACCAGCTAGTTTTAGATATTTTAATACATCGTCTACTTAAAGTCTCTCAAGCATTGAGAGAAATATAATCTTAAAAGTTTACTTGAAAAACATGTTCACAAAAAGGTTTAACTCGAAGTTTATATTTTAATGACTTCTTTTAGCGTGCCTTTAATCCTCGAATTCATTTGGTCCCTTTCCAAAGTATCGTAAAAGAGTATAAACATGTAATTTGGAGCGGTCATCCCGGGTCGTGCTTAGTCTTCAATTTAATTTATCCGGGAACGGCAGCGGGGTATAACCGGGCATACCAGGGCCAACATTCTATGAGCTTCCTATAAACAACTTCTTTAAATCTTTTCAGATCCTTAAGTCGATTTCGCGCAAAGTGCGCTTTTATTTTTAAACAGGTAACAAGAAACATGCAAATGGAAATAAAGCACTGGATCAGAATACAATCGTTAGAGATAATCTACTATAGGAAGTCCCACCCCTCCACAGTTCAAAACGCTTCAATGTATTTGGAAAGTATTTAAAAAGCACCAGCAACACTCTCAATGCATGTGTACGTGCTGAGACAGCCATCAAACATGTGTTGAGAGTGTTGGTGGTGCTTGAAGCCTTTTGAATTATATAGGCGCAGGATTTCCTATAGATATCTCTACTTGTTTTGATTTCCCACCTGAAATTAGGAAATCGGGAGAAGAATTTGGACAGCGTGAGTAAAAAGTGTAGGTGTAATAATCGAACGCGGGCGTCGCCTGGGAAATTGTGGGATGCGATATTTTACTCGCCGAATTTGGATGGGACGTTTTTCCGATATCGAACGACTGCAGTATCATATTTATACAGTTCAATTAATAGTTAGTTATCAGCAGAGATGAGGAAGAGAAGAACTTAAATTTCAACTGTCTTAATAAATATGCAGGTTTATTTGACTGTTTACTTATGAACTTTCTTCCGTAAATTACTTTTCATGTAAAATTCGTTAGGCCGTGGTTTTTCTGGCCCGCCACACGCTACCGGCGGCGTCTGGACGTGCGTCGCACGCTGTGCCACACGCCGTCGGTCGCGGGTGCGTGGGTTTTCTGGCCCTCGGCCACCCGACGTCGGAGAAGGAGCTCAGTCGCATTGTGCCCGCTTTGAGAATTGGTGTGCTGTGCTTTAAATAAAATGAACAGAAAAATACTAACATTTTTATTGTTAGAAGTTATTATTATGGTCCCAGTCAAATAATTCATTTTCATGTGAGTTTCACACTTAATGTTACTTTTTTTTCAAGCCCGAAGCTTATTTGAGAATCAATTACAATGAGTATTTTTATGTTAAAATAAAATGAAAAATTGTAATACATACAAACGGTAATTTTACAAACACTCTTGAAATTTTTAGAAAATTTACTAGCTAATGCTACCTACGTCGGAAGAAGTTTTTTTAATATTACCTTCGCTTTTAACGATTTAACAAGTTCGCTTACCTATACTGAAAATAAAACAGCGTTAAACTGGTCCCGCCCGTTTCGGACAACACATTGACATTCGATTTGCATTTTTATTGAAACAGTTTAAAGGAGCAATGAAAAAGGTAGAAACGTATACCACTGGGAAATTCCGCTGCTTGCTATATTTACACCACTGTGCCGCCTGGTTTTATTTTGATGGAAAACTTCCGAATGTTTAAAAAAGTATTGAAACTTTTTATCTTTCTCGATATCCGCTAAGATATTAACTTTAATCGAAACTTTTAAATGCTACCTACCTAACTGACGTTTTGACATTGCAATTAGGTGTTTCCTATATATATATGAAAAGCAGGTGAAACCATCGCCCTAATTGACAGAGGTCTGCTGAATTCCTGGTCAAGCTTAACAAATTTCATCAGTGACAAGTTATTTTTTGACGTCGCGGGAAACCGGTGGAAGCAAGTAGCACAGGACCGGTCTGGGTGGGCGAGCCTTGGGGGAGGCCTATGTCCAGCAGTGGACGTCCTTCGGCTGAAATGATGATGATGATGATGAAGTTATTTTTATTAACAACTAGCGTTTTGCCCGCGACTTCGCCCGCGTGGAATTCGGTTATCGCGTTCCCGCGGGAACTATGCGTTTTACCGGGATAAAATTTTGCCTATGTCCTTTCCCGGGACCCCAACTATCTATCTCCATGCCAAATTTCATCTCAATCGGTCCAGCGGTTGAAGCGTGAAGATGTAACAGACCGACAGACAGACAGACAGAGTTACTTTCGCAGTTATAATATTAATATAGATAGCTAGTTTTAATACGTATTTACTTTAAGCTATAGAAATAAATTTCAAATGACATGTAAAATTGTACAATTTTATAAATAAAGTATCTGAATCTGATTTACCTACTATTTTTGAACAGTTTCCGTATAATATTTTATTAGGTAATGCTTCTAGCTAGTTCATACATTACACAAAAATAGTGGCACCTTGACCTACTCGAAGCTATGTTTTTCAAATTCAAATTAATGTTTTTTATTATCTATTGAAGTTAACAAGAATCACAATCTCCTTGTTTCCTTAGCGTCAGTGAAAAATTACTAAAAGCCAAACAACGAAAATGTCGTCAACATAGCGTCACAAAGTTTGGAATGACGTAAACATGTACTTTTATTTGTACGTGCATGTCAAATGCAGGGAACAATGCACGCCAGGCTGTAGAGCTATCGTGTGCCACTCTTTTCGGCCCGACATCCTTCAAAGGCACCTCTCATCTTAATATCCCTGTTTTAGTCTTATTTCTCCGACATTAGGGACCGAGGCAAAAAACGCGGTCTTATTCTGGAGAATTTAATCCTTTATTAAGTTTTGAGGGTTTAATCCGCTTCTAGCTTTGAGGTTAAGCCAAGGTTTCACTTTCTCACTCTCAATGCATGCGATGCGTGTAAGAAACTTGCAGGCATCTGGAAATGCGTCAATGTGATGTTTAATCACGAAGACTTTGGTTAGCCTGAGACTGTCTCTAATGTAGAACATTCATGGGCTGAAGAAAGTGAGATTTCTAAATAAATTGTAGATATTTAATGGTAAAAAGTAGAAGATGTAGGTACCTAAATCAATGACGAAGCTTGCAGCGGATAACGGTATGTTTTTAATGATAACTACATCAAATTGTACATAATGACGATGCAAAAGTGATTGTAAAATCCTACGTGAATTAATGTTTTTTATCTTTTTTTTACTGATACTGCATTTATAAGCAATATCCTACCTTGCCTGATTAAAAGCTGCAGAGAAGATGGAAATAATTTTCCGAGGTCTTGTTGATCAGTAGACCATTAAACGTATTTTAGAAAAGCCATACCTATCATATAATCAACCAATTGTCGAAGAAACTTCCATAAAAGAAGTACCTACGACGTCTTTTTACTAACAAATGTAGAAGCAACGATTCCCTTGTATAACATGCACACGTCATTTTCACTTAATTTTGTTATATTAATTTCACCAATAACCTCGCACCGAGAATGTATTTTGAAATAAAATTTAAATTTGATCAATTCAAGAATAGTGACTGAATTTCGGATGAACACGCTAACGTGGAGAATCCTTGTAGCATGTCGCGATATGCTTTGTGTCTGAAAGTACGGTAGGCAGCTAAGTACCTACGCCGCCAAGCTGTGTTGCCAAGGCTGAAAAACGATGCATTTTCGTTGCTGAACGTACAATAATAGGTATGCATTACAGTCTCAGCAGAGACTTCAGGCTTGAAAACCGAATTAAAAACAGTGTTTTTTAAAGATGTTGAGTTCTACAAACGGGGGTAAATAATTATAAAAAATTGCCAAACAAATCTACCTACTACTAGTAAAATAAGTTACGTGTACAGTCATAATATATGTTTATCCCATTTTAGGTTAATCAAGTTACCTCCCGCTACTTCAATCCAACAATTAGTTAAGTAGACATTTGTTCAACAACGTACCTAAATAGATTCAGTAAATACAGGATGCAATATTAATCAAGTAAACACGCACCCAAATCACTGCTGAACAAACACCCGCGAACGAACCCTATGATAATTTGTAAGACGCTTTGGTCGACCATGGTGGCTCAATTATGCAAAATGGTGCAAATAAAACAATTATTAGTTTGACAGTTACCGTGTTTACTGTTTACCGTAACTTAGTTGAAATATAATTACGTAGGTAGCTACCAAATATTTGCAAATTACAGAATCTTAATTAATAATTATTATTATTATAGAAAATGCGAAGTTTAGAATAATATTTGTTACTCAATCATACCATTATAACGGTATAACGGTAATGTTAAGGTAGGGTAGTATATTTAGATGGGTTACTATGGGAATGATTCGACAGATGCGCAGTTTCTTTTCAAACAGATAACTTAAAACTTAGAACAATTTTTTCATGACCAATTTCATCGGTTCCTATTACTGAGCCAAATTCATGTAGGTAGGTCTCGTATAAAATGTTGATAACTCTTTGTCAAAACCTGCTTTGTATGCGATACAAAGGAATAACAACATGGGCTGCTTTTTATCCCGATATTTCCTACGTATTGGAATTCCCGCGAACGACTTCGCTTACTCGGTTACATTTATAATCCTGTACCTCCCAGAGATCGCAGGACCATTCCTTATTAAAGTGTGGGCTGATGAATTAATCATGGTATCCATTAGGAAACGCAAAACCGGATAAGCCGCCGTAAAATTAACAGGTTAAGGTCAAATAGATGCAAATTAAAATTAATTTATTGTAAGAAGTAATAATAATGATAATACAAAATATGTCAACTTTCAACTTGTTGGACCATTTTTTTGTTATAGTTATTTCCATATTAGTTTTGGCGATTTATTGTTAGAGGTAAACTTATGTGCGACTGACTCAGAAACAATCTATATTAGAGATATCCTCAAAAAAAAAATGACGACATGATATCCGTTTTTTTTATAGTCATTTTTTTTTTAAAGAAATGTTACTTTTCCGCTGTACAAAATAAATCATTTTATGTCGTACATTATATAATTTTGCTTGCTCATGCTAATGATATTTTTACTCAAAATGCACTTTTTCTTCGCACATGCCTATTCTGCGTATTCTTTTGTCGGACTTTTGGGTATTTTCACAAATTAGTTCCGTTGTTGTAGGAATAAAAGCCAGTTACAGCATGCAGCAATGCCAACGTCTTTAGCGCCACTAATTTGGCTCACTGACTCCTGAATGTGCCAAAACGCCCCGATTCCACACTTTAATGGTAGTCAAGGCACAATGAACAAATAGAACAGCACAAAATATGAATTTACAGCAAAGTTTTCTGTTCTTCTTTGTCCTATAAATATGTAATTTTATTTATATTTAAAATACATGACTGACACCAATAAGAACAAGCGAAGGAAATATAATCAACTCACACAATATTGCTTATCGCTGGTTCACCAGTAGCTTTTATAACACAAATGCGAGATTCCCGCGTTTGATACCGTGGCTGGAAACTTCCACTATTTGTTACGATTTCAAATCTTAGTTTAACTGGACTGAGCGCTGTAATTGCATCACATTATGCTAATGTGAGGGACTATTTTAGAAGTAGATTTTAAGTGGGTTTTGGAAGCATCCTTGTGTTTCTTGCCCTATTTAAGTTAAGAGTAAAAAATAAGTCTTTTTTTATAGAATTGGTTGGCCATTAAGACACAGGCTACCTCATGGTACCTAAGTGGTCTCAGTGTCCCATGGACAGTATATTATATTGATATTGTTGCGCATTTTATACTCGTAAAAAAGCTGCAAAACGTTATAGAGGTAGCTTCAAAAAAGAGTTCCACTTTGACGTCCAATATTTTCCACCATAATTTGTTTCCAAGCCGATAGGTACTAATGAATGATATTTTATGAGTTAAAATGCGGGTACATCCATCGTATAGAGCACTCGGAATTTATGTGCGTAATTAAGTGGAGTTTGCGTTCGAGGACGGCACTTCCCGGGCTAAATGAAATTTACGCGGGCCGCCTCGCGTCTTGAGCGTAAGTGGAAAGAAACTGAACTTTGCACTTTACCATAGAAGAATAATAATTAAGGTAAACTTATATATTGTCTCTGGCTTTACACAAGTCCTGCCTCGTAACAGCAGCGGAAAGTCATTGGTTTTCTGTGATATAATCAAAATCACCATGATGATTTTTTCCACCCATGTGTTCGTCGTGATGAGAGGAGGCCTGTGCCCAGCAGTGGGACGCAAATAGGCTGTGTAGTAGTAGTAGTAGAAATCTGGTTTTGCTTTCTATTCCAACAATGGCAAATAGTGTACTCTATCCCGCCTCCTCTTCTTCATAGTATTATTAGGAATCTGGGTGTAATTGCAAAAGGTATCTACATATTATGAATATATTGTTATTACGAATGTTCGTAGTTAGTTATCGTATCTTTTATGTTCAACATATTCCATCTTAGGCCTGAGGGTTGGCATCGCATTCGAAATCGATTTCTTATGTCAATGGGCCGCAGAGATAATTTACCATCAGGTCAGGTCTGTGTGCTCGTACGTCATATACCACGCCATAAAAACGCTCTTCTTCGTTGACTTGGACGCCGTAGGCTTTTAGTGTAGGAACGAAGGGAAAAGTATCGAGGCGCTGCCGATGCTCTATCACTACAAACCTCCTCCTCGATAGAATAACACCGTTACAGAGATAAAATGATGCAATTTTGCACTTTAAAATTAAATATGATTGATGTAGGATAATTCCGGGGGAGATGGCCATAAGTTTAAGATGGCCAGTCGAAAAATCTTCAACTTAAAGAATGTTAATTAATGTCACTTGTTTCACGTCAATTTTATTAATTCAGAAGATAACACTTGATATAAGTGTAAAAACTACTAGATCAATAGAAAAATCTCATGAAAAATAACTTTATTTAAAATAAAATACTTGAAAATTTGTAAAAAGATCGCCGATATACAACTTCACTCTTTTTGTTTTTTTAATGGCCCAATGATAATGATTATTTTTCGAAGTACTGAGGTTTTTCCGCATTTTAAATGTAAGATAATTTGAATTGGCTTAGTATTTATTTTTTAGTTCGTCGGGCCAATGAGCTTGGTAACATCGGAAGAGATGGCCATATGTAGTTATCTTGGTACTGGATAACCATGAACTGGGGTCTCAGATACTAATAAAAAAGAAATAGATATTATAAGTTAAAATCATAACAGTAGTAATAATAATATGCGAGAAATAACAATACATTACTATAAATCCAGAATAGTGAAAAATTTACTATTTTGTACCAATTTCTACTAAGAGTTCATTAAAATTTTAGGTACCAACTTCAAAATTTTGATTAATTTATTAAAAAAGAGGAGAGAAAAGTGCAAACAAATAAAAAGAAATTAAAATCTACTCATGATCAATCTTATGGCCATCTTTCCCGGACATATCTGGGAGAGATGGCCAACCCTAATTTGATTTCAAAATGGTTTTTGACTATGTTAGTTAAATTTTAAGAATGTTTATAGTTTTGTTTACGTAAGATAGATAAGCAAAGATTAAGTTTCAACTAAAATCAAAATTCAACGTTCTAATTTGTATCTTTCTTATTTAGCTTGCTATTTAGCTATTAAATAAATAGAAGGTACAAAAAAATACAAACAAAATTCAACGAGTATAATTTAATACGAGTAATCTATAGGTACAGCGTCGAAAGGTCTAATCTGTGGCAACTGGAACTTCGTGATGGAAACTATTAAGATAGTCAAAACAGGGCTTCTCCAGGCAAGTATCTACTTTTTATGTCAATAAAATATCTAAAAAAATATGTTACTTTCATTTAATTGTGTTCATGTAGGTTTTAATTCAAAAATACAAAATTTCACGTTCATGACAGTACTTTTAAAAAAAAAAACTTAATTTATAATCACTCGCACTGCAATGTGTAGTAACAACAATAGCTAACTTTTTACTCAGTGGGTTGTCTCTTTATGACTCTTATAATAATATATTTATAACAGGATAAAAGAAGACCTGTTCAAATAGATCTCGGGTAAAAATAGCTAACAAGAACAGCGGTTCCATTCTTCAGCAATGTTTGCGCGGCTTGCTCGTCATAGCCCTAAATCTTGCAGCGACGGAGGCAGTTATAATGAAGTAAAATATTCATCAACCACTGTCTGGAGCGTCTAGAGACTTGGCGCGGCCTTCCCGAAATTTGACCGGTATTCTGGCAAGCGAGGCAATTGCGAGAATGCGAGATTCCTGCTCGGGGTTTCTCTGCGTGATAGAATCAGAAATGAGGATATCCGCAGTAGGACTAGGGTAACCGACATAGCCCGAAGAATTGCGAGCCTTAAGTGGCAGTGGGCGGGGCACATTGCTCGCAGGACTGATGGCCGATGGGGCCGGAAAGTTCTCGAGTGGCGTCCGCGAACCGGGAGACTAGCTGTCGCTAGGCCTCCAACAAGATGGAGTGATGACCTCGTGAAGGTCGTGGGAAACCGGTGGAAGCAAGTAGCACAGGACCGGTCTGAGTGGCGAGCCTTGGGGGAGGCCTATGTCCAGCAGTGAGCGTCTTTCGGCTGAGATGATGATGAGATTCCTACACCATGATTAAAATAAGAGACCAGCGACAGGAGCGCCATCTGCTTGTTGGTCGAGCTTCTCCTTGAAGATTTTGAAAGCGTTTTTATAAGCTGTATAAAAGATGCAGTTTTACTATGATAGGTTGACATACCTAGGTGATGGATGGCACCAGTAAAATAAGTCCTCGAAATTCTGTTCTCATGAAATATTTTGTAAGGATCATTATAGGTATTACAAAGATTACAAAGGTATTACTTAGATTACAAAGGATCATTATAGGTACCTATATACTATACATACTACGAGTATTGAGTTTTTCTTTTAATTTAAGACCTGGGGCTATATTCGAAGTCTTAAAGAAGGGATCTCGGGAACAGCGTGATCCGTATTTTAATACTTCGATTATAGGCCCTGAGTTCGAATGGAGCATATACTTATTCAATAAACCAACTAGCCTTAACGTATCACGAAAAATAGTTGAATTTTCTGCGGGCGCAGATAAAACAAAACCTCTGCTGGCGTCAACGTGCAATATGGAAATATATGAACGCCTTTTCAGCGTTGCATTCTTAGTTCGGTAACGCCCAGAATGAAAACGGATATTTCTATACTAAAGTTCTTTACTTACATTCAGAAAAAAAACTTTACACAAATAATGGTAGCCACCCTTTTCAAGTTGAAATAACGATATAAAAAGATCTTGTTACTAAACAAATAATAATAAGTACACTATGCATAATGTTTTATTGTATGCTACTTGCCTACTATTACTTTTTTTATGTAACCTGATACCTACATTACATTCTTATCGGAAGTGATGCCTAACGAATACGGCATAAGAATATAATTTCAGTATGTTTAATACAGTTTATGGTCATAATACCATACCATACCATATGGTAATAGTAAGCTATTAGTATAAATTCATTAATATTTCATGAACGTGTACAAAATATTATGCTGTTACGTATTGTTTATTTCATAAGCCGTAACACCAGACATTTCAGTGGTTCAAGATGCAAATTAGCTACGACTCGTAAGATCGCGATTGTTATCGGAATACGCCCGCAGCCGTCGCGTCGCTGAATTTTTGAGGGCCCCGTGTGAGACTGGGCGCATATTCTGCTTGAAAAACTGCCGGCGTGTCGTACAAAAAAGGAAAAACTCATTTACGTAACAAATTTTTAATCTTTTAATGTTTTCGTGGCGCGTCATACCGTTCGTTCATCATAGGAGAGCTCTCGCGCCAGAATTTCAATTTCAAGTGTTGCTTTTTTTTGGGTATGCGAAATTATGAATATTTCGGTGCATGAGTTGTTTCGTGACTTTTTAAATTTTTTGTTTGTGGAGTACATTTAAGTGATTAGTCAAATGTAACTTGAAATGAATGTTTCCAACTGCGTCTCATAGGATTTTCTTCGTATTATGTTAATTACTTACTTACTTTGTTTTTATATTTTTACTGTAATTAAAGATTAAGATGTATGAATATAAGAGGTATGTATGATTTATCGCCAAAAATATTTCTTATCATACGCTTGTTATCTTTTATTACCTCGGACCATTCACGAGTAACATCGATCGGCCAAACATGATTTTTATTGCGTAACATCTTTGTTAAAAAATCACAGTACAACATTAAAAAGTACAATGTTAAAATAGCAACACGATTTTTACTATTAATGAATTCATTCTTCTGTTGGTATGCATGTTCTCAGTAGCATACAACAAAGAATTATCCGCGTAGACATTTGTATCAAAAATGGCAACCTCATCAAGATTTTACGGCTGCAGATTACTTATTAACCAGATTACAGTCTCCGCTGAAGTCTTACGGCTCGGCCTCGACTTTGAGCGATCAGTAGCGGCTGCGAGCGATTTCGTGGTCGTGACCGTAAGCGGTTAGGTAGTTGAAACCACATGCTATATTTTTCCAAGTGGCCGCATTGTTTGTTATCTTATTGAATTCGGGCTCGTCAGCAAGAGACACTTTTGCCTTTGTCTCACACAATATCGATGTAAATTAATACATCAGAATCAGTTAACAAATGCGGCCAATAGAGGAAAAACCGCATCTTCCGCCGGACGTAAGTTGACCAATCTAGTACGGAGAGGGTTACAGATAATAGAAGCATCAGTTTCCAAAACCACAATTTCTCCCGATTTCTCTTAAGTCTTAATTTTCTGCCGGTGGTCGCGCGAAGTCATGGAAAAGCCGTTACAGGCGGGTTCGCAGACGGCCGATGAATTTTTGAGAGGCCTCGACGCCGTGTGTACGAGCGGGCTCTTTACTTTCTGCCGCAGAATCGATGTCCCGTAATGAGGAAAGAGGAATGTATGGACAGAATTTCCTTCTCATTATCATAGACTAATTACTTTACTGTTTACTTATAGAAAAAAACTTACTTGACTGTAAGTAAACTTATGTTGAACTGAAATATTTATTTATTTATTAAAACTCTTTATTGCACAAACAAAAAATGCAGTATATAAAAGGCGGACTTAATGCTACAAGCATTTTCTACCAGTCAACCTTGTCAAATATAACTCGAGTATAACCGTTATTTATATAAATGGACAAATAGGTAGATGACCCACGATATGTTCAACAAAATATTAATCGTATTTTCTTACCCTTGTTATGAAATACATTTTACTATTTGGATTTTGCAGAAAAATGACAAAAGGATTTCCCCGTCATAATCAGAGACAAGTTAATTATATTAGACTGTCAATCTCCTTATACATTACGGCGTACATCGGAAATAGCCAGCGCGCTTCAACTTTTCATAATTTTCCTGTACAACGCCATCTAGGTGTTGTTCATGGAGTTCAAATTTATATGCAGGCTACCTAGGCAGCGACATCTATTATCGCATTTAACACTCATTTTGGTCGTAGGCTGATTTGTTGGAAGGTTTCCTTCTAGGTTTACCATGTTTTTTTTTGTGTCACAATGCAGTGAAATAGAAATGGCAGATCACCTTTTCCACCTACTCTATTAGGTATACTCGTATCATAGATCTGCTTTCTCGAATTAACATATTTATGTCCGCGAAGTAAAATTTAACTAGGCCTCGAAGTATTTAGTATGTGTGGGCACGGGCCCCGTCACCATCGCAGGCGCAAACCCAAGTCTGCCAAGTAATTAATTTCACATAGCTCAACAAACACAAACAAGATTGTAATGAGCCCCGCATGTTTGTTTGTCCGCGAATAATTTGGTAAGATATTAAAACTGAGCGAACGGTTTTATTTATGTTGCGAAAGAGAACGCTAGATCAACAAAAGAATTTCGCACTTGCGAGAAAGTAATTTGCGGCCTAATTTTGAAGTTTTAAATTTATAATCTTTTGTTGGAGTTGTCTAATCACTCCAACAAAAGATTATTAGTTTACGATTTATAATAAAAATATAATCGTTAATTGGTTCATGTTACGTAGCTTTTTTTTCCGTGGGTACTGCGATTTTAATCTCGCTACGATAGTAAAATAAATAAATAAATTTTTATTTTCGTCATAATGGTGTACATTTTCTTAAACTAACATAGGGAAATCTTAACTTGCAGTGCAGTAAAATACCTGTGTTTCAGGAAGAAGAAGGACTTACTATTACTTATGTATAAACAATTACTCACAAACTTTATTTCAGAAGAGATAAGATAAAATGAAAAAGTCTCTTTTTTGTATTTTTTACACGAATAGACAATTGATTGGCCCAATTTGAATTTACCACTAAGCTTTTCGGTGAAAGAAAACATCGTGAGGAAACCTGCACGCATCTACGAAGCAATTCAAGGATGTGTGTGAAGTCCCTAATCCGCACTGGGCCCACGTGGGGACTACATAGCCTAAACCCTCTCTTGATGAGAGGAGGCCTGTGCCCAGCAGTGGGCCGTAAATAAGGCTGTTGTGGTTGTGGCCCAAATATCGCGATGAGAGCGAGTTGACATAAAGTGCTTCACTCGAAACACATTATAAAACGGGTGACATCAATTCATACTCGAACCCTGACAGTGCCCACAGCTGCCCATGACATTATTGAGAACGAGCATATCTGCTAGTGTCTGTCAAAAAAATGTGAGAGCTTTAAGTTTGTATGTTAAATTTAAATTAACAATTTGTACATTCACTATTATTTTTTCGTCGTTTGCTTTTTTTTTCAAACAACAGATTTCATAAAATCGTTCTTAATCAATAAATCTAATCATGCATTTTGAATTTTCAAGGGTGGGCAACTACTACTTATTTTTGTTTAAATTGGCTCAAATAATTCTGAAAAACTAAAACTTCACAATGATATTAAAAACAATGAAACTTCCACCTTCCTGAATTCAAATGTTGTCACGCCGTTAAGACCAAAGTAATATAGGTATGTGGATGATTTTCTAACTAAGTACCTATGTATTTCGAGGAGATTTTAAATTCAGTGTGTGATTATGAAATTTAATGAAATTTAATAATAAATATACCCGTCATACCGCTAGCCGCAAACCGTAGCGTTTTCGGTCGCAATTTTAATACGTGCCCAGATTGGCAAAATTTTAATAATACCTATATTAAATTATGCTGATTCACTTACTTATGAAGCCTTTTGCACGTCCGTTTGCTGATTATTTTAATTGAGCGCCGAAAAAATCTGTTAACATGTTGCAAATTTCGTTTCCACTTTTTTACTATATTAAATGAGATATATTTGTAATTTTCGTTACCTTTTGAAGCATTATTGGATTCTAAAAACGTATTTTCTTTTTTCCAATTATTTACTGCCCTCGACTTCGCCATGTGGAATTCGGTTATCGCCTTTCGCAGAAATAAGAAGTAGCCTATGTCCTTCTCCGAGACTTCAACTATCTACATACCAAATTTCATCTAAATCAGTTCAGCAGTTTAAGCGTGAAGAGGTACAGACAGACAGACACAGTTAAGGATTACTACCATAGCATAAATAAAAGATGCCAAGTAGGAATCTTCAATCATATTTTAGTGCCTTTTACAAGTTAGATCATAGTCCACCTTCCCTAAGAAATGGTTGAGGGAGGCGATGGCTGAGATACGCGTCACGCTCGTGAACGGGTGCTGTCTGTGGGGTCCGGTCTGTTCATGCTTGCAAGGACGTTTAAAAATAATCATTAGCTTTAAATATATTACTAAGTCAAACATTTTAAGCGAGATACCTCATCATGTTCTTATTGGCATGTATTAATGAACTGTTTTATACGTGATGTACTTATTTCATTATTTATTGACATTGTGAGACTGTCGACATCTATGGAATTTATATTTATTTGACAATGGAGGCCATCTCCATAATATTTTTTTTTCTTGACCCTTGGAGACTATACATCTCTAAGATCTTAGATTTAAGTTTAAGTTAGGGACTATACATCCCTTCAATGTAATTTTAGTACGTACCTATATGTATATTTTATACATGTAATGTAAATTTTGTAAATTTTGAAAAAAAGCCTGCTCGAGTTTGTTGCGGCGCTTCTTCTCAAGCAATGGGTCTAGGAAGCGCTGGTAAATTCTTTTTTTTCTGACGTGTAAAAGTGCCCCTATGTGGCCAATTTGCTGAATAAATGATTGAATTTTGAATTTTGTCCAATTGTGGAGACCATGATTTTTTTTCATGAGCAACACTCAAACGATTTGACCTCTCTAAAATACGTGGCGCGTAAAAACGCCCCTCTGCCTCCCAAGGACGTGGCTATCTTCCCCCGTAAGCAGACACAACAGGACGTCGAAAAAATCCCGTTTGTATGCAAATGCAGCAAGTAGTCTCTGCAAGGAAAACTCAAGTGTTCTCAGGGCATTTTTTCTTTTTCATTTTATGCCCTCAACGTTTTTGACTCGCACTCTCAACTTTGCATATATCGCTCAGGAGTTCTGTATAAAATTCTGCATTCAAAAAGAGCTTGTTAGCTCCCAAGCCATCTTTAGGATTTCTGCAGCGGCTGTTTGGAGCTTGATCCTGCGTTAGTTTGCTGGTAAGTCTAGTTGAAAATTACGCTGCTAAATTAAATTTGTATATCGTTCTTGCTAAGAAAAGCACTCAAAACTCTATTCAATAATATTTTGTAGCTATGATTCAGTTACGTCGTAATTAGAAAACGTCGGAGAGCACAATTATAGCGATACTTAAGGAATTACGATCGCCGGAAAGCCATGACAAAGCTTTTAAACAAAAGCTTAAATTATGCAAAAGTTTATGCCCCGTTAGAGAAAAACAAAGGGTGTTAAGTCCTGTTTTGCGTAGAAGTTACGTTTGTTTATTACTATATTATTTTAGTGTAGTAAACGGCTAACGGCGTTAACGTTTACAAATGGGCATTCTTAAAGAACGCTCTTATTTATACCTACGCCGATAAAACTTTACCACTGTACTGAATTTACTAACTCCCAAACTTAACTTATTTAATTAACATAAAAGTATTTAAAAACTGGTCTTCCATGTTGTAAAATCATGTTCGTATTGAAATTCACTGTCATTTTGAATATTCATGTCCTGGTAACTGCTAGCCTAGTGGTTGCTAAGGTCTGATATTGGCTTGACAATGATATTGTGTGGTGTTGTCGTCATTGTATCGCTGGCCTACTGCCAAAGTTGACGAATACTCGAGAATCGAAATACGCTCTTTCTTGCATGACGATGCCAGTTATGTTTTTCAAGTATAATATGTACTTATTGCTGTTAATTTAATAAATGGTATCAATACAATACAATACAATTTCTTAATAAAATCTTTATTAATAAAATGTATTTTACACGTCAGAAATGTCACAATTTTAATTATACATATACATTATACGTTATTTTAATTATCATAGGTACTGACTATTGTACATTATAAGTCACTAAAACAATAAAACTATTTCTTGTTTTCTAAGAAATCTCTTACAGAGTACCACGCGTCTGCAACAAGTCTCTCTTTTAGCTTTTTTATAAAAGAACTTAACCTAGTGATCATTACGATTTCTTCAGGCAGTTTAGTATATATTGTAGGCCCTATTATATTTATATATTTTGAAGTTTTTACGAGCCTCGTTGGAGATCATTCCCCAATTTCCAATATGTTATTGTTACAATGATAAAATCAGATAAATACCTAATTATGTATCATGAAGAATAACAACAACAATGTAAATAATCAGCCATCACAGTTTTTATTTAAACATATTAGTTTTTATAAGTTATAAAGAAAACGTAAACTAACAAAGCCTTTCTTTAGTACCTAAACTTGACAAACGAGCATGCGGGCCACCTGATGTTAAGTAGTCACCGCAGCCCGTGGACACCAGCAGCTCAAAAAGTGCTACCAGTGCGTTGCCTTGCCTTTTTAAAGATGTTCTTCGACACTTTGCAACCTCGAACTCGTCTACACAGTCTGTCGGGAGACGCAACTTTGTCTGAATGTCCTGTTATTATTTTATGTAACTTTCTACAAGCCTTATTGTCAGACGACCGCTGAAATGGACTTTGGAACCATAAATTACTGTTTTCTGCATTTGCTGCTGTTACGAATGTCACTAGCTATTTTAAGTGAGTGAGGACCGTTGTTACACTTCACGTTTGAAAAATCACACTCTTCTCTAATACCCTTCACTTAAAAATATCTGCGGAATCTTGCCTGCACCAAAACAGATTGGTGAGCGTTTTTTTTATTTTGTGTTATTATAATTAAGATTTTTATTTATTTATTAATTAATTACGGCTAACGAACAGGTAGCGGCTTACAAAGAGCAATAGAAGAAATTTCCATACCAAAGGAATAAGTGCCAACCCCACGTAATGTGGGATGGTGGGTAAAGAGGGTTATGACTATAATAAAGTGACAGTACGGCTCACCAATGGTAAGAGATCATTTCAGAGACAGCTGGAGTGCATGCATTGCTGGGTAAAATCAGTTACTATACTGTCGAGTTTGTAATTTATAGTATTTTTAGCGTTAAGCCTATAATAGTTTCTTATGAGTTTCCTCTTAGATGCTTGCAATGCCTGAAACTCGCGCGTCCAACCCGAATAAATCTAGCATGTTTTGTGACTTCATTTAATTTTCTCCTGTCTTAAATAATGTGAATATCTAAGTACAGGTTTACACAACTTAGAAGGCGCGTGGATTAAGCAAAAATGGACTCTGCATCAACGACTTAAGTGCTTCACCGCACGCCTTCTAAGTTGTGTCGTGCTGTACAGGTCGCTCTTGTAGTATTTTAATGAGGTCAGACAGAATCTGTATAATTGTTAAGTCTTGATTTCGATATTTTTAAATTCTCTTCAAATTTCGTGGATGGTTCGTGAAATTTTCAGTTCAACGACTAATTATCGAGACGGGAAATAATCAATAAAGGCGAGTGTAGTCGAGATGAAGTTAAAACAGACTTCCCTTTATATTGGGGAAGGTCGAGGGCCCTACATCGTGTAGACGGCCCTTAAGGGGCGGGGATAGCGCGGTGACCGTTCACACTAGGAACGCGAATTTTTGTGAGATTCTTAAGAGAGTTGAGATTCTTTGTGAGATTATTAAGTTACTTAATATTTTCATGTAGTAGTGCTTTTGAAGTGTATGAATTTCCTCGACCTATTGATATAAAAATATATACTTTTGAGACATGAATACACATATAAATAAAGCCTCTATTCACAAGCATATTGTTTGCGGAAGCAAGTTGATTTAGTTTCTACTTTTTGTTTTACCATTGCTTGTCAGTGTCTCAAAACCGAGAACCAGTGCCTGTTACCTTTGCTTCATACCAAGATTACCCTGATTAGGTACCTAAATCTTGACTGCACCATTTTCCTGAAGCAATTTATTTTGTTTCAGTTTATTTGTAGTTTTGGCAGAAAATATTGTTTTCCATTAAATTTTCCATTGAAAGTGTACCAACATTGTGCGTACACCGGCGTCTGCTGACGAAGACCTCTTGCCAAACTTGAGCGGAGGGCGGCGGGCCGGACAAAGGCCTGATTATGGCGCGGTACGTGATACTCTGCGCGGGAGTTTAGCCACAAGTATATCTAATAGGTACAGCACGACACAACTTAGAAGGCGCGCGGTGAAGCACTTAAGCCATTGACGCAGAGTCTATTTTTGCTTAATCCACGCGCCTTCTAAGTTGTGTAAACCTGTACTACGTACCAGTAGCCTCACGCACCGCACCGCACCAACTCAAGTTACCTCACACCGCCCGCGTGCGCGGCTTACGTCGGAACGTGCACACACACACACACACGCTCACGTATTTGTACAAAATGATCTTTTATTGTGCAGATTACGTTCAGTTTGTATGGAGTGTCGAGGGTGTGGTTTAGCTCAAGGAAGTCTGTTCTGTACTTACACATTTCCTCTAGCTAAATATTAATATTGGACAGTAACTAAGTTGGAATGGAAGCCGGTAGCCGGAAGTTGGTTGGAAGCCGTGCTGGCCTAGTGGTTCGACCTACCGCCTCTTATAAGCTGCGATACTCACGACGCAGCTGTACGTGTCCCGCCTGCATCACTGCACTAAGAGCGAGGAGATTGTGGAGTATGTACGAGTGAAGACCAA
This sequence comes from Aethes cnicana, assembly GCA_963971205.1. NCBI lineage: Eukaryota > Metazoa > Arthropoda > Insecta > Lepidoptera > Tortricidae > Aethes > Aethes cnicana. Next base: position 11,414,184 of record OZ020280.1, read on the forward strand.
ATTCACCCTGAGCCCCGCCACAGCGTGAATTTTAGTTCGTTCGTGGTGAGGGTTCCGACCGAACATCTGTCAACCTTCACGAGAGAGGAGTTTTGGCCGAAAGGAGTCGTGTTCCGTCGCTTCCGTGGAAGACTGAACAGCGATTCCAGAGTGCGCCTTACGACTCACGATTAATTTTAATATGTATGTTAGTCTTTAAGGTATATGTAATATGGGCCTAGATGCCTGAAATAAAATTTATTATTATTATTTATTGGTACATTTTCATGTCACGGGCCCATGGGGACCCGGTCATTCGCATTCATGGGGCCGAAGCCAACATGAAGAGGCCGCAACTGTGGAGATCTGTCCTCCCAATACAACATGAGGCTGTACTGGCGGACAGCCCTCCCCAGTTGCCAAACTATTGCCGAGGAAGGAAGAGACTTGGAGTGGGCTATGTGGATGGGAGGTGTGGACTGGAAAATCGGGCTATGGAGTGAGATAACGGACATCTGCCTGATCAATATCTCGCAAATTGAAAGTAAGGCAGACGGTGACTCGCCGCTTACGCACTAACCAAGAGGCTAGCCTTCGTGGGCCCCCTATACAGGCCACCGCACGGGTGGCGAGGGAGCAACACTGATGTAAGCAGCTAAGGGTGTGGAGAGGTGTGCACCGGTTTCGCCATCGCGGGTCGCGCCTTGTGCGCACCCGGAGCGGGTTTCCCCGTTATTACGCAGATTGAGCACTTCCACCCTTTCAAGTATATAGCTCCTGCGCTCCACTCTGGGCGGCCAACTAAGGCAATCCAGAAGCGGGGGAGGTGTGTAGCTGTGTGTATGTGTGTGTATGGCACATGTGTGTGTGTGCCCCCAGGAGGTCTCGGGTACGAGGTGTCGCCGCTCACCATCGGCCCGCCACAGGCCGCCCTGCGCTGACTGACTGCACCGGTGGTACAACACCAGGTGGGCGATGGGGTCGTCACATCCCTACGCCTACTTATTATTATTATTATTATATTATTATTATGCAGAGGGTCGGTGGTTCGATTCCGGCTCGCACCTCTAAGTTTACTTATGTGCGAAATTCAATTTGAATTAACCACTGAGCTTTTCGGTGAAGGAAAACATCGTAAGGAAACCTGCACGCATCTGCGAAGTAATTCAAAGATGTGTGTGAAGTCCCCAATCCGCACTGGGCCCGCGTGGCCCAAACCCTCTCGTGATGAGAGGAGGTCTGTGCCCAGCAGTGGGACGCAAGTAGGCTGTAGTAGTAGTAGTTATTAGTAAGTTGGAATGTCCGTCCGTTTTATTGATTAGCGTCATTCAACTCTTAGATCAAGTCATATGAAAAGTAATGAACCTACAAAGAGTTATGATTACGGTCATACCTTTATTGAGGAACTTGAGGCAGACAAATTCATTACATCTCTTTTCACATATATTTTAGTCAACACATACGCATCTTTGAGTCATTAAGTCATCAAGCTAACAATGAAAACACTCCAGACCGCATAAATCAATCAAGAAGTTCGTCACTAATAATTGAACGCCGTATCTTCGTCGACTCGACTATTCTCGGCAATGTATTGAGAGCCTAATATTGGGAAGCGTTAGTATTTCCAACAATACCCCATTGTTCAGTTTATGATAAAGGTTTGAGATTATTATATTGGCCACAGTTATCCGATCACTTTTGTTGTGAAATGAAAGGAAGGTAGATTAGTTATTGATAAATGATAAAAAGGATTCAATTGAAGGATTGTAAGTATTAAATTTCGTAACGAAAAAAGTTATTACATCGAAAGTCGCTCTGTCTGTCTGTATTTAAATAAAATTTGTAGTTGTTGTTGTAGTCCCGAGAAAGGACACAGTTTCCACGGGAATGCGATAGCCAAATTCCACTTGGGTGAAGACACGGCCAGAAGCTCGTAGGTAAGTTAAAAAAACTTGAAAAATATACAATCTGCAATGGTAAAGTAGGAAAAAAGTTATAAACGAACTCGGATTTCAAGTTAAAAGTTATCCGCATGCTACTATGTTGGAGATAGCGAGGCAAGGACGAACGATTTATAAAATTCTATAACAACCTGCCATAGAGCTGACATCACGGAACCGAGCACCTTGGAATAGAAAAGTCCTGAGTTGTAAATCGTGATGCTGTATCCCCAAGAGGAGCCACAGAATAAAATACAACGAACTCCGTAATTCTAATACATTCAGTACGCAAGAACGTTGAGACGTTAATTTTTAGGATGTGGCCTGAATCCCCTCGGGGCACGGTTGCGGTGACGTCTTCTAATATTACCATTTAAACAAGTTTTATGTAAATGACACTCAGCCCGCGGGAGCTTATATTCGTACAAAATTTTAAGACGTAAGTCGGTACCTCGGTGTTTTACTTTGCGACTTTTAAAAGAAGATACGTACTTGGTATTCTTCTTTTAGTTGGACTAAGTTTACTGTAGGTAACTCATCCCGGTTATTCATGAGCTGACGTGTGACGTTGACGTAACATTCTGGTTAGAGACAGCTTGTGACGGGAAACTTTAATTTGTTGAAGAGAAACTAAAATATAATAAAATAATCGAGGCTTAAGTTTCGACGACTACTGATCACTCTACATATAATAAAAGATTTAAGTCGGCAGTGTACAGAGCTTATAATAATAGCTAGGCTTCCTTTAGAAGCTAAGTAACAAGAGTATACTGCCATAATATCGTATTGTGGATGTTTGATCACGTCCGTGTGTGGATCTTGTTGATGTTGGCTGGTATATTGGCACCAGCCCACGTCACGGAAAATATACGCAAAAAGACGTCAAGACGCTAAACTAGCTCACTTAAAACTACTTTACAATTTGCACAAATAAAATCCATATTATATATCCATATTTTAAATGCGAAAGTGAACTCTCTCTACCTGTTACCTTTTCACGCTGCCTAACCACTAGATCGATTTAGATGAAATTTTCTTTCGGAGATAGTTCAAAAAACTTAAGTACAAAAAACTTGCACGGGACTTATCTGGAAATCTAATCTTAAGTCTAAAACACTTCTCATAATCATAATCAAAGAAACATCGCACCGCCAATCCCAATACAGACGCAATAAAACTTCGCACGTAAAACAAAAACTTCCACACAAATAGCGAAAAAGTTTAACTGTTCTGCAGTAAATCGGGAATTTTCATTGTACCCACATACACTGTTTTGCTGGGAACAAAGAGCCGTATAATGTACGAAGATCGCGTGTATTTAGGACCTTTCAGAGTAAGGATATTTCAGTAGTAAGAAGTGGTATGCCCGGAGGAGCCTCCCGGCTTATACTCGTATGTTACGCAACTTATGGACCGCGAGGTATAGAACTATTATAATGGAACTCTTGCGGAATCGAAACTGTACTAACTTAAATAACTGCAAATTCAAAGCCTTAAATCTAGATTTTATAGATATTACTTAGATTCTTGGGAATTGTTGCACATATTGCGAAGTTTTATTTATGCTGATCAAAATCATAATTGTGTATTATCTAATACTCAATAATAAACTGAAGTTGAAATTCGAATGATATCTGAGGAAAGTGAAGTATGAGACCAGATTCCTCATAAGACAAATAATCACACAAAACCGATGGTCACTGCTGTGTACCTAACAGCATTGGGCATTTTGTCTTAAAATCGAAGCAAAAAAACGTTAGTTTGCGATAAATATAGAGCAAATTGTGCCAGCTATTAGCGGACTCCATTACAAGGATAAAGAAAACAACACTTGACGTCAACCGACTTCCAATCGATTGGGATTTTAACAACGAAAAGCGCAAACAGTCGAGAGAAAATACAGTAGACGCGACGCTTTGCGAAAACTACATTTCAAGATTGCGCAAGATTCCGTTTTGGAATTTATTGAGTAACTAGCTTCTGCCCGCGACTTCGACCGCGTTGAATTCGGTTATCGTGTTCCCGCGGGAACTATGTGTTTTTCCGGGATAAAAAGTAGCCTATGTCCTTTCCCAGGACTATCTCCATGCCAAATTTGAGTTCAATCCGTCCAGCGGTTGAAGCGTGAAGAGGTAACAGACAGACAGACAGAGTTACTTTCGCGTTTATAATATGAAGATGTATTTTTATTTCTTAGAGAAATAATTTGCCTCCACTCAGAAATAATCAGCCTATTAAATTTAATTTTATGTCCTACTGCTGCCTCTCCTTACTCTGAAAGTGCTGGAGTCCAGACGCGAACACAGTGAGGATTCAGGACATGCATGACACACATCTTTGTTGGATTACTTCGCCGAAGCGTTCCTTCACCAAAAAATTCAGTGGTAAATTAAATACATTACAATGAGGACTATCGTTTCTTTGCTCACCAGTTGGCGCCACTGTTGACTAAGGTCAAGAGGTATAGCTGTCAAAGGCAACTTTATAAGATCAGCGCCGGAATAAAGTTTTAAAATCTTGAATCTCATCAAGTTTTTTAATTATAAATAACTATCATAATATCGAGTAGCTATGCCGCAATGATGTACAGTTCCGCTTTCAAAGCGTTCACACTCATCGCCAAATAATCTATATTTGCGATAATTTCACGAAGGAATTCACTTTATAACAGGTAAATTAAAGGAATTATAATTTATGTCACGAAGCCCGCCAAAACCAGTGAAAAGTGAATGTTATGGACCTCATGCGACACTCATTAGAACACAACGAAGAACTTAAACTTAACAAGATCAAGTTTTATTCATTTAAAGTGTCTCTTTCTTACACAAAGCGAGGAAAGGGACACCAGCATATTTCTCGCGGTGCCTTCATGAGAGTGTAAAGAGGGCTGAGTTTCAGTACCACAGGCAGATCACAGAGGCACAAGGCAGACCTACACAATATGTAGCGTTAAGCTTATGACACCCCCTCTTTTTGCTTCTTTATAAAACAAAATACTGTCAAGCTAAACTTATAAAACGTACAATAGCAGTAAACTGAAGTTTTCTCCCTTGTGAACAGCAGAGTGTGTGGAACCATTTTGCTTTTCTGAAACCGACTCCTCTAATTGTGCAGAGCTAATAAGAAAAGATAGCGAAACAAGCAGGTCGTCTGTTATTTCGATTAGTCTCGACCTCTCTCTAACTAGGAAGGTTATTTGTCTCTCATTTAATAACAATTAAACTACGAGTATATAGTTCGAGTGTAAACGTATCGGATTTTACTTAACTTTTACTTTTGTATTTTTTTTTGCCGTGGTAGCCAGGTTTCTAGTGTTTTGAACTCCGCCTCTCATGCAGAGGTCGTGGGTTCGAATCCGGCTCGTACCTCTGAGTTTATTTTATTATATAAAAATCGTTTTACATTTACCTCTGAGGTTTTCGGTAAAGGAAAACATCGTGAGGAAAAGAATGTGAGTGAAGTCTGGACTTGACTAGGCTGTTGTGGTTGTGGTGGAATAGGTAATAGCTTTTTTCAGTGTTGCTCTAAGGCAATGTGTGTTATGTATCGCAAATGAGAGAAATGTGGGTAAAGAATTTAGAAGAACAGTGGTATAAAACCGATGTCACAGGAATAAAACAACATCACTATCACGCTCTTTAACGAAGTTAAATCACTAAAACAAGAAATAAAGGAGCGCGTACAAGAACAACGGCATTATCTCAAACGTTAAATGAATCAGTGAAAAGTAAAATACAGTTCCATTTAACAAAGGACACATCCGAATAGAGTCAGCTCGGGCGGGTAAACTTTTTAAATGTCTTATACTGGCCGCGATCTCAAGTGATTTATTGACCTAAAGGCGCCCTATCTCCTGCCGTGGGAAACAGGGAACTATTTAAATGAGAAAGTTGCCGGGAAGCTGGGCGATCCATTATCTATTGAATTTTATTAGCTCTGGATTGGCTTCGTTGGTGCCCTGCTCACCGGATCGCTTGTGGGTTCGATTCTCGATAAATACAGACTTTGTGTCGACCAAAAAATTACACGTGAGTCATTTCTTATATTTTTCTATAAGTATCATAATTATATAGAAAACACACATTATGTAGTTTCTCTTGTGGTGAGAGAAAGCCTGTGCCGGTGGGTGGGATATAAATGAATACATAATAATAAATACATTTATATTTAATGTACATAATAGAATGCATTATAATGTACATTTTCTTAAACTAACATAGTGAAATCTTAACATACATTGTAGTAAAATAGTTGTGCCTGAGCTGTGTGACTTGGCCGTTGAACATTCTTTATACGTTAGTGGGTACAAACGGCCAAGTCACACAATATTAACTATAATAATAAAGAAATCGCAGTAAGGAACCCTAGACTTGACACGACTTTGTCTAGATTTCATTACTTTTTAGAGATAAACAAGCAGCTCCATCGAGACTTGGCTAGTTTTTTACAGAATGTTTTTGGTGGGATAAGATATTTACATAAGTACAAACAAGCTAAGCTTGTTGACTATACGGCTACGTCAGTTTGTTGTGCTGTGATTATGTGGATGATATGTTTGTGAAAGCATTTTATGGATAGTCAGAGATGATTGCAGATATAATAGGAGGAAAACAACAACAAGATAAACTAAGACAAACTCAATGTCTGCGTAGATTCATAACTTCATCACTATAACTCATAGCTAGTTGAAATGTAAGCTACGGCATATATATTACAACGGACTCCAATTTGTAATTATTTGTTTTTTGTTCGTGGTAGGACCTGGTGCCTGGTCCGTCCGGGGTAGTACCATCGTCTTTCCCCGCTAACCTGCCGCCAAATAGCAGTGCTCACACTGGTTGTGTTCCGGTAGGGGGTTAAGGCAGCCGGTGAAATTTCTGGCACAGAGGCATTCCATCTTAAGCCTCAGGGTAGGCAACGCATTCGAGATCTTATGGTTTATTAATGAAGGATCATAGGATTTCGGTGTCCATGGGCCGCAGTGACCACTTAGCATCAGGTTGGCTGTGCGCTCGTTTGCCAATACCTACGGTATTAAAAAAATTTGAAGATTTAAAACGATTTTCCCAAACAGTATCATAGACATGAACAAACATCCTTCAGGGAACATATCGATTCCAAAAGGTGGCATAAGTCGACAATTCAAGCAACGTTGCTATTTGTTGGTTTCCCGAACGATCCGGCCAGGACATAAATAACGGGAAACCAGCTGCTCTGTCCGGAATAAATACGGATTAGCCGAGACGTCAGGCCAATTGGCATTTGCAAAAATGCCATGCTATTTGCATATTGTTATAGGGTTTTTGAGTTTGCTGGTAACTTGGAAACATAAACAACACTGAGACGTACATATCACGCCACCTTTGACAAAAATTCGAGGGTAGTGAGAACATCAACATTGGCATGTAGTGACAGGTTGTCAGCCCATCGCCCACGGTATACCAATACCCACGCGTCCCTTACTGTCTTTTACAGTATGCCCGGGAAACGAAATCCCATGATTCCTTATTAAGAAACCATAAGATCTCGAATGCGTTGCCTATCCTGAGGCCTAAGATGGAATGCCTCTGCACCAGCAATTTCACCGGCTGTCTTAACTGAAATACGTTTTATATAATTTGAAATTCAAATATCTTATTATTTTTATTCTTCTGCAAAATATTCCCACTGTTGTGTATATGCCTCCCCATATGTGTATAATCTCTAAATATATAAAACTCAAAGGTGACTGACTGACTGACTGATATAGTGATCTATCAACGCACAGCCCAAACCACTGGACGGATCGGGCTGAAATTTGGCATGCAGGCAGATGTTATGACGTAGGCATCCGCTAAGAAAGGATTTTGCAAAATTCCCACGGGAACGGGAAAAAAAGGGATTTTTACATTTTAATGTTTAGGCGCGTACGAAGTCGCGGGAAACGTTGTAGAGATCTGAAATTTGGCATGCAGGTTCCTTGGGGAGCGTAGGGTAGCACTAAGAAAATACTTCCCGAAATTCCCACGGGAACGGGAAAAAACGTTTTTTTACATTTTAAGGTGCGTACGTAGTCGCGGGGATCATCGTAGAGAGCTGAAATTTGGCATGCAGGTTCCTTGGGGAGCGTAGGGAAGCACTAAGAAAGGACTTCCCGAAATTCCTACGGGAACGGGAAAAATGGGTTTATTACATTTTAAGGCCCGTACGTAGTCGCGGGGATCATCGTAGAGAGATGGAATGTGGCATGCAGGTTCCTTGGGGAGCGCAGGGGAGCACTATGAAAGGATTTCCCGATATTCCCACGGGAACGGGAAACATGGGATTTTTACATTTTAATGTTTAGGCGCGTACGAAGTCGCGGGAAACAGCTATCTATCTAAATATATAAAAGAAGAAACTGACTGACTGACTGACTGACTGATTGACTGACTGACTGACATATCAACGCAGAGCCGAAACTACTGGTCGTAGAGAGCTGAAATTTGGCATGCAGGTTCCTTGGGGAGCGTAGGGGAGCACTAAGAAAGGATTTCCCGAAATTCCCACGGGAACGGGAAAAAAAGGTGTTTTTACATTTTAATGTTTAGGCGCGTACGAAGTCGCGGGGATCATCGTAGAGAGATGAAATTTGGCATGCAGGTTTCTTGGGGAGCGTAGGGGAGCACTAAGAAAGGACTTCCCGAAATTCCTACGGGAACGGGAAAAAATGGGTTTATTACATTTTAAGGCGCGTACGTAGTCGCGGGGATCATCGTAGAGAGATGAAATTTGGCATGCAGGTTCCTTGGGGAGCGTAGGGGAGCACTAAGAAAGGATTTCGCGAAATTCTCACGGGAACGGGGAAAAAAGGGATTTTTACATTAAAATTTTTAGGCGTGTACGAAGTCGCGGGAAACATCGTAAGGATCTGAAATTTGGCATGCTGGTTCCTTGGGGAGCATAGGGGAGCACTAAGAAAGGACTTCCCGAAATTCCCACGGGAACGAGACAAAATAGGATTTTTACATTTTAATGTTTAGGTCGCGGGGTTCACCGTAAAGAGCTGAAGTTTGGCATGCAGGTTGCTTGGGGAGCGTAGGGGAGCACTAAGAAAGGATTTCCCGATATTCCCACGGGAACGGGAAAAATTAAATTATAATCCTAGATTACAAACACTTTCAAGAAACACGTTATGCAGATTACCTACTGTTAGATTACCTGCCTATTGTCCAGTAAAAAGGAAATGATTGATGAGTTCACTAAAACATTCTTTAAACCAGTCTGCTATTACCTAAATAATTAATTTTGGCACTAAACTATTTATTCATAAGAGATTAATGAATCAGAGAAAAAAAAGGAAAAATCTATACATATAATAAATAATAATTCTGTAGAAGAAGTCGCGGCTGAAAATTTAAAATTAAAAGAAACTATCAAGTCAAAGGGACTATATGAACGAAACTGTACACAAAATAACGATTTTTAGAAAAAAATACTGTATGTATGTATGTATGTTGTCCGGATTTAACTCGAAAACTACTGGACGGATTGAAACAAAATTTGGTATGGGGGTAGTTTATAACACTGGTCAACATATAGGCTACTTTTTATTCCGAGAAAATGCATAGTTCTCGCGGGAAGGCTATTAACAAATTCCACGCGGACGAAGTCGCGGGCAGAAGCTAGTCTTAAATATAAAAGATTGGAACTATGTATGTAATGTTAAAAAAAAAACATATAATCTTTACTTAAATAAACAGAATAAATTAAAAAAAAAACTCAACCAGGGCCCAGATCGGCCCTGATATCATCGCTCCATGTTGAGTTATTATTTTAGTAATTTAAGTTAAAAACACGATGATAATTATTTACAAAACAAGTTGATTAACTCATTGAAAATTATACCAGTCGAAACTGCCCTTACGTTATATAACCCAATAGCACTATGACAAGATGTAAATTGGAATATTATCAAAGTCAGCGCTTGTAGAATCTAACTAGGTTAAAGCCACTTAGCACCCCCGACTACAGGGTTAGCTAATACCTAGTAGGTAATCAAACTAAGCCGTAGACGGAACCAGCTACGATAACGCCTACGGAGCTACGACAGCTGAATTCATTGCTACACCCGTAACTCGTAGCTCGCTCTACTGTGTACTTCATTGATAAAATTAACCTACTTTCTTCAGTGAGAAGACAAAGTGAAATAAAAACTCGTTTCCACGACGCGCGCCTTAAAGAAGACGTGTTACGTTCACTTTTTACAAAAGTTTTTCTTTGGAAAGTCAATAATTTGTCTTTGACTGTGTTTAGAAATAACCTTCTGGTATACTAGAGTGAATATGTATATACGCTCCATAGATTGTGATGTCTGTTTGATAACACAATATTATAACTTAATAAACTATGTTCTTATGACATTAATTATAACGAACCCTATCTACCAATTTCTTAAGACAAAAGGAATATTTCCTTATATAAATCAATGCCAGTAATGTAGCTTTGTGTGTATGGAATAATTATTATTGCAATTGGCATTAATCGGTCCAGCAATCCCTTTGGACTTGGGTAGCCTGGCCCAAATTGATCAGCACATACAAATATTAATGCATTAATGCATGAATATGAGTTTGCGGCTCTCGCGGTTGAGACTCTGGGTCCCTGGTCGGCAGACATGAAAGCTTTCATGAGGATGTTGTCGGCCCACTTGATCGACAAAACCGGCGACCCGAGGGCTGGCGCTTACCTCTCGCAAAGGATTTCTTTAACAATCCAGAGAGGTAACGCCGCCAGCGTTATGGGCACCATGCCGCAAAATGAAATTTTTCGAAGGGGTGTTTTTTCTATAGTTATTTTTAGTTCTAGTTTTAAATTTTATTTTTAATTCAATTATTTTATTTTTAAGTCGCCGAATTTGTATGTGAATCAGTTTTAATACACAGAAGAATACATTAATTTACTGTAAATACATAATTGCATATTCAATCAACTATTGTGTAAAATTATCAGTTTCTACTGGAAAACCTCAGCTTACTGTAAAGTTTTAAATAATGGATTTTTAGGGCGTGTGGATTAGGCTATGTAGGTACAGCAGCGTGAACGTCTTTCGACTGAAATGATGGTGATGAACAGGGCTCAACTTGAATGACACATTTTATACCTATAGAATAAACATAATAATATGCAAATAAACCTATGAACGCTCCTACCGCCAGAGTACTTTCCCTTCTAATTCAAATTCAATAATTTATTCAGCAAATTGGCCATATAGGGGCACTTTTACACGTCAGAAAAAGAATTTACCAGCGCTTCCAAGACCCATTGCTTGAGAAGAAGCGCCGCAACAAACTCAAACAGAAGGCCTTTTTTCAAAATTTCCACATATTTACAAAATTTACATTACATGTATAAAATATACATCCTTGATGCCATGTCTACCGATGCACCTGACATTGACGTATTCGCAGATACTGTAGGAGGTTTCGGTAGGAAAATATTAATGTTTTTAAATATGTAAGTATTTTAGGGCATAATTAAATTCAAAGTTGATGTTAGTTGTTTTAAGAATGACATGGTTTTTTTTTCTTTTCATTTTGTTTACATAATGTGTGGTGTATTTTAATTTTAAAAGCAAGCGTTTTGGTACTGTTCTGTAAGCTTATTACACACACACATATTTAATTGAATAATTTAAAAAAAATGCATGTTGGCTGTTTTTATTTTACTGGGGAAATGGAAACGAAGAAGATAAAGAATACTGCTAAGAGTATCTCAATCAGTATTTAATCCTATGTGAATGGAAGTTAAATCAAAAGTTAACTCAATCTAAATCGTTGAACCTCGGAACGTCTTGGATGCATATTAAAATAGCCATTAGAGAAACCGCAGAAGAAATAGTTCCCTAGATAGGAACACTATTCCGACCAAGTTATTATCTTTGTAATTAATGGGAAATCATAATTTATACGTTTCACATTATTTTTATTTTAACTCATAATCGCGAATGTTGGAAGGAGTATCCTTTCTCCAGCATAGCAGTGGGACATCTCATATACCTACTAACTTAAAAAAACTAATTCACTCCGCGCACCACAGATCAGTTTTTGAAAAGCAAAGCATTCAAATGCTTCAGACTTCCTTCCAAAACAATAGGTTAAACCTGGTGTAAATCGAATAAACAATAGCTATAGCACAGATAGAATGTAGCTTCTTTCAACGCAACGTAAGGATAATAGATTCACATAATGGTCTACAGCGGTGGGAAGCTTCGCAGTGTCTTTTCGTCCAAATTACCGCAGTGTCTCAAGTCGAAATTCTTCGACCAGTGTGTGTTGCCAGTGATGACTTATGGTTCCGAGACGTGGGCGCTTACGATGGGCCTCGTAAGAAGGCTCAAAGTCAGTCCTCGGGGTTTCTCTGCGTGATAAAATCAGAAATGAGGATATCCGCAGTAGAACTAAGGTCACCGACATAGCCCGAAGAATTGCGAGTCTTAAGTGGCAGTGGGCGGTGCACATTGCTCGCAGGACTGATGGCCGATGGGGCCGGAAAGCTCTCGAGTGGCGCCCGCGAACCGGGAGATGAGCTGTCGGTAGGCCTACAACAAGATGGAGCGACGACCTCGTGAAGGTCGCGGGAAATCGGTGGAAGCAAGTAGCACATGACCGGTCTGAGTGGCGAACCTTGGAGGAGGCCTATGTCCAGCAGTGGACGTCTTTCGGCTGAAATGATGATGATGATGAAAGGTCTACTACTACTACTTCAGCCTATTTGCGTCCCACTGCTGGGCACAGGCCTCCATATATAATGTTCATTGATAGTGTAAATACAATATACCTGTTTTATCCATTTTGCTACTGCCTACTGCTAACAAGACGCATCGTGACGTTCTCATGAAAAAAAATACAAATTCGTTTTATAAAACACTGCCCTAAAGCTTACATGAACCTCCGAGCGAGAGCCTATCACAAGATCTCAACCAATCACGGCTTAAGTTTTACGGCTCCAACCCTCCGATCATATGCAAGCAATCCGCACTAAAACAAGCCGCCATCTTGTTACAGATACCCTCATCCGTGTTGCCAGGTGATTACGTTTTTCAGATTTTTCGTAACTTTTAACTTTTTTCGCTACTCACTTAGCTTTAACTTTTTCTTGGTGGTACACTTTTGGAACCTTCAAGATTTTAAATTATTAGCAAAAAAAATACTGCGTCGAAAAGCAAGACAAAAAAGCATTAATTAATAATTACAAAAATACATAGTTAAGTAACATGATTTTTTTAAAATTAATAAATAGTTCAGGGCTGCTACATAAAAATCATCACTAGTTTCATGAAAACGTAATTGTAAGTTATGGAAATATAACTGGAACAAAAATTATAAAATGGTCCATTTCGTGGCACAGGCTCTGGCAATACTCACTGTTACAGTTACCGCCATCCAATCCCGCGAAAACTTGCTTGCTCAACGCTTACTGTGTTTTGCTGGGCTCTTCAAATACAGCCTACATCGGAGGCGGACGGCGTCTTGCATAGACAATGAGACGGGTGATAGCTAAATCCGTTCCATCTAGAAACTAGTCGGCAGTCTTATGTTAATTGGATTAATTAGAGAATCTTGATCAATGGAGGTTTTTCTTGCTGGCCGTTGGAAAGCACTGCCATCCCTTAGTAATTCAAATTAATTGAAAATGAAGCAACGTCTGCGAAACATAATTTTATTATCTCTAATATATACTTTTTAGTTCTAATTTTAAATAACCACGAGGTACATTTTATAAATTCCTCCGCCGCATCTGTCCGTCTGTTTGCAATAAACTAGAAAACTACTGAACGGATTATCATACGGTATTCCCTAATAGGTATATTAGAGAGGTTCATAAGGATAGATTTATTGTTCTTACTAGGTGCCCGTAACAAGCTGGGGCGGGTCGCTAGTTGGTATATAAAGTTACTTTATAAATTGTTACTTCTTTTTACACCTTCTGTCAAAAATGAGGATGTCAACAAGTGTATGAATGTATAAATATGCAATTTATTGATGCCGCAATCATGCTTATTAGAAGAGACATTACATTCCCTTCAATATTAACTATGCATGCAACAAAAGGGAAACTTAAACATGTATAATTAACCGCCCGCATGTTCGTTTCTCTTTGATTCCTTGCACTGGATGTTTGCAGTCTTTGTGCCGGCATGTTCTTACTATACATTGTTAACGACGAGGCTCTAATTACAAATAACCCCGTACTGGATTACGACGCGTTGGGGAATACGGGAAAGAGTTGGGTCGCTGGAAGCGGCCCGACCTTAGTAATAATAAGTATCAATTGAAAATATAAGTACGTCAAAATAAGTAAAGAAGTGACAATCATTATACTTTTTTTTTCAAACATTACTAAAAACACTCGGTCAACAAAGAAAACAACCATGCCAAAACGTTTTTTTGACTTGGCAATTCTCGTACAATGTTGCATATTGAAATAAATTTAAAAATTAATCGATCAAAAAATGCACAAATTATGGAACATACATATTAAGCAAATTAAAGAATATACGTGCGGGAAACACTTGCAGCGGCATTACCATCTGTTTATTGCGGTTTACGACTGTCAAAGGGCGAGGTGCGAGAAGTAGTTTTTCTATACGAAATTGAAACTCATGCGCGCCTCTCGTATTGAAAAAAAAGCTACTTGCAAGCAGTGGAGAAAAAACCATGTTAGTTCATTGGTTATGTTGGTTGAACGGAACAACTTTTTGGTGTACCTATATGCTATGGGAAATAAAGTATGAACTTTTCTCTTTAGACTTATTATGATAGTTTCTATCTAAGTGTCCACGAATTTATAAATATAATAGAAAATAACGGTAGATGAGTACAAAAAGTCATCAGTGCCAATATAATAAAATCTTCATAATTTATATATTTCACTTCCAGGCTATATATCGCATCCACATCAAGACAAAGGGTTGGTTCGCAGATGAAAGATTACTGACCCTTTTTGTTGGTGCTCTCCAAATATGATTAGGTGTGCGTGCAACTTTGTTCTAGTGTAGCAGATTAACTACATTAACTAACAGTTGTTATACCTTTTGTTTATGGGCGGGTAAGTATTTATTATTCAACTTCTAAACCACATGTATGCTCACATTAATGTAGATTTTTATTCCATTTTAGGAGAATCATCCTTTTCTGCTGTGTCACTCACTGGAAAAACTGTTATATGCTAACTTTAATACAGAATGGCCACGGAATCACCCGCCTGAATCTAGCCGGCGCGCAACTCGCCCTCGCCGTCATTGTTTCATCCGGAGATGGAGAGTGAATCATTGGCCCGCGTAGTGGCACATGCACATATACAAATGTACCGACGTCCTCGCACGCACACAGACGTCCTAGCACGCAAACATTGTCACTTCATTCGAATTGTGTTCGAAATCGTGCTTTTATAGGCCGTGTCCCTGTGTTCGTGGCTAAGGGGAGTTTGCGCATACATTCATAATTTATATTTTTTTATAACTTTTATTAAAAAAAGAAACAATAGGTACTCATTATCTAAACCTTCTCTTCTGCACCGGTTAATATAATAAACTAAATAACAACGTAGATAAGTAACTTCGCTGTAGTGCAATGTTCACCAGTTCGAAACTAACTACATGCTCTCTGAGCTCACTCGGGTCATCTCAGGTCAAAGAACTGCTCGGATGAACTTCGGTGAAGTACCTAGATGTTATCTGAGAAAACATTTTCAACCCACGATTTTAATTACTCAGAGGACTTGGTCGTTCTTTGTTTGTTAATTTTGTGTTTTATAAAATTTTAGTAAGTACCTAAACACTAAATTTTCACGATGCAAAGATCAAACTAATTTACCTACTAATGTTTTTTTCTACCCTTTTATTTCTGTCTGTCATATTCATATACAAACCTCTCTCGCTTCTCCGTTGGTTATTATGTATTCGTTATTTATTATATATGAAATTGTCTACAAATGTGGTTGCATTTGTTTACCAAAACCTCTTGATCACTAATTTATGAGTTTAAATTAAATAAGTATATTTTGATTACAACAACTGGCCTACAATGGCCGAGGATAGAGGGAGTTGGAAGGTCACGGGAGAGGCCTTTGCCCAGCAGTGGGACATTCAGTTAGGCTAGAATTTTTTTTTTTGATATCCCGACGGAACCAATAGGAGGGCTATGTTTTTCGAGTGTCTTTTCTCTGGTATGCTCTGTAGTATGGTTTTTAGGTTTTCGTCGTTAGTTTCGTCTTGATTGTGAAAGTGATACTTGAATATATCAAAAGATTGTATCTATGCAGCCAAGTTCTTTTTTTATTCATGAATTAAAAAATCTAGTTCTTTGTATAACCCGAATCGCTTTGACTAGCCTCTCAAAGAGCCCGTTAGCAAATTAACCAACCAACATTTTCAACTAGTTTTCTGCAAAATAAATCATTTTAAGCAACACCTGGTCCTAAAGAATTTATTATATTACACGGTGATGAGAATCCCCACATTACCCTCAAGGTACTTAACATATTTGGCCATTTACTATAGAAGCTTGTCGCCAAGTTCCTGTCAGTCAGCGCAGGTAAGTTTTAGAGCAATTTGTGGCTTCTAACTCCGAGACACAGGAATAGTCCTTCTAACTTTGCTACCTAACCGAAGTTTGGTTAGAGCTGAGAGCAATGCCCTTCTGATAACGCAACTTCTATGGTAATTAGATGTAGAATATTGATATTCTAAACACAGATTTATATTGAAAATAATGGAAATTGGATAAATGTATTCTATGAACGGACCCGGATCACAAACAGATTTCACGCTCAGGCTTTTTGAAATGTAAATACCTATCTCATTCTTGTTAATTAGACGCTTCAGTCAAAGAAAAAAACAAGCACGTCCTTCAATTGTTTGATCCTAAAGAAAGGTATCAAATAAAAATGAAAAAAAAAACACAATTAACAAAGTTTCTTAAATTGATCAACCTGAAAATTAAAACCACTTAGACAACGGTCCACGACCATTGAAGTCATAAGTAGATTCGATTCAACGAACCTCGAGCTCTTTACCTGAAAATAATTTGTCGCAAAAAATAATTACTTCAGTATTGTGTTCCCACTTTGATAGAGCGTTTAACAGAGCCAAAGCACCTGAACAGCGGAAATCCTTCCACAATGTCATCAAAAATGACATCAGATGCTGAGCTCACGTGCGGTTGAAGCAATATCGGCGTAATAAGTCGAGAGCACGTTTTATATTGCCTGCATGCAGCCAGAGATGGCACTCTATTTGTGTCACTTAGGACACTGACGCGCAGTAAGCTCGCCTGGAGGTGACGTCACGCGGATTAAAAGGGACTTGGTAACCCTTCTAGGGAGAACTCATAGTCTAATGACTAATGCGTGATTGATTTGATTTGTTAATGGTTTTTCCAAGCTACATCTTAATCAAAAACGAAGTCCGTTGCAGGTCTAGGCCTAGGCAGGCCTAAAGCCTTTCGGAGTTCTCTAATTTTAGAGAATTTTTGCAATCCTTCTGAAACCCTCGTACTTATTTTGAACTAAGATGCTGCTTTTTTGACTGGGGAATATATAATGACAATTAGTGCAATTAATACTCAAATTTTGTACCATGTAAATTAGTATGTAGACACATAGGTACCTCTAGTAGGTATTAAGTTATAAATACCGACGAGTGTTTTTTAAATGCCGTGGTGGCCTAGTGGTTCGACCTACCGCCTCTCATGCAGAGGGTCGGGGGTTCGATTCCGGCTCGCACCTCTAAGTTTAATTATGTGCGAAATTCATTGAATTCACCACTGAGGTTTTCGGTGAAGTAATTCAAAGATGTGTGTGAAGTTCCCAATCCGCACTGGGCCCGCGTGGGGACTATATAGCCCAAGCCCTCTCGTGACGAGAGGAGGCCTGTGCCCAGCAGTGGGACGCAAATAGGCTGTAGTAGTGTAGTGTAGTTTTTTAAATATTAATAAATTTTATTCCTGATGTATTATTTGTATTATGTTTATTTGTAATGATTATTATTTAATATTTTATTCATAATCATATCTAGTACCTAATGAAATTGACATGTAAAGTTTGACTGTAAATGTTACTTTTTGGCAAATAAATAAATAAATAAAAAATGTACCAAATATTTACTTACTTAAGATACTTACATCCTTAAAAACTGTTGACCAAGGTATTTGCATTCTAAGCCAATGCCTTATCCATTTGCACTTTCATCCGTGCTTGGAGCTGGAATAGCTTCAGTGTAACGTCACAATGTAATTTGTAGTGGTTGGCTGTAAACCAAACCACGAACTGTTCCGTTTGATCAATTGTTTCGATATACTCGCGTATTTCCGCTTTTACTTGTCATAACGTACACGCAATGCACTTTTATCTCCTTACTACCTAGGTTAAAAGTCATCAAGGACATATTAAATGATTGAGAATAGGTACTCCTTATTGACTACCTAACTTAAATGGAAAACCGAACACATAAATGTACCTATTTCACATTTAAAGTCACAGGTAGGTATTCGGTGGATGCGAGTTGCACAAGACTGGTCTGAATGGCGAGTCTTGGGGAGGCCTATGTCCAGCAGTAACCCGAACTATCGCTTGAATAAATTAATGAACTTTTAAAATACAAAATGTTATCAAATACATTATAAAAATACATAACAGCAGGCAGAAACATTAGTTTCCAATATCTTCGCGATGCTCTTTATGCATCCGTAATAACTCCCAAACGCAGCGAGCCAACACAACAACAAGCCGACATAATAATGATTTGTAGCCTCCCCAGCACCCTGGAGAAATAAAACTCTTCGTACTTTCTTAACGAAATGATTGCGTACGTGAACGTTGTTAGCCCCATTTATTTGTAGGTGGATTTTATTTACCTACTCGCCTCCCAAGCGGATAATTCACTTTCTAAGTATCCCGTATCGACCCGATGGGACGCATAAAGTATTTTTGCGTTTAGAAGGCAGCTTAGGACAATATGTTATGAAGACGCTTTAGCGGTTCTGTTTCCAAGTTTATGGCGTGTTTATGTGTATCTTAGACCTGGCCAGGTCTAACATAGGTTTTCCTAAAATGCATCTCCCTCAAAATGGCGTTCTTTCTACAATGTCCGTTTCCAATGATGTCTATTTCTTACGTTGTCTGATTCCTGAATCGTCCTTTATCGTACCTTTTGTCGTTTTCCTATGATGTTTTCCTCTCATATTGTGTGTTCCCTATATTGTCCGCGTCTCATATTTTGTCAGTTTCCTGAGGTGTCTGCTTTTTGTATGTACAGTTTTCTAATATGACTGCCTCTTCTGTATCCTTCTTATAAAGATACACTCACACATTAAAGTCAAAGTCAAAGTGATTTATTGCTAGAATACAGTATGACAGAAGTCGTTACATATTTTATAGAGTGTGTTTATGTTCTACCAAGTGAAGGCATCCAATATCTTATATTGGTGAGATTGCTATAGTCTCAAATAAATTACCCTTTTTACAATTATTTTACCGTATCGTTGTAAAAGAAAAAAAAAATTATAAACTAGACGTAAGGATTTCAAACATTACTTTTTTCTCATTTTTAACAAAGCCGATCTTCGTGATTGTCGCTAAAGATGTTATTTTGTTACGCTCGCTCTTTGATTATTGTTATAGCAGTTATGTTATGGATGGCTTTAGCAATATTTTACTTGCGAAGTGACCACCACTCGGACCGAACTCGGCTGTAACTGCCCAACAATCCTGCCATAGCACTCGAGTAAGTATTTAGCTCAAAGCTATTCTGAGCGAAATACTTCAGTTCAACTATTTAAAATTTAAATTCGCTGTAAAAATATTACTCCGGAAAACTTTACAAGTTGTTCTTGTTCAAGATTCTTACGACTTTTAATACTGGAACTTTTAAAAGTTTGATTGCTTACAAATTATTGATTCTGCATTTATTTTAAATTTTACTGTCGTAAAATTACCGAATTCGAAGTACTTCGAAGACTTTTGATGAATTCTAATATTACGTACGTGTTCATAGCGATCTCTTCCTTTTTTGCTTCCGAAATGTTGTGAGTTAGGAAACCATGATACAGGAATTTTAGGCTAATAAGGGGCAAAGAGGCCGTTATCTGCAACTCGTCTTAACTGCCTTGGTTGTGTAATAAGCACGCGCAAGCACGTGTGCCGAATAACCCCCGGGACACAGTGTGTACCTATGGCTCTGTTGGTTTTTGAAAATGAGTTCATGGGTTTAACGGGTGGGTGTGATTTGTTATTGAATTTTGACGCAACTTTTCTACTAACTAAGTAGTTTCTTACTAAGTAATTCACTTTCTATAGTGCTTTGACCTACCAAACCTCATCATCAGCAAGGCTCAAATCCGGCACATATTTACGGTTGAGTGTCTTTATGAAAAGCTCACTTCCGTTGAAGG
This sequence comes from Aethes cnicana, assembly GCA_963971205.1. Taxonomy (NCBI): domain Eukaryota; kingdom Metazoa; phylum Arthropoda; class Insecta; order Lepidoptera; family Tortricidae; genus Aethes; species Aethes cnicana. The sequence goes on from OZ020280.1 coordinate 11,434,513, forward strand.
AAAATATCATAGGAAAACCTGCACGCGCACTGATTTAATACAAAGATGTGTGTGTGTGTGTGTGAAGTCCTCAATCGGCCCTGGAACGAGAGAACGTTGCGCCTGCGTCGAGCAGTGAGACGTAAATAGACTGTTCTGGTAAATGTGGTGGAAATACAGCCGATGGTGAACCTTGGGGGAGGCATTATGTCAAGAAGTGGAGCAGATTTTGGATTACGTGGCTTTAATGATGACATTATTTACGTCTACGAAAATATTTATTCGTGACATAACATATAACACAAATGGAAATATATCAAAAGGGGCTTTCCCGAAAACACGCTTATTGCAGACCTGTTCTTAGGTGTACTGTGCGCGTTCAAAGCGGCAGAGTAATGTTATTACCTGCCCTGCCCTATTACTGTGATTACACCGGCAGATGCCTATTACACGAAGGCCCATTTTGATCATACTTAGTAAATATTTAGATAACATAGGTAGATATTCAGTTTTCCCAACCAGACCACGTGGAAAGTCACTCATGCTATGGACCGATGGTGTTTATAATTACCTACTTCCTGCTATTAAACTACTGAAGATTATAATATCGGACTATTTTTATAATCTTAAAGAAACCACTAGCTAGTTAGCACCCGGAATTCCCAAACATAAGCACCTGATTGTTAGTGCCATTTGACGCCATGAAAATAAGAAAGAATTCCTGTAAAGGATTCCAAAACGACGATTCTTTGTTATAAAAAAATAACTTTAAAAAAAAAATACAGCCTACGTAAATAAGGCAAAGGTAAAGAAAAGATGAATAAATTACTTATCTATGCTAATAATCTATACTACTAAAAAAAATTAAAAAACTATCCTCTAAAGTCGAGGGGACTATATAAACGATACTGAACACAAAATAACGATTTTTAGAAAAAAATACTGTATGTATGTATTCGGAAAGAAATCTGTTAAGAGAGCAATATCTAACACTAGAGTGTCCATGAGTCCAGTGGATATCGGATAGAAGAAGTGGAGTGCTGTGTCCACAATTCCACACGGCCGACCTGGCGCGGACAATATTTGCTAATCTCCGCCGCGCCGGTCATGCGTCATATTTGCCCGAACTCTAATCTTGATTTCTAAGGGATTTTATATTTCCTATTTTTTTTGCAGAAATTCATACTATGTTTTTGTTTGTTTGTCCTTGCTTGCCTGATTTTGAAGGAATTTTATCAAAATCCCCCATTGCCATAGCTGAGGATAGTTAGCAGAGGCCCTAGATATAAAATAGATAAATTCGGCGTGGCAGGGTCTGGTGCTAGGTCCATCCGGGTTGGCACCACAGTCTTATCCGCTAACCTGCCGCCAAATAGTACTCGTAGGTAGTGCTCGCGCTGTTGTGTTCCGGTAGGTGGTTAAGGCAGCCGGTGAAATTTGTGGCACAGAGGCATTCCATATTAGGTCTCACGTTGGGTACGCATTCGAGATTTCGATTTCAGTGTCCAGATTACATGAAAAAAAGAAATTTAGGACTTTTTATCCCGTATTTTCCACAGTATCCATGGGATTTTGCGCGAGTAAATCAGTATTTTTAACAGAATATAGGTAAAATTGAATCAGACGATCGAAGTCGCGGGTAGCGGCAAGTAGTAAATAAATATAAAACTGACTAGTGTAGTATTAGAAAAGTGTGCAGTTTATATTATGGGTTCGGTGAACTTCCTAATACTTAGCTTATTCATAGTTGTTTGTTCATACGTTTTATTCCTTTAAAAGGTACACAGAAATATTTTCAGATAATTTACGGAAACATTGTTATACCATTAACATCATTTGTCTCGATGTTGACACCCGCTTAAAATACACCTACCGCTTCCTAATTCTCACTACAACGAGAAGAATGCGTATAAAATTGCTCAACTGTGATTATCAAAGACGGGCACTAAAATGTGAATGTTAAAATTGATTCTAATTGCTTAATTATTCATTCATTAAATTTTTATGTTTGTGTCTTGTTGTAAGGCATTGTAAGCAGTGTTTAATTAGCCATTCCATTCACTTTTCTAGGTAAGCAACAAAATAGTTACCTACTTTAATTTGACAATTTACATAATGACCTTATTTCTATCACAGTGTTTGCAAATGCTATTTCAGGTATAAGGAAATGCATAGGTTGAAAGAATGTTTTTTATTCTGAGTCCTATTATTTACCAACCAGCGCTACCGTAAGCACCGTGAGCGTATTCACCGGCACCGTAGCCGCCGTAGCCAGCTCCGTGTGAACCGTAGGCACCAAGGCCATTATTAGCCGGGACATGGTCCACGCGGTACTGGTATGAAGTCGCTGGAGAGGCGTAGCCAGCACGTCCCAATCCTGCGGCGAGGCTGTGATCGGCGTAGGCGAGATTTGATCCGTAGTCAAGGGCTGATCCGTGAGCGTAGCCAAGCCCAGCGCCGAGAGCTCCTGCGCCGTGGGTGGCGTAGCCGAGCCCAGCGCCGTAGCCACCGATGCCATGAGTGGCACCAAGACGTGTGCCGTAGCCAACGCCAGCGCCGTAGCCAAGGCCAGCGCCGTAGCCGAGCCCAGCGCCGTAGCCACCGACGCCATGAGTGGCACCAAGACCTGTGCCGTAGCCAAGGCCAGCGCCGTAGCCAAGGCCAGCGCCGTAGCCACGACCAGCGCTGTGCCCACCGTAGCCAAGGTTGGCGCCATAGCCGAGGGCCGAACCGCGGCCGGCGAGGGCGAGGCCAGAGTTAAGCCCTCCAGCGCGGGCGAAGCCGAACAGACAGGCGATCAGAGCAATCTGAAATTCAATCATTGTTATTGTTATTAATGAAATCACATTACTAGCAAAACTGGCTAGAAAGTTCTCGTATGGCGCTCACGTATTGGATTCTTCCGATAGGCCTTCAACAAGATGGAGCAGCAACCTGGTGTAGATATCTGATGGACGCAATTGGCATGGGTATAAGCGGTCTAAATGTCAAAACATGTGGAGGCCTATGTCCAGCAGAGGACGTCTTTCCGATGTCAAAATGATGAACACTTTTTAATAAGGGGATGATGAAAGGTAATCCCAATTATCCTTAGAAACAGCTAGCTGATAATTAAATCATATTGTAAATTATACCTTAGCAAACATGTTGTTTCTTCAAACTGGATGATTTGAATGTTAAACGGTTAGATTTCGCACGTTTATATACTGAAAACATAGGACATAAAATATTGTGCCAAGGTGCTATTTCAGTAAACGAACCGGAACGAAATTATTTTTGCACTAGGCAAGTAATTACTAGACTCTCTCGAATATGATTGCGCCACGTAATTAAGAATTATTATCAAAAATATGTAGATGATACAATCTCTAAGAGAACATTTATTATTTCATTCTCTCAAGAGAATCAAGGTTGCATGGATGCTTAATAATAATTAACGTAATGAGTAGATAGATCATTGTTGTGAGCGAAAATTCAACGAAAAATCGAAATTCAATGTCAACGTTTACAGCAACATAACTAAATATTATTTAACTTGTTAAGCACCTGAATCGATCTTTAGCGTCACACTGCATATTGTAATCTATGAGTAGGTTATTGCTGATATACTTACGTTGAGTTTTCTAGTAGTCGCGTTTTAATGCAACTCAATCTATAACTATCTTCACAGCAAACTCGCGCCTCGCGATGTAGGGCACCTGCTTCATTATCCGCATTCCCCTGAAGTTGGCTGCGCGTGCCTCCTTAGCGACGAAATTGCTATTAAAGGAGATTCGCAGCTAATGGACGGGTAATTGGCTGCTTCGCTAACTAATGGACAATTACAACGGCCCACATAGATTTCGAGAGAATTATAATGCTGTTATGTTGCTCTTTAATGATACGACACTTGAGGCGCGAGCTGTGTCAATAGGTAGGTACTACGTTTACATAAGAATTACATAGGAAATACTTCATCGCTGGAGGTTTTCCTTGAAAATCATAGTATCGAAATTGAGAAGCTACTACACTATCGTCTATTGGTCTGAGCGATGCCGAAGAAATCTTTGATTCGAGTTCCATATTGTAACTACGTATGGTATGTTGTCACTTTAATTATTACTGGAATTTTACTGTAAGACTACTGTAGAGACCATATCCTCTATCAACTATAATTGGTAAATGCTTATTCCACATCTTATTAGACGAGACACCAAGCCTACTGGGTTAAATAAAGTTCCTTATATTAACCTCTTCGTTAACCGGTACGTCATAACACACATTAATTTGGGCCATATCCGCCGAAGTGGCAAGTTGGCGTGTCTCCGTGATGTAAAAGTTGTTGTGTACTCGAACTGCCGACAACTCGTAAACTAGCGGGTCGGCAGGCAAGTCCCCATAATTCGGTTAGTCGAAGAGGCCCGGCGGCTGGAAATGGCACGGTATTAACAATTTGACTTTGTGTTCAAATTGTTAAAACCGTCATCAATACCTAATTATGATGAGCAGCAGCTGTTTGTGGATTTGCAGAGTTTTTACTATCCTTTTATTAGGTATTGAGCCCGTTGAAGGTTAGCTATGATGTCTAAAGCTGATAGTTGATTAAGAACTCATACCTTCAATCACTGGGTACTTATAGGTGTGCCCAATTTGACTTAGAGCTCAGGATTGGGAACTTCATCGCTCATCATTGAATTGTTTCGCAGCTTTGAGATGTTCTTTCCCAAAAAGCTTAAATGAAATTAAGTTTCGTTTACACACAGTGCGTTTAGACATTTGATACACGGAGCGTCTGCAGCCATGATAAAACATCAAACCTCTAGCTACTGCGGCTTTTCTCGTATACATCATCCATATACATCAATTTTATTAAATTGATGTATATGGATGATATTTCATCCAGTACAGTTAAGCAGCCTCGTCCGAACATGTCGAGGCGAAGTTCTTAAAAGCTATTTGCGGTGATGCGGGCGAACACCGACCTTGACTCGATTTGGCTGCTCGTGAACATTGGTTAGTAAGTGGGATGCAGCAGTACTTAGATATTTATATACCTACTACACTGGCATTATAAAATTACCTACCAATAGTGTTTATTTTTTTAAATATCGTCGCTCTTTAAAGTGGTCGTTCTCGAGTAGGGACCATGACAAAGCAAACCTGTGTAGCAAGGAGAACTACGTCTTAAATGAGGACTTTTGCCAAGCGGTCGGTGCAGATTTGATACGACAAGCATTTAGAACTCCGTCATGTGTACTACTACTACAGACTATTTGCTTCCCACTGCTGGGCACAGGCCTCCTCTCATCACGAGAGGGTTCATCCCACTCACTTCGGATCAAGTGTACTAGGTGAATCTTATCTCCAACAACTGAGCTGATGGTACCCGTACAAGAGGGAGTACTTAATTCAGGTGGATCTGTGACATAAAATATTATCCAGATACATAGGCTTAGGTACTGACAACATCAAAACAGCCGAGGAAGGTAACGAGCCGTGCGCCAGATTATTAAGTTTCTAGAATCAGAAGTACATTACTTGATAAATGATTTATTTAGCACCATAAGCAATAATTAACTTGTAGCTACAGGTCCCGGCATCGGAGTCCAGTTGTACACAGTCATCCATGAATTCGTCCCATCGGTCCTTCAGGCTGTCGAAGGGGTTGAGAACCTTCATCAATCCTGGAACAAAATGGGTCAGTTCATTTTGTATCTGCATACTTTGTCTTACTACAACAGCCTATTTACGGCCCACTGCTGGGCACAGGCTTCCTGTCATCACGAGAGGGTTTGGGCTTTAGTCCCCACGCGGGCCCAGTGCGGATTGGGGACTTTACACACATCTTTGAATTACTTCGCAGATGCGTGCAGGTTTCCTCACGATGCTTTCCTTCACCGAAAAGCTCAGTGGTCAATTCAAATTGAATTTCGCACATAAGTAAACTTAGAGGTGCGAGCCAGAATCGAACCCCCGACCCTCGGCATGAGAGGCGGTAGTTCGAACCACTAGGCCACCACGGCTTCAATATTTTGACTTGCCAAGTCCTTATTTAAGAGTCCCCGGTACGCTTCCTTCTCCATACAAACGTAGTTATGTTTTAATTCGCAAACTACTTATCAAATTGGCACGAAATTTTACAAGTAATAGTGGAGCAGAGATATTAGTGTCCAAAATACACTTTGATTGAGTGTTTGCTTTGTTAAACTAGGACCATTTTAGTTTCCTCCATACAAACTTCAAAATTTAGTTTTTTGGCTGTAATTTAATTGTGTTTTATTTTACCAGGAGATTTACTATGTGATGATTACAATAATGATTTTATTATGTGTACCAAGTTTCGAGTCATTCTGTTTAAATAGTAATTTAGGAATAATAATGTACAATTTTGTCGGAGAAGAATTTTTTGCTTAATATATAGGCAATATGGCGAAACTATAAGAGTTCCTTGTGGACTTCGGAACCCTAAAAATGATAACAAAAGTTATGGGTATCGCCAATAGAATTGAAGTCACGCAACAACATGTCATGTAATGAGTAATGACAACGGAATTTTGAATTTACTGTTGTTTCTTCGTACCAATAGCCGTTGTTTATGTAGCTGGTGTGTGTTATCATACCTCTATAGAAGTAATTTGCATTAAAATAACATTGATATTATATTAATAATATCAATGTTATTTTAATGCAAATTACTTCTAATGCATGCATGCATGTAACATTTGCAAAATAAACACATAGGTATTAGATGTTTATTACCTATTGACTAAGTATTAATTTTCTTCCCAGCTTCAAACTGTACCTGAATAGGGTGGATAGATACCCTGTACTTATGTAATTTCCCTGACTTGACGTATTATTCATAAAAATCGATCCACGCGTTTGTTCTTTACAAAGGAACAAACAGTCATACTCACATAGACTGGTAAACTCATGGCGCAGTCGGATTAAAATAAAAAAAAAAACACCAGAATAAATAATGTAATGATAATGATGTTTTACAAAATGTATCTATGAACAAAACCCCCGTTTCTTATTTTTCTTCAAAATTATCTCACAATTATGGAAAACCATTAAACTAACTCCTTGAGTAAAAATGAGTCTATCATGATCAAATACGATGAAATCCATAGGCTCATATTCTTAAAAGCTTACTCTAGGAGTAAATAAAAATTGTTATCTAGATCAGTGTTATTTACTGTAGTATGAATATTCGTACTTACTTTTAAAATGATCCACACCGCCTTCGTAAACGTACTCCTTGTCAATTGCTTCCACATTGATGTCCTTAAACCCTATACGTTCCATCATCATCCGAATCTTACCAGCTGGATCCTGTAAGTAATAATAACTTTATGTGTGACATACCTTACATAACCTTGCCTTTTTGGGGATTTAGGGATAAGTAAGGGATGACATTTCCAAGAAACGCATTTTTTGTCAGTGATAAGTAGTGAACTTGTGATTTCCTTTTTAACTGACCTTAAAATGAAAGAGGTTCTCAGTGACATCGCAATTTGTCATAGTTTGAAAGCAGTTTACAATTCGCACCAAAAATCGATCCGCGTTGTTCATTAAGTACCTTCCTTCTAAAAAAAATTATGTAAACTGATAGATATACCTGACAATCATGGTAGGGAGACATAAATTTAGTATTGATGTGTTGGAGATCGGCACGCCATTTTGAAGTGTACGAGAGTTGTCGGTAAACTTCATGCGTTCTGCTGTGCCCAAGGAAAATGATCAGACAATTCCCACCTGGTGCCAATATCTTGTAAATATTCGAGAACGCAATCCTGACAAAGAAAACACAAGACTATTAGTAAATATTGAAACATGGAAGTGTCTGTCTACAAGACTGCTTAGAAATAGATTCAAATACAACTTACTCTTGATGCACTATCCAATGGAAGGCATATGAAGAAAATACATGGTCGAAGCTCTCCTTAAAATCCTGTGATCTGTCTAAGTTTTCTATGTCAAGCTCTATGAACTGAACTTTGTTGCTTCCATAACGCTCACGGGCATATGCAATAGAGTTCCTGTTTACATCAGATCCAACTAATTTGTCGAAATTTTTCGGAATGTGCTTCTTCAAAACGTTCATGGTGAGACTACCCTCTCCGCACCCAACGTCCAGGATTCTAGCATTTTCCTCCTTCCACTTGAACGGGTAACTTTCTAATATTTCGCTAACGTCTCTCTGCGGCATTGTATTTGTTTGCGCATATTTATTTGGATCGTTCATGTTAAAAGACAAATTGGAATCAAATATAAGGTAGGTAAGGTACACCCAATTTGTTGCTTCCTAGTAGACTGTTTGACTTGCTGTATAAGACTGACTGGCTGACTCTTTCTAGGAAAATAATATCAAACAGTATCTAAGTTAGATACCGGTTTAGAACGACTGTATCCATCAGTATCGATAGATAACAGTATGACGCACTTGCCGCGCTAGTAACGTATGGTCTAGGGCCAAAGGTAAGGCTCCATTATCTTATAAATAAAATAATAGATTGATAGTATAAAAACTACTTAAATACTTACTTAATTTTAAATATTAACATTAAGTCGACCAGTTTATCTACTATAAATTATTTCTATATTTTATCTTTATTTAAATAAGTAAACAGATGTATATAAAGTTATACATTTATTTATGGCATGGGAGTTGTGTAATGTGTAATTCTATATTTTTTTCTTTTTTCTCTCGCACCAACCACACGTTTGTGCTTGACCTAAATGGTTAACTGGTTTACCTTAATAGCATTTGTAAGTGGGTATTATATAATTGCTATCAATTACTCAATAATAATACCTAAGAACTAAGAAGAAGTTTTACTGTAGGTACGTCCTGTTTTAACTCGAGATTTACCTACGGGTCAAATTGCCATAAAAGGTAGTAAATAAATGGTAGATTATATTTATGGGACAGGCCAACATTTAAGCTACTTTTATTCTGGAAAACTCAACGTCTCCGCTGGAACTCTTTTATCGAATGCCAAGCGGACGAAGTCCCGGGCTCAAGCTAGTTGCACGCACAACTAACATCATAAAGATTACATTTATAAAAGTTAATCCATGTAAAAACACGGACCAGCCAAGAGACGTCCATTGCTGGACATAGGCCTCCCCTAAGGCTCACCACCAAAGACACCAAGACACCTATGCCTATGCATATAGGTACAGTATTATTTTTACACTACAATTTAGGCCAATCTCGCAATGCCGCCACTGCATCCTGCTTGCAAATTATGAAAACCGTCCCTGGTCCGTCTGCTCTAAAATTCTGTTGTTGTTGAATAATCGAACGCAAACAAGCACGCTATGCGTTGCATCTATCAAAAGGTGGGTAGTCGCGAAACAACAGCGTGACGTCGCTGTTATTTCGTAATGTTATCGTTGTAAGCAACAGTAGAGTCCACAATTTGATTTCTAGTCCACCGCACAACGTTAGAACGTTGCAAAGCACAACGAACGGCCGAGTTGGTTGAATTCGCCATTTGTTAGTCCTAATTAGACCAGATGACTATTTGCTACTAAGAACAAATATGGATGTGAATGAAAAAGATAAGGAGAAAATTCTAGCGTTTTAATCCTACAAAAAGTTATAGAATTTTGGAGTAACGCCGTTCGATAATCGGCTCGCAGATCTGAGTCAGTTTAATTGTACCACCTTTATCTGTAACCTAACCTTTATTATGTAAGCGATAAGTTATCGAAATTTCTTACCGCAACTTGCTCCGCGTCGAAAGTGTTTATAGCGTTCCCGCGGGAAATTTTAGTTTTTCCGGGACAAAGACAGAAGATGAAGTAGCCTACTGTGGCCTTCTGCAGGACTATCGCCATACCAAAATTTCATCTAAATCAGGAAAAGGTAACAGACAGACAATTAATATTGGTACTGAGCACCTGTACATACAGTGTGTATATTTCGTTAGGCCTTACAATCCAATCCCAGCGCCAACCAAATATCCTAACTCATGCTGTTTTTGGGTTAAAACATCGATTCAATTCCGGCTTATTAAGCCCGCGAGAGACCTCGTGCAAACAGCAAGGAGCAACCTTTGGGACACTAATAGCCCAATACAGTAAATCCTTTCGCCTATTCCAATAATGCTGGTTTAGGTTATAAGCGAAAACAGAGATAAGCAAAGAAAGTGATTTTGACTTTGGCATGGTAACAGACAGAAAGACACCGACATCACAATCACCACGAAGACAGCCCACTCGTCCCACTCTTTTCCACAGGCTTGCTCTCATCTAGAGAGAGTACCTTACCTAGGTATATGCTATTGAATTTCCCATATCACTATGTCTTTAAACGTGCGAACTGGTTTCGAACCTTGCAACCTCTGCATGCGTAGGAGACCGACATCAGCTCCAAAGTAATTCGGCTACAAAACAAACCGTAAAACTTTGAAAAAATCCAGTATATGTACAAACTCTCACCCGTCGCGCTCGACCGCCTAATTAAATAGACTTCACAGGGTATCAATCACTTTGTTTTTTGCAACTCCGAGCGTGCCGTATATTGGATTCAATCTATCTGTCAGCAGCTGATTGGACGGTTGCCTGTCCTCCGTTACTGACACATATTCGATACCACAACAATTCTCCTATTGGATTTTGAAACATTTCCCGTATTCAAATTGAAAACCCGTTCCATTTTCAATCAAGTAGTTCCAGTTAGTAGCATTTTTGTTGCATCTTTGTATAATTTTAGAAAATGAGGGTTTCAAAGTGTCCCTTTTACTGTAGCTAACGTAACTCTTATTCCGTAGTCAAAGGAAAGTGTTATGTATTTGCTAAATAATTTTAATTTCGAATTATGTTCGTCATAATTTCTGAAACTGATGCACCAATAGGAAGCAATCATGGGTGAATCCATTGCCGTTTATCTCTCTTAGATAGAATACCACATGTAATTACAAGTTGAGCCTTCTCGTTAATATCAAAAGGCGGCCAAAATTAACGACATCGTGCCTTAGGGCTTGCCCGGTGAAATTAACCCGACCCAACCCCTACTAACAGTCTCTACCAAAGGTCGGCTACAACTACAACCGAATGACACCGCCTTAACCAGTCTTAACTAGTGAGCTATGAGCACAGAATGTATGTTTAAAAACAATAATTTTAAGTTCGTACTGTAAGGGGTTAAATATAGTACAGCTCAAAATAAACACGAAATGTCTTCATCCTATTGTTACGATGCCACATATAGACACACGTTAAGATCATACTTTTTGCATTAGCGTTAAAAATAATCTAAAAATGTAAGTCTACGTACTTATTTAATTTAAAAGAAGGCACAGTAGCCTCAGGGGCCTGGTGGTCTTTAAAAAGTGAAAGTTTGTACAGATTTAGTAGGTCAAAGTTCTTCTACGTATCTTCTCCCTAACCCATTTGTCAAACATTTTTCTATAAGCTTGAACTTTGAGTAAACGGTTAAAATAGAACCATTCTAAAACACTAAATAAAAGGACTTCATTATTTGAAAAAATACACACCATAGTGATATCGTAGTGAGAATTCATAGTTATGTCGTTAAATTAAGCGGCCTTTGCCTATGCGGGCGGGCAGGTTAATAGCTCCCCCATTTGTTTGCATCCTGGGAACTGTATTCTTTAAAACCCGGTACACGGTGATGCCGCCCAAATTTATTACAAAAACAAAAAATGTGATAATATTCAACCTTAATTGATATATGAATCTAATTATTAAATCCGTGAAATGTTATGAAAGCAGTGATAGCCTAAAGGTTTGACACCACCTCCCATGCAGAGAGGCGGTAGGTCAAATTTTACTTTTTTATATCAACGGTATAGGCAAACGAGCGCCCAGTCCACCTGATGGTAAGGGGTCACTTCGGTCTATAGACACCGAAATCCTATGATCCCCCATTAAGAAACCATAAGGCCTAAGATGGAAGCCTCTGTGCTAGAATTTTCACCGGCTGCCTTGACCCCCTACCGGAACACAACAGTGCGAGCACTGCTATTTGGCTGCAGCTTAGCGGGGAAACACTTTTGGGCGAAATTCAGACTAAATTTACTGTGATTTCCGGGAAAGAAGCAGTGATTCAAACATATATATTATGTGTATGAAGCCTCGAATCGTGCGGAGACTTAGTCCAAATCCAAACCAATAGGAACCAATGGGAGCACCACTTCACCAGTTTTTTAAACAGTTCCTCGGAGCACTCACTCCCCATTTCACGGGGGCTGTAGAAGATCCCTCAAATCTTTATATACGAGTAGATAACAATTAGAATACAAAACAAAGCAAATACTGCGATCCCATCCATAACTTACGATCCGGTCCGTCCGGACGCACGGGGGAGTACCTTAATGCAAAGGTGACACGGGAGGGCATGAGAACTTTACTGGTTTCTCGAGACGGAAACTTGACAGAGGCTGTGATAACGATTCTAACTTTTGTGTAGAAGGAATATTTAGATTAGTTATAGTTTTATTAGTACCTGGGCGAAAATTGCTAAAAACTAATTATGCCAAATATGAGACCTAGTTAGAGGATACTAAAATATCTATTTTAAAACTAAGCAACAAAGTTCGCAACCTTTATCTCGTTTTGGACGTCGAATGAAAAGCTACAAGCAAGCTTTAGTTGCGAACTCGTGAATTGATAGAATAGGTATTGTCTTGAAGTTAAATTAATAGTACTTTTTATTTAATAAAATAATATTTGTTGAATATTTTCAACTGCGCTGCGCTGTCAGCTTTGAAAATAAGTGGGAAATGAAATTTGGTAAACTGGATGAAATACTTACCTACTATGAAACCGTGCACGGTTTTCACGCTTGTAAGCGGGAACAAGGAATCCGTCTATCGTCCATCGAGTTTCAGTTCGCAAAACTAACAATTGTTCTAAAAGTTGAATGGAAAGATAAACAAAGAGATTCTTCTTGTTGCCGTCGCTCGGGGCGAAAATAAATCTTGCAAGGAACAAGGATGTCGCGCGCACGCGGTAACTGAAAATCAACATGGCGACCCCTTGTTTGTCCATTAGTTGCCGCGGACTGTGCAAATATGAGAGAAATGCCGGCCAAAGATACTAAGTATGTTTTACTTTGTTACTGCAACCTGATTTTTGGCAAGAATTAAGAATGGCTATTACGTCTAGTACTCGTAGCTTTTGCTAGCGGATTTTATTACCATTTCGAGACATGCTTAAGTAATTATGTAAGGCTCACAGCTTACCTAAATAGTATTGATCCTAGTATCACAGGCGGACCGGGTCTCGGAAACCGCCGTTTCACGTTAAATCCAATGGCCGTGTGCACACAACCGACATAGCCCCAGCCAATTTTTATTCCGGGGTAACCATGGAATCACTATTCCCACTGAAGATACCGTGGTGGCACACTTCTCACACACAAGAGTGAGATTCTCAAGGATCAACATTATTCATTCTACGTACTACGTATTTCATTATTTTTTCATCTTGAATTTAATTTTAATCTGAGAAAATGAACTATAAAAAGCAATTTAAAAAATGACTGGACAGATGAAGCTAAATAAAAAAAAGTTTGTAAAATTGACGGACGCGTATACGGGGTTGCCAAATTATTTCATTGCAGACTTACCATTGTCAGACTTTTTTTAATGAAGGAATATTTATAGAGGCTTAAGTACACTAGTGACTATGCCAGCCTCATTGGAGGACACAAGAAAACGAAAAAAAAATAGGTTTATGGAGAATTCCCGCTAGAGGGAGATCCTCGGATAAGGAAGGCATGCTTAACAAATCTATGCAAGGCATCATTAGACATAGGATTTGCAAGATTGTCAGACTTTAATCAATGTTTGCAGCTTTAATGTGTAACCTTTTTGTAAGCCACCTTTTCATTCAACGAGTCCATCGTGTTTTTTTTAATTATAATGGCTTCTGTCCAGGAGACGCCCATCGTGATTGAATCGTGACATAATTTGTATTTGGACAGTTGCTTTTCAAACTCGTATTTTGTCAGTGCTTATTTGTTGTTTATTTTTAAGATTTTATGGACGTGAAATAATATTATAACAATAGAGTTTTTGGTAGAATTTTAAACTAAATTAGCATTTCCTAATGTCACAAACGCGTTATGAGGAGACAATCAGGAGAGTCGATATCAGCGATCCCAAAATAATGCAAATAAGACCATACAAACAGAGACGTTGTTCAATTATGGCTACAATAAGTAAAACACTCAGTTTATTACCAAATTTCAGCAGTGAATAAGAAGTAGCCACCACATTACAACCGCTTATTTACGTCCCACTGGGCACAGGCCTCTTCTCATCAGGAGATGCGAAACCGAGTTCGGATCGGAGACATCACACACATCTTTAAATTACTTTGATAATGGCTCGAGATTTCGTTGCGACGTATTCCTTCACTGAAAAGCAAAGTGGTTAATTTAAATGCAATTTCGTCAATAAGTATATTCAGAATTTCGAGCTAGATTTGGACCCTCGACCTTCTATCGAGGTTAAGCTCTTCTCACTATAGAAAGCCAACCCAAAAAAGGCTTTGACTAAGTAATGCAATTAATAAAAGGCTATGTGAATTTTTATTTATATATGTAATAACTATTCCCTTCCGTAGCGGACACGCAAATCACTACAGTTGACTTGCAGAAGATGATGGAAGCGGGCATGAACGTGGTTCGGTTCAAGATGCCGAACTACTCCAAGAACGACCGGATCAGGCTGCTCGGGAAGACGGACAAGGCTGCTGGCGCCTGCTGCCGCAAATATGGGGTCGCTAACTGGCCCGTCGCCAGTTGCATTGATTTGAAAACCTGCATTATTAAAACCGGAATTCTTGAACAGGTTGGTGCGTTTATTAATTTAACCAATTTGTTTTTTGTTCCAAACGCATCTAAGCTCTACGGCTTTATCCTCCATTTTATATATGCATCTAACTTATTGCCACCATAATTGAGAGTTGTAAAATGGGTTCCCCTGAAAACTATAATGGACAAGTTGTTGACAAAAGAATCTCTTTTCTTCTTAAAAAAACATTTCTGTAAAATTATATTCTTCGGTAAGTACTTCCCATTTATTACCGTCAGTTTTATTAACTGTAAGTGATACTGTTAATTTTAGGACGTACCTTTTGTAACGATAAAGGATAAATCAGATGTTATATTAAGTTGCAATATTGCCGACTACAACAAATGTAACAAAAGCAAAATATTCATTGACAATCCGGCACTCAAAGTCGACATTGGCGTGGGTACAGAGATAACCGTGGCCAGCGGTGAAATCGTAATGATATGCACGGAAATGATCCACGACAAATCAGTGAAATGTATAGTGAAGAAGGGCGGCCGCTTGTTTAACGTGTGCAACGTTTCCATAAGAGGCATCACGCATACGAGACCGGTCATAACAAAGAAAGATTTGCACTTGATCAAATTCGCTTTGGAGTACCAGGTAGATGCGACTTGCTTTTTTTTTGTAGAAAAAAATATTAGAAGTTCCATATCAATTTTGTAGTTAGGTGGCTAAAGCCTATTGATTTCATGGCAGCTTATGAAAGATTGTTTTTTTTTCAGTATCTATTGAAAATTTGGCAAATAAGTTCTAGTCTGTAGGGCTCCTACAAGATTGAGTGACGATCTAGTGAAGATCGCGGGAATTCGATGGATGCGTGGGATACAGAATCAGACTGTGCGGCGAAACCTCGAGGTTCTGTCCAACAGTGTACGTCTTTCGTCTGAAATGAACGCGAATATACGCCAACGAAAATATTTGTTAACTAGCCGTTCGCCCGCGACTTCGTCCCGCGAAGACTTGGAATTTGCTTACCCGATGATAGTATACATATAGATGGGTATACTTATAGAGTATTGAAAAACTCGTTTGACCCGTGAAAAACCCTTTCCCGTAGAAATATTCAGGATAAAAAGTAAGCCCAGGTCTCAAACTATCTCCATACCAAATTTTATCCAAATCGGTCCACTCGTTGTGACGTGAAGGTAGGACAAACAAACAAAAAAAAACAAACACACTTCCACATTTATAATATTAGTATGGATGGATTAGTATGGATCACACATGAATATTCTATACATCCGGACTTTTTTGTAACTACTGAATCATAGTTCATTTTGAATTTTAAAGGTAGACATAATAACAATAAACTACGTGCGAGACGGAGATACAATCAGGAAGGTGAAGGAATACATCGGAAAGAACGTCAAAAGACCCATGATACTCAGCGGGATCTGCACTGAGGAGGGCCTGAACAACATCGATGACATTTTGAAGGTCTCTATTTCAGATTTTAAAAATAATTTTGGAAGTCCTTTTGGTTTAGTTCGTAACATTTTTTTTTCCTAATAAACCTACCGTTAGGGTGACGACACCAGTAATGGACAGTGACTCAATGATGTACAATGATTCTTATTCAAGAGTAACAATGTGTCATGAAATTATTTTACAAACATCAATTTACAATCGTATCAATTTAGTTAAGATTGAAGTATTATTATTACTGTTGCTTGTCAGCTTAAATTTTCTAACACTGGTACCGTCACTCTAATTAGTAACAGTTCAAGGTCAAGATCGGTCCAGTTGATTTCAGGAGTCCGACGGCATCATACTTTCAAGGGAGTTCCTTCCATACGAATTAGAAGAATCCAAGAAATACAGGCTAAACAATATACAGAAGTGGCTCGGTGGAAAGTGCCAACAGGTAAGAGAATAAATAGTGACAAGTTTTACTGCGTAAATCTGCTCTTGGATTCTCTAAGAAGTTGAAATATAATTTGGAGAGAAATATAGTATAAGGTTAAGTTATCAAGAATTGGTTTCTTTTTAGATATTAGCTACACCATCTGGATGGTTTCTATCATGAAATCACTTTATTTAAGTACATTTTTATACGAAAACAGCATAAGTTCAGGACAAAATATTGGAGCTTCTAAACATAATGTTAAGGTCTGAATCGGGTTCAAAATCTATTATTACTCGAGTCCTCGAACTCAAGTTAAATTAATTAACACTGGCTTGAGAATGATTTGATTATGACTGCTCCAAGTTTCCCCATGCAAGTTTCCACGGTATTATACTTGAACTAACAGTCTCGGAAATGGCAAAGTACCTATTGTTTTCGAATGAGAATCTTTAATTATTACGGTTCGTTTTTAATGTAAAATCAACACTGGATTCCCAGAACATTGCTCGAATCGATTAACTGCATGTAGTTCCAGATTTCCTCAATTCACATTTATAAGCTAAGGACCTGGGCGACCGAGCTTAGCTTGGGTGAAAATAGTTAAAACCGAGTTTTCTCAGATATGAGACCCTAGATAGATCGATTTTTTGCCCCCATAAACCCCGATATTCAAAATTTCGTCCAAATCGTTATAGCCGTTTCTGATATCGCTTGGATAAGTAAATAAATAAACAGAGAAATATACAAGTTTAACGCAATAGTAGTACACCTCGAGTTTCTTTTTCAGGCGGGCAAGCCCTTGTTTTTATCCGGGGGTGTATTACAAGGCATCCTATTCTCTGGTCACTATGCAGACAGTGAAATTATGGACATATCTAATGCCGTGATGGATGGAATCACAGGCTTTATCCTTAGAAATTGTGAGAACGTCGACTTGCTTTTGGAATCTGTCAGAGTCTTGGATGAAGTCTGCAGCGAAATTGAGCCGTTCACTCATGATCATCTTTTGTTTTGGAATCTCACTGAACAGGTTATGACTTTTTCTCATCGTTACAGTTTATTTTAACTACTTATAATCTATGGAGCTTACAGAGCGCAGCACTATTAAGTATTATTTCCTTACCCATTATCCCACTATTAGGCCTTCTGCTTGAGTTTGTTGCGGCGCTTCTTCTCAAGCAATGGGTCTAGGAAGCGCTGGTAAATTCTTTTTCTGACGTGTAAAAGTGCCGCTATGTGGCCAATTTGCTGAATAAATGATTGAATTGAATTGAATTGAATTACGTGGGGTCGTCGTCAGAATGTTTTCCCTTCTTCTGTTTTAAAGATCGGATCGTGTTCAGTACATTTACGCTCTAACAAAATAACTGAAGTGGGCTACAAAACTGCCAAACGCAAGTGGGATATGTATGCGCCGACAAACACGCACCCTTTATAGCTTGAGGCTGCTGAAAATATTGCATGGTCTCAAGATTATTTTTTTCTCAGATAACAATGCCATTGAACGCCGCAGAAGCCGCCGTGCTCTCCTGCGCGGCACTGGCCGTTCAATCCAACGCGCGAGTCATAATCCTGCCAACAGTCACCGGCAGGACTGCCAAGGCCCTGGTCGCCATGCGGCCTACCTGTCTCATTCTGGTTGTATGCACCTCCCTGCGTGTGACAAGGATGCTATATTTGTACAGATGCATGGTGCCGCTATTGTACTCAGGTAATCCTGTATTTTAAAATGATATTTAGTTTCGGAGATCGCTCTGTGTGCCTATTCTTAAGGTACGATCAGTAGCTGACGTCAGACGGCCAATGTTTTGAGGATGTTCATGAGTAGGAGTTTGAAACTGCAATTTAAAACATAAGTAGATTCATTTGTTTTGTGACGTGAATAGATAATATCTGTGTGCCAAACGAGGCCTATGTTCAACGTAATTCTCTCGGCTAGCATTATGATGATGATGACGACATTTTTACGCATCCACGCTGTTGTAATCTATATGGCTGTCCCTTTCTTTGTTCTATGTTGCCTCTTTAACTTTACTATTTCTTAGTTTCTCATCTTTTCTTCTCTTTAAATAATGGCTTCTGTCTATATACAAGACAATTTCGCCAATGTGAAGTTTCTCATCTCATTTGAATAATGACATTACGCTTTCATTAATGATTTTCAGGGAAGCCTCGAAGCCGTTGGCACCTAACCGTCGATGCGCGGGTCGACTACGCTTTAGAATTCGCAGTCAGGAGGGGCTGGCTCCAGTATGGAGATATTTTCGTCACGCTACAGAGAGGGTCCGAAGATGTGTCCTTTTGCGATATGGTCCGTTTGAGGACCGTCACCATCTCTCAGAAACCGTTGGTCGAGTAAGTAAAACATCAAAATATTTAAGCAATCTAACAACTCTACTAGTATGGGATAGGTTTGAATGTTTGAATAATGTAGAACCTAATTTTTCTTGAATAATAATGACGACGGCGAAATAAGCTTGAAGTTTTGTGTCTTAAATATCAGACGTTGGAGGTTAATAGGTTAAGTAACAGAAATTAAATTCGAATACAAGCAAAAAGGGAAAAACCGGGATATTTTGGACGCGACCTTGAGTTTCAGATGTACACTTCATTCCTGTATAATAATGGTGGCATGAAAAGCAACGTAACACTTTTATCTTGCGTACACTAATATTTGTCTAATTTTGGAGACACAAGTTTCTTGAGCATAGAATTTATAAAAATGCCAAAAGTATCAGTATCCATATTAATATTATAAATTCGAAAGTATTCTGTCTGTCTCCCTATCTGCTACCTCTTCACGCTTCAACCGCTAGACCGGTTTAGATGAAATTTGGTACGGAGATACGTGTAGTCGGAACCCAAGAGGACATTCCTAAAATAACTCATAGTGCCCGCGGGAACGCAATAACCAAATTGTAGCTAGTAAGCTAGACATTATATGATAACCTTAGGTAAACTACGTTTTCACAGTGTAAACTCAAAGGAATGCGCATGACCAACAGCACCATCAAGGAAAGTTTTATGTGAAAAGAATCCTTTACCAGGATGTTTAGTTCAAGTACCATACTCACGCGTGGAGTGGAACGAGGACCTCAATCTAAAATGAAGTAACTTGGATTCCTTCACCCATACACTTTTAATGATTGTTTTTTTTTTCTTTTTGTCAAAATATTTTATTTTTAAAAATAATTTATTTTATTATTTTTGAATCCAAACTACTTTTTTTTTTATAAGTCCTACCAGAAAAAGAAATATGATAAAATAAGAAACGTGATAAAATTATACGAAGAGTTTAAGAGCGTAAATAATGTACTGTGTACTTTACTAACGCGTATTTTTAAAGAGATAGTTGTGGGGCTGATAAACGGTTTTTATTTTTGATATTTGTATTTTGTATGATGAATCTTCAAATGAAACTTACCTTATATTTTAACTAAACCTCAACTCATAAATATTGACAGCATGTTTTTGTTGCAGATGCAGTGACGGTGAAGATGAGAAAATAGTACCTAGTTGAATAAAATATCATTTCTTTTTGTTTTAATATACTTACTTTATGGTATGAATAAAACCACTAAACAGGGTTTTTATTGAGAAGGCCGCGATTACACCCATTGATAAGGTAGTCGCCGAACTTGCTACGTCGTTTGCTTTGAATCGCGCCTCAGGAGGCAGTGTAAACTGTGCCTAAATCCATCGGTATTCTTACTGTGTAATTTATTCAGCAAATTGGCCACACAGGGGCACTTTTACACGTAAAAAAAAAACCAGCGCTTCCTAGACCCATTGCTTGAGAAGAAACGCCGCAAAAAAACTCAAGCAGAAGGCCTTTTTTCAAAATTTCCACATAGTTACAAAATTTACATTTACATTACATGTATAAAATTAACATATAGGTACGTACTAAAATTAGAATATAGGGATGTATAGTCCCTAACTTTAACTTAAATCTAAAATCTTAAGATGTATAGTCTCCAAGGGTACAGAAAAAAAAACTGTGGAAAAGCCTTATAAATTTGCATTTAAAATCTAAACCTTACCTATCTAAAGTTTAGGTCCCTCGTGGCTCGACTGAGAAGTGAGTAGAAACTTAGACACCGTTCCCCCATGAGCGTTCCATTTTCGTTTTTCATCTTTCGCAAACGTCGTTTTGATCCCCTAATGGTTTCTCCACAAATAAGGCTTGGCTTTGTTTGTTTACGGGCTGTAAGTATTTTTGTTGCCGACAGCTGTTCGGTGTTTATCGTGCCGCTTACCTGACGATCGCGATTCTTAGCGGCTTTTCTAATTTCCCTCTGACTTGTTAATACAAAAATAAGACGATTTTTGCAAAAATATAAAACCCGACTGCAAACAAACTTTTGATTTCACATATATTATATGTATACTTATATATATTTGTGATCCATTCATTCAACCCTTAATTTTGACACCCCACTCAATAGGCCTTGACAAAAATTTTTTTTTTAGAAACGTATAAAATGCCTCCAAAAGTCAGCCATTTTGTTTTTTGCAATTTTGACATACCCAGGGTCACTCTCACGATTAAGACGAATATAACGACACCTAGCATGCTAAAATCCATCCATCCATTTAGGCTACACAGCGTGCCAAAGAAACATACATACATACAATCGAAAACATAACCCTCATTATGGCGCAGTCGGGTAATAAAGCTTATCCCCTGCTAAGCTTAATCCTGTAAAGCTTATCCACAAGTTTTTTTGAGTAAAAATGTGTAATAAATGCAAAAATAATGATTTCGAAACGAATTATATACGTATATGCGACCTCATTAGCACGCTCCATATTAAAATGTAAAAAACTAGACACCTATAGACATCCAAAGTAACGAATGACTTTGATTGATTTATGAAAAATATTGTTGACATTTTGTAGCATACATACATTAGTTTCTACGTAATTATTAATTTGAACAAATAAAAATCATGGTATGGCCTACGAATTTTGATACAAAACTGAGTGAAGTGAGTACCAATCCTTTAAGATATATTGTGGGATCCATATGTTTTGAAAATTGATGTTACTTTCACTTTTTTAGTATGATGCTATGGAGTTACCTGGGCAGCAGCTCCCTTCAGCGAATGCTAAGACGCCTCTAGACCATGTCTTGCACCTGGATATCAAAGCACCCCCAGGTTGTCATCGACTAACGGGCATCATTGCGACTTTGGGTAATTTTAATATTCCATTTACCACCACAGTCTATTTACGTCCCACTGCTGTGCTGACCGAGGTGGTCAGCACAGCAGTGGGACGTCGCAACATAAGAGGATCTTCTATTCATACTTACATAACATATGCTGCGGATGTTGAATGTTCAAAATCAGTTTTGATGTTCTAGATCCAATAAAGATATAATTTGCGTAGAAAATAACATCTGATGTTTTATATTGTCTCTCTAACTGAAACAATTAAGTTAGCTAACCGTAGATCTTTGTAGTAAATAGAGCACTGGAAAAAAATGAATTTGCAGGTAAATCAACGGCTGACTTAGAGACAATGGAAGGAATGATAGAAGCGGGTATGAATATAGCCATGTTGAGCTTGATGTACGGTTCAAGAGAGGATCATATTGAAACTATAAAGAATCTCAAGGCTGCTACGAAGAACTACAGCGTGAAGATGGGAAAGAACTATCCCCTGGCCATAGGTGCCCGACTCTCCGGAAGGAAGATTAGAACCGGTCGCATAGCTGAGGTGAGTGACCTATTTGCGAAATTACTGTAAACTTTCATCATCATCATCATCATCATCATCATCATTTCAGCCGAAAGACGTCCTCTGCTGGACATAGGCCTCCCCCAAGGCTCGCCACTCAGACCGGTCCTGTGCTACTTGCTTCCACCGGCTCTAATCTTTACTATGTTTAAATTAATTAAAATCATGTCTGGCAAAAGACTAAGGGCTGATTTTTCAATCGTCAGATGAAGTTTATTCGTCGAATAGTCCATCATCATCATAAATATATCGATTTTTTTATGGACTATACTAAGAATAAATGCCATCTGACGATTGAAAAATCAGCCCATAGTCTATTATGTGATGACATTGTTGCCTAGTAAAATTTCCCAAAATAACATTTCAATGTGCAGACTTTAAGGTATCTCATATTAATTACCTACGTATCAACGTAAGTATACATATTTACAACAGAGTTATGGAGAAACTGTGGAACTGAAAATTGGTGAAGCAGTAAGGCTAACTTCGGATGAAACGTACAGGGAGAGATGTTCGACTTACACCGTATTCGTCGACTTCATGCACTTCGCAGAGCAAGTTAAGAAAGGCGACTTGGTTCTACTTGATAATGAATCCATAGAGCTTAAAGTAGAAATCATTTCCGCTACCACGACCACGTGCAAGATTGAAAGAGGTGGTTTTTTGGGCTCGTACAAGGACGTTTTCATACCCAATGTGGTTTTAGACATGCCCAATTACTCTGAAAAGGATAAATCTGATATTGAAATGGCTATTCATCACCAGGTACCATAAATAATTACATAGCTTTCACATGTTTATAAAACATGCAGAATGAAAAGATATTTTGTACGTTACAGCTCGATATTCTAGTTGCTCCGTTTGTCAATTCGTCTACGGCAGTCACAGAACTTCGAACGTTACTGGGAGAAAAAGGAAAGAAAATTGCAATTATGGCTCAAATACAAACAATGGAGGGTTTCAACAATTTTGATGACATCCTCACCGTAAGTTACAGCAGAGACAAGGTATTTATATAGATTGCCAATCTCCTTACATTGCGGCGTAAATCAGAAAAGCTCTGTATGTGAGGAATATCCAAGGCGCTAAAAATTTTCATACAGGCTACTTAGGCAGTGACATGTAAGTATTATAATCGCATTTAACACTTATTTCGGGCGTACTCTGATTTGTATGAGGGTTATTATTTTAGGCTTACCTGTCTTTTAATAACTGGTAACAGTGACGTTTAGTTTTTAAAATCTCCACTCTTTTTACCTTGTAATTTTTTCTTAGGTTGCCAATGGAATAATAATTTCTAGACAAGAACTAGGATCAGATCTCACACCAAAAAAGTTAGTAATAGCACAGAAGAATATGATTGCTCGTGCAAATACTGTAAGTTAACACAGTTTACAGATATTTGAATATGAATTACGTATCTGTAAGTGGTGTAATTTTTCTTACAGGCTAATATACCGATAAGCATCAGCGCCCAATTGCTTAGCAGCATGAGGACTAGAAAGCTACCTCTAAGAGCTGAACTGCTGGACATTTCGAACTCCATCATCGACGGGGCAGACGCTCTGGTGCTTTCGGCAGAGACGGCGGTGGGACTGTACCCGATTGAGACGGTAGCTTGCATGGCCCAAGCGTGCAAAGAGGCTGAAGCTTGCGTTTGGACGAAGCAAACATTCAATGATATGATTGACAAGGTATTTCTCAAAATTTTGCCTGTGCTTTACAGTTAGATACATAAAATCAAAGGATCAAGGTAGCATGTATTCAAATCAATCAATCAGTTGGCCTTTGGTAAGGCAAATTAAGTTACAAAATATAACTGTGGACAATGTCGCCCTGAGCCAAATCAATCAAGATAATAATCTCTTTTAAATCATAATCGGTATGTAACATCAATCCCCAATCCGCATTGGGCTCGCGTGGGGACTATAGCCCAACCCTCTCGTGATGAGAGGAGGCCTGTGCTTAGCAGTGGGACGCAAATAGGCTGAACATGTACAATGTACGAAGATGTAACATCAACAAGTGAAGTTAGTTTTCAAACATAAGCATAACCATCATGGCCTCTCCATGTACATAGTAATACAATCCTCCCATCTAGTTGCTGGCTTTCCCAACTAAATTGAAATAGCTGGTTTCCTTTATTTCTAGACCCCATTACCCTGCGACGCATGCACCGGCACCGCTCTCTCCGCCGTCCTGGCCGCCAATCGGATCATCGCGGCGGCTATTATAGTGGTAACCACCACGGGCAAGTCGGCCCAAGTCGTCTCCAAATACAAGCCCAGGTGCCATAGACATAAATACTTCGTATGGACCCGGTCTAACGTACACGTCATGTGTCCCCACTGTCTTGGTATCCAATCCAAAGTTATACGCGTATCGTGACACTAAGGCTGGGTCGTTGCACGTTTTTCCAATAACGAGACGAGTTTTTAGATAGTGAGAAACAATTTCGAAAAATAGTTTTTTTTTTTAAACTCTATTTGTCGCTCACGCTCGGTGACCAAGCTTTGGATTGGACACCAAGGAATTGGGGACATATTACGTGTACGTTATACCAGGTCTAAATTATTTATGTCTATGCCAGGTGCCCCATAGTGGCGCTCACGAGATATCCGCCGATGGCACGGCAACTGCACATGTGGCGAGGGATAGTGCCCATTATTTATGAAGGTACGGTTTTAAGAACTAGGCTTTTTTCTTTGCTATATCCCTGATAATACATCAGAAAAACGCTGATAATCTTCAAACGACTGGAACGTTTCTTTCAAATATACTCAATTGAAGCCGTGGTGGCCTAGTAGTTCGACCTACCGTCTCTCATGCAGAGGGTCGGGGGTTCGATTCCGGCTCGCACTTCCAAGTTTACTTATGTGCGAAATTCAATTTAAATTTACCACTGAGCTTTTCGGTGAAGGAAAACATCGTGAGAAACAATTCAAAGATGTTTGTGAAGTCCCAACACTACAGCCCAAACCCTCTAGTGATGAGAGGAGGCCTGTGCCCAGCAGTGGGACACAAATAGGCTGTAGTAGTAATCCTTTCTTGGAAATAGTTTAGCACGGCCTAGCACAAAAGTAGTAAGTGGGGAACATATTCTACTCGACTTTACTAGCCTTAATCTAATCAAACTGAAAGGCGAAAAGGGTCAGACTTTTTCGGATGTTTTCTGTGTTATTTGGGCGGACATTCATTACGTTTGAAAAGACTAATTTGCAGCAAACACTCTAATTACTTTGCCAAAATTGTTAAAGAAAGTTCGTTTGAATTGCTGCCTGACTGTCCCGTATGTATACCTGTCTGTCTGTTACCTCTTCACACTTAAACTTTTGGACTCTACTCACCACATAACTTATATTATACTACACAACTTAGTAGGTGCGTGGATTAAGCTATTGCATATTAAGTTATTGGCTTAAGTGCTTCGCCGCGCTTGATGATCGCCTTCTAAGTTGAGTCGTTATGTATCATCGTAGATCCGCCAGAAACTGACTGGAACGTGGACTTGGAGCACCGCGTCAACTTCTGCACGAAATGGATGATGGAGCAGGCCTTCATCAGGGTCGGGGACCCCCTCGTGGTGGTCTCCGGGTGGCGGCAGGGCTCCGGCTTCACCAACACGATGAGGATCATCTACGCCCAGGCAGACCCTGTCACTTATTAACGGTTTGTATTATATTACTTGGATTTTTAATTGACCTTTATTTTTATCTTTTATGAGAGGTTTTATCAATTGTTGAAGTGTAGAGGTACTTTATTATTAAATGCTTAAAATAGATTGATATTGTGTGGACTTTTCTTTAAAAATGCAACCTATTTGGCTGTCAATGTTAGTTTTGTGATAATTGCAAATATCTTCTTTCTTCTGATATACAAAATTCTCGTGTCACAGTGTTTGTAACCAAACTCCTCCGAAACGGCTCGGCCGATTCTTATGAAATTTGTTGTGTATGTTCAGTAGGTCTGAGAATAGGACGTAAGCTATTTGTCATACCCAAAAAAAAATTTCTAAGGCGGTACGAAGTCCGCTGGACCAGCTAGTGATTTCATAGGTACGAGTAGATATAATAAATATGAGTATATTGCTGTTCATAGCTTGTTAAAATCAAAAGAAATAATAATGGTTAATTTGACTTTAATAATGGGATCTTAGTTATACGTATACATTTACAAAATTCAAGTACACAAAATTGGTTGATGATGACATTTTACAAACAAACCTGTATCCCGTCAAGACTCGAATTCTACTAATCTATCTAGGATACCTCATCATCATCATCATCATCATCATCATCATCATTTCAGCCGAAAGACGTCCACTGCTGTACATAAGCCTCCCCCAAGGCTCGCCACACAGACCGGTCCTGTGCTACTTGCTTTACCTATTAGATATTATATTAGGTACATTGCTAAAAACTTCAAAGGATTATCTTGTTCAGTGTTGCCGTTTGGTTCCGTTTCTTCCGTTTTACGGAACTTTTGACGCCCTCGCGGAACTTGGAAGGAACTTTGGATTTTGGGTCATAAAACGGAACTTTTAAGGCCCTGGCTTAAAAATAACTTAACATACAAAATTTAATAAGAGACGTTATTTTTCTGTTAAAGGAAGTTGTTTTGCGGTGATGGCACATGTGAAAAACAAAAGTTGACAAATCAAAATAACCATATAGGTGTCGCTTCGGTAGCATAGAATCACAGATTATATAAGTTCGTAGCGTTAAATATTTTACTATGGGATAAAATGACGTTTCTGTATGGAATGACAGTTCGGCGGCCATATTTAACGATCAGGAGTCCGTCAACTATGCATGAATCAACTGAACCTAAATAAAGTAAATAAAAATCATTAGTAAATAAAGTTAGATATTCAAAATTTTGTTTTTTATGCACACAAGCACTGGCTGGTTTATCCAACACATTTGCCTCGCCCAGCTATTAAGCTGTTATGGTTAGAAATTAGAAATATCTTAAAGATTTTTTCAGATTTAATTAAATTTTTATAGAAAAAAAACTAGAGAAACATTTTTTTACATAAAAATGTTTGATGAACGGTATGAATATTTGTTTAAATTCCATCATTTATAAGTATTTCATGATTTTCTTGAAAAAGGAACTTTTGTACCAAAATCGGAACTTTTCAAGGCTGTCATTGTAATTTTCAAGACAATTGACCTGGCAACACTGATCTTGTTAGTTGTCCATGTATATTTAATACTAGTCCGTATACTATACCACTAGGTGCGATTGCACTGGCCTTTCTTTACCCCGCGATCGTCGTGAATCACACCGCGGCGTCAAAGAGCGTCCACGCCGGTCGCGGCAATTCGTGCCACTCTGGGGCACCCAAATTGAATTTATGTAACCTCTCCTTTGACACTCACGGTCGGGGAAGAAAGCGCGCGGTCAGTGTTTAGGGCAAACCTTTCAGCCTTAGAGTGCATGAATCTGTGAAACTGGCCAACCACTTGTAGGTAACTTTAAATTTTTGAAGAGACACGCAAGCGCGTTCTGTAACCTACCCGTTCATGTCTAACAGGAATAATTTAAATAGTGGTCTATTACCTATTGGGGTGGGTTGATTCAAACCGTCCGTCAACTAAGCAGCGCTCATTAAATATTTTATTGTGGGTGTTAAATATGGGATAAAATGACGTGTCTGTATGGAATGATAACTCGCCGGCCATATTTAACGACCATGAGTCCGTCAACTGTGCTTGAATCAACGGGCCCTTAGTAAGACGAATTACCACCCCCACGTCTAAGACAGTATGGGGGAGCCCCAAAATGCTTGTTTGTAGCCGCGCAAGACCAATAAAATATATATTTAATCATTTGTTACTAGTTAGTTAGTTACTCATACTGGTGTAGGGCTTTAAGTCTGAAATATGTTTTTTTTATATCTTCAAGCAATCCAGAACATGTGGTCTTCCTTTCACAAAACCAGCATCTGAAGTTTTGTCGACAAAATGTTGTTTTATAATACCTACGTGAATGCGTAAGACGTTTGATAACTCTCTAAAATTATACTTACATAATTATTGAAAATATTATAATCATTACCAGGCCAGGATACAGGCTCAGCCTAGTTTGTTTACTGATAGATAGTCTCGTGTTTTGTAATAACCCTGTTTTGTAATAAACAAATAAATTAGTTGCAATTTTGCTTCCCGACCACTACTACAAAATGTACCAAGTCCGATGCGAGGAACGTTCAATATTGGTGCACGTAACCTGCGGCCGATAGCCTTCGCCGCTCGGCTTTGCTTGGAAATTCCCTTTGAGATCATGTTTTTTAAATTTTCAATTTGGAAAATACAGCTCTTGGCCGTTTAAGCGATTGGATCCTGCTAGATTGTAGTGCTTGCCACGTCGAGTCGTGGGAAGTGGCTTCATTTTAAATGGTTACTCTTACTAGGTCGTCGATTTGTGCCCAAGCGCACGAACGGAAGCGCTCCGCTTAATTGAATAATAGAATATTTACTGGGTGCAGCGTTTGCTGCATAATTGCATATGCTCTAAACTGATTTTGATATTCAGCTGCTAGTTTCAACGGAAGTCTTGAATCAACTGTAATTTAAACGTCATGGATGGATTTATCCACGTGTGTATGAATTAGAAGCATTTAATACAGTACAATGTCATTACACAGTAATCCTTTTCTAATAAACTGAATTCCAAGGAAATTATATAGTACATGAAGTTTAAAAAAGTAGTAAAAACAATCGATTTAATATTTGAAAAATAATTGGTGTTTACAATCTTGAAAGCGTAGGAATGATAAAAATAATATCTTTGTCAGCATCTTTTCATAGATAACGAACCTAGGTCGAGTACTTCAGATAACCTTTGTACCTAAATAACCACTTCTAAGCTCACTAATTGGAATAAAAAATATCGAAGATTGAATACATATTTTTTTACTTTCAGTGTCTATTTACTCGTGTTATAATTTTATAAACTTGTTATTCACTTCAAGAGAGAATGAATGGGAAAAAATGTTGATCAGTATTTCCAGAGATTTTAGAATCTGTTACCTTGCTCTTTGAAGTAATTCAAAGATGTGTGTGAAGTCCTCAATCCGCACTGGACCCGCGTGGGGACTATAGCCCAAACCCTCTCGTGATGAGAGGAGGCCTGTGCCCAGCAGCGGGACGTAAATAGGCTGTAGTAGTAGTAGTACCTTGTTCGTTATGTCTTGTACCGCGTGGACAAAGCTCTGGTCCCGCTGAGGTGTAAAATGTAAATGATCGTAGCGAGTGATCGGGGCCGTCTGTAACGGATGCAATTACCGCTGCGCTGGACAAATGCACCGTCAAAGTGGAGGAACACGGTAATTTGCGAGTGCCCGATATTGCTAGTGTCGGGAGCATGCCAGGGGCTCTTCGGAACGGTACTTAGGGGTAGTGACCGTCCCTTTGTCTCAATAACAGAACATTTTGACGAGAGGGTTGGCTCAGTTCGCACTGACCCTGTCCACTGTTCCAATGGTCGCGGGTTCGAATCCCGTTAGGGGCAAACTTTGTGTGGTGAGCATAAATGTTTGTACCCGAGTCATGTGTCTATATGTAAGTATTTATATCGTTGTCTAGCACCCATAGTACACGCTTTGCTTAGTTTGCCTATTGTTTACCTATTTAATGTGTAATAATTTTCGGTATTTTCTTTGTTTTGTTTACTTATATATGGTATTCAATAAAGAGTATTGTTGTTGTTTGGGGCCAGGTCAATTTGTGTGAAATTTCGCATGATGTTTTTTCTGCCTGTTCAGTGATAGGTAAAGTATTATACCATCTCACAAATAGGCAGATGGTGTATCACTGATAGGATAGTATAACGCCGATATACTATTTCGCTAAATAGGTAGAAAGTGTATTTTTATTTAGGGATAAGGATAAAGGCTCCCTACCCCTATGTACCGTTTCAAATAGAGCTCCTGGATCATACCTAGTCGCAGGTTACACGATCAATCTAATATCAATGCAGTCTGTACGAAGAGGGTTACATAG
Organism: Aethes cnicana; assembly: GCA_963971205.1. Lineage (NCBI taxonomy): Eukaryota > Metazoa > Arthropoda > Insecta > Lepidoptera > Tortricidae > Aethes > Aethes cnicana. Next base: position 11,464,911 of record OZ020280.1, read on the forward strand.
GTGTAGCTTCTGAAGTTTCACAGTCTGAAAATTGAACTATTTTGGCACAGATCTGGAAATGAAGACACAACCACCTGCCCTGTTTATGATACGACCACTTACTTTCATTTCTAAGGTAAACATAAATTAGAGATTTCCAACTGATTTGGTGTGTGACGTTGGACGATTGCGTACATCATCATCATCGTCATCATTTCAGCTGAAAGACGTCCACTGCTGGACATAGGCCTCCCCCAAGGCTCGCCACTCAGACCGGTCCTGTGCTACTTGCTTCCACCGGTTTCCCGCAACCTTCACGAGGTCGTCGCTCCATCTTGTTGGGATTGCGTACGTATTGCCAAGAATAATGTTTTTTTTTTATATTATTGGTATATAACAAACTATGGACTCTGTCCGATAACAAACTATATATTATTATAGGCAAACGAGCGCACAGCCCACCTGATGGCAAGCGGTCACTGCGGCCCATGGACACCGAAATCCCATGATCCCCCATTAGCAAACCATAAGATTTCGAATGCGTTGAGGCCCAAGATGGAATGCCCCTGTGCCAGAAATTTCATCGGCTGCCTAAATATGAGATGTGAGACGATGAACATTTTTTTATTCGTTTAAATTTACCATTAGGTACGTATTTTTGCGGCCTTTTCTACGCATTGTAGCCTTTATTTTTCCGTCTCGAACTTTCGCGATACTCATATTAAACACACTACCAACGGGACTTAATCGCGTAAACACTATTTATATTTTAGAAGACTCAATTACAATTTAGTCTTCTCGTGACCACGGCCGCTGCATCGCGGCCGAAACGTCGAGGTAAAATATAAATAGTTTTTATTTTTCTGACTTCATATTCAATAAGGCCCCCTTGCTTTAAGCCGCTAACCTCGGGTTAGCCGCTTAACTAAGATTTATTTGTATGAATTTGTCATGGGTTAAGAGGCTAACTCGAGATTAGCAGCTCGGTGCAAGTGGGGCTCATGAGTATAACCTACCATCATAGCATTGTCATGGAACCTTGTCGCTAATTAAGTTACAAAGCTCTCATACTGGCGCGGGGACAAGTTTTATTTCACCTGTCCTACATTCGAGAGCCTCTCAGATCCAGGTCACCGGTATTTAAGGTGCCTGAGCGCGTTGTATTGACCGATCCATAGTAGTGTTGTCTTTGGATTATTTACTAGCTACATCTTGAGTTCTTATTTATTAGCTACTAGTTGGCCCGGTCGTATCACCCGAAGGCGATTCGCATAAAAAGTTATTTGTCCTTTTTTAGCTATTCCTTTATACTTTTCCCAACTTTTTTTATTTCTAAACCTTCCCTGGATCACAAGGAATAAAACAAAAAAGAATCAGCCGAATCGGTTCAGCAGTTCTCAAGCCTTAGCTAGACTAACACACGGCGATTCATTTTTATTATATAGATTGTGTTCAGCGTTACAAATGTTAGAGATCTGAACCAGATTTATTAAGAGCCAAATTATATAATGATTTTCAGCTATCTATTGGTTTTCAATAATGCGTGAAATTGAGTTTACACCTCACTGATTTCCTTTATCACCATAGCTTACATCATGAGGCAATTCTGATCTCTTGGTGGTTTCAGTGCTCCAACTTTTTCCCCAACAGACGAACAACAAACAAAAAAGGAGAATAAAGGGCGAAATAAAAATTCGCCAGAGGAAAGTAGCAAATGGCACTTTTGGAAACATCAAGTCGAGATGGGCGCCTAAATTGTAATGTTTACAAGTTAAATTAGGTGAGGCGGTAGAAGTTATTCATAATGGGGGGAAACTCACCTTTTTGCGGCGGTTGGATATTACGCACAATTTGAGACGTCAGATACCTAGCGCGCGAACCTCACCCACCTTATCCCGCTGTACTAAGCTGAACAGCATTAACAGCTCAACGTCACGGAATATAACGACGTAACAACCTAGTGCCAACTAAGCACTTGCCTCGTTTCTGGCCCAGCGACGTGGCATTTACTACATTTTCACATTGCACGACAATATTTTGTTGTATTTAATTTGATTTGCGCCTTTACTTAGACGCCGTGGCGCGGAATAATTGCCAATCTTATATATTTTTCAGCGCTTTTATTAGGTCGTCTTGTAACTACAACACAAACTAAGTAAATATATTATGCAAGCTATCACCCACTCAGATTTATCGTATTACGACGAAACTTGGCAAGTATGTGTGGATGGAGCTTGGAGGTGTGTACACCAATTGCTTTCTGTAGAACACGGAAACGTCAAAGCAATTGTTTTCATTTATTAAACTAGGCAAGTACCTATTATTTTGAAGCAAAATGTTCCAAGCTAAAAGCTTTGATAAAAAATTTGCAACACCATACATCAGCTAAGCATCGTCATATCTTTTTCATGGTTGATATCATTTCCTAACGGCACACTGGGTCTTACATGGTATGACCTGAATGTTATATAACTACTATCCACTCACATCATCATTACCAGTCGATTGTTAGGCCACTGCAAGGACAGATTGTTAGTCGAACTCGGAGCTTGTCTTGGGCATGGTAATCGAGTTAGCCGCTACCCACGTGTACGTACTTCAAAGGCCTCTAATTACTGCGCCCGAGCAATCAACACTGCAATATATTAATAATTCCGCCGGCGTGCGAGCACGTTGCAGCCGACGGAACTAGCACGTCGACTTCTTGTCATAGGAACCGAGCGCGTATAATTTTGCGTTTACAAGCAGGTTTGACGTAAACGATGACTAAAAAAAATTAAATACCATTGAAGGAGGTTATTTTTATTATATATTTTTTTATTTTCGATATCAGTTCATATCTTAAAAAGTACTGAACCGGTTTTCATTATACCTACTATAGCCAAAGTTGTATTAAATGTGAAATACGTGGACAGACATGCATACATACACCTACGATATTTTGTATATTTACTACTTGGAAACCCAAATAGATGTTCATATGAGAAAATCATGCGGTTCCAATTATATTACATACCTACATAGGTAAGCATTCAATTTATCACCTCCTTTTTAGGGTTCCGAAGTCCACAAGGAACCCTTATAGTTTCGCCATGTCCGTCCGTCTGTCCGCACTATTGCTCGGAGATGCTTAGGTCTAGAGAGCTGTAATTTGGCATGAATATGCATATTAGTTACGCTGACAAAGTGGTACAATAAAATTTTGACATATATTTTTTTATAGGGTACCTCCCCTACTCGTAAAGTGGGGATGTAATTTTTTTTTCTTGCGTACCCCATAGTGCGGCATATCGTTGAATAGGTCTTAAAAAAATATTGTGGGTTTGTTAAAACCATTTTTTGATTAAGTGATGCGTTTGTGAAATATTAAGCTTTAAAGTGCTATTTTTTGTTCGAGTCACGTGTCCCCCCCCCCCCCTGCCAGCTAAATGGTGGTATTTGGATGGCTGAAAAAAATCACGGTTGTGGCATATATAACGTAGTTGAAAGAAAAACTATCAGAGCTAAGTAGGCTGTACAAACTTACGAGTAATAGTCGACCAACTTATAATGATGATTTTTCTCGAGCGGCAGGGGCGTCGGGCGGGCACGTCATACCACAGGCTAGCTAGATGCTAATAAGTCTTAGAAAGGTACTGTGGGCATCCTCAACTTCGGAACCCTATAATTTGCGCGTGGCCCGACACGCACTTGGCCGGTTTTTTCCAAAAAAATACTTCATTCTTGACGTTTCATAACATTTAACTAATGATTTGCATTTAGTTTCTAATTAAAATCTGACATCGCACGCGGAGCGGACTCAATTCGCGGCGAACGGCTAGAATGAGATTCTCAGCGTGAGGTACACATACATACCTCTCTTGTAACTATCACTTGATATAGTTCCGTGGTTGCAGCCCTTGCCGTGACGAGAATATTGACATGGCCGGACGCCTCATAAATGGTTTACTAGAGCTGTTAGAGTAGACGACGACGTTGATGTTGGCACTTCTCGGCTTTATTGCGGCTTTATCATAGTAATTTTAATCCGTATTATTATTATTATTATTATATCCATACTAATATTATAAATACGAAAGTAACTCTGTCTGTCTGTCTGTTACCTCTTCACGCTTCAACCGCTGGACCGATTAAAATGAAATTTGGCATGGAGATAGTTGGGGTCCCGGGGAAGGACATAGGCTAGTTTTTATCCCGGAAAAATGCGAAAATTCCACGCGGCCGAAGTCGCGGGCAGAGGCTCGTGTAATAATAATAATAAAAGGTAAAAGTGCTGGAAGAAGGCATCATGCCCACCTACTAGATCTTTCAACTTGTTATCTGTCCAAGAACAGGCCGGCCTGTTACACTGACAGTGAAAATTAGAGGTGAGAAGAAGGGTAGGTACCTACCTAAGTACCTAATTATTAAACTCCGTAAATTCAGTACCCAAAAATAGTAGAGTGTAATATTTTAAACATTAAAAATACTTCCAGATTTTTTTTTATACAGATGTTCAAAAAGTGAACATTTCGATACCTGTTTAACGTGCTAAAAGTTTGTCATTTCCGAACGAGCGCTTTTTGTTTTTTGACAGCTAGTGAGCGTGCCTAAAGTAGTTTTTACGAACTAGTGCGTAAAGCTTTTTGAGCTTCATCCTGTAATTTTTTTCTTCATTCTTTTTTTTCGCAAATGTATTGAAAAATGTCGTTTGACACACGTGCGAAACGCTCGCTTTCGCTCGCGCCAACATGACTAGGGACTCGTGATAAAATTATTTTATTGTTTTTACTTTATATAAATTAAACTTGCCGCAATTTTCCGTGAATTATGAGCCACTCGAGTTTCTTGCTGTATTCCAAGTAGTTATGAATAATTTCACTACTCATTCCTATTTCAGGTGGCAATAAAAGTTAGATAAGAATTCCACCTGCTCCTTGCAAATATGGCGGAAAATACGGATGGTACGGTAACGTTAATGTTATTACAAACTAGCTGTCCGCCCCGGCTTTGACGGCCCATTTGATGGAAAGATGTCACCGCCGCCTATAGACATTGGTAAAGAGGGGTCACCAATGCGTTGCCGATCTCGATGACACCGTCAATAAATCCCATATTGTAGTGCTGAGTTAAGTAATGAATAGGTAGGTGAATAAAATTTTCATGTTTCATGGTTTAAATCCAAGTTTTTTTAAGGCCATTTCCAATGAAGTAGGTACTTCGCAAATGGATCATTTTCTAAGCACCTTAGAAGTCTATGTTGTAACAGTTTTTTTTTAAAGAAAACCTTCTCATTTTGTCCCCTGGACATTTTTACGTTATTCTAACGCGACGGGACAATAACGTACGCCGTGGTGGCCTAGTGGTCCGACCTACCGCCCCTCATGGTCGGGGGTTCGATACCGGCTCGCACCTCTAAGTTTACTTATGAAGAAGAAGAAGAAGAAGAAGAAGAAATATTTATTCGCGACAAACACACGACATACAAAATATATAAAGAAAACAAGAGTTCGTGTCATTTGTCACGAAATGGTCCTACTCAGCATGTGCTGGCAATGATAGCCAGCCAGCGCTGGTCTTCCGCTAGGCTCAAACGCTTTGGTGTTTTAGGCGCTTTGGTTATGTGCGCAATTCTATTTGAATTTACCACTGAGCTTTTCGGTGAAGAAAAACATCGTGAGGAAACCTGCACGCATCTGGGAAGTAATTCACTGGACCCGCTCGGGGACTATAGCTCAAACCCTCTCGTGATGAGAGGAGGCCTGTGCCCAGCAGTGGGACGCAAATAGGCTATATTAGTAGTAGGGACAATGTTGATTGAAAATGAAAATGAAAATGAAAATATTTATTCAGCAAATAGGCCACATCCGGGCACTTTTACACGTCACTTTTAAATGAATTTAACAGAAATGAATTTACCAGCGCTTCCTAGACCCATTGCTTGAGAAGAAGCGCCGCAACAAACTCAGCAGAAGGCCTTTTTTCAAAATTTAAACATATAGATTTACATTAAATTTACGTTAATATGTATAAAAATACATATATAGGTACATACTGAAATCACATTTAAGGGATGTATAGTCCCTAACTTAAACTTAAATCTAAGATCTTAGAGATGGTCTTATATTAGGTACAAATTAATTAAAATATTAATTCAAATACTTATCTAAATATGTATACTAAAAATAATAATAAAAATCGCAAATGTTTAGAGATTGTATACGTCTCTAGGTATCCTAAAGTTGTATACAGTCTCTAAAATTGATTGATCTAGGTACTCCAAAGTATTCATCGATATCATCGATATGTACCTACATAATAATCACGTGAATTCACAAGCAGCGCGTCCAAGTCACTTACCATATCAAAGGGCATTCTACTGGCATAATCCGTTCCATTTCAAATTCCAGACGAAGATGCTTAGGTACATATTTATACACGCGATTTGAACTTTCTCGCTTCCAATAATACGAGTCAGGTATATATTATATTTTGATTATTTAAACCTAAATCCGATAAAGGAGCTGCAAAAAAATACGTTCTTCTATAACATAACCGGCCTCATCAATAATCGAATTCAGTAATTTTTTTAACTCACTAAAACCTAAACCAGTAGGTACAGTCAGCAGCAGAAGTAGATTAAGCTGTCCAGGTGTTCAAAATGACCTACACACGCCCTTAACGTCTTAAGAACAAGGTCGTGTGTAGGTCATTTTGAACACCTGGATAGCTTATCTACTTCTGCTGCTGACTGTACGTACTTTGCATAATATCAAAAAAATTGTTTTCCCCAAATGTGACACTAGATCGATTTGTTATTCCCGTAAACCCCTCTTTGCAAATTACGTTCCAATCATTAGGGTAATTTTGGAGTTGTTCTGTATATCGCTACTAATTAAATTTAGAAGAAGAAGAAGAAAGACTGCACATAATACACAGTTCACAGCAAAAAAAATACACAAAAAATGCACAAAAATAATTTTACAAACACGTCAACAAAAAAAACCATAAGAACAAGTGTGTGTGTCTTCACGGCAGCGGAGAGGTTGCTGGCTCAGCATAAATGCTGAGGTGTCAAACACCTGCAGCGCTGATTTTCAGCCAACACCTAGGTGACCCACGGAGCGCTATACAAAACCTAAAATGTAATAAATAAATAAATTTGATAATTATTTGTCAATACCAATAATTATTAAAGAACTATGATAAAGCCGCATATGTTTCTCAACAAAATCTGCATACGGATATTCAAAACTAGTATATAATAGGTGTGTTCGGCGGCGGCTTGAACATGCCAGTCGCGCAGGGCAGGTGCAAAGAAAAGGACAAAAGCGTATAATGAGGAGGTGAAGGAGGTTGGTGAGCCACAGAGAGAATGTGCCCTATCAACCCGGCTCGAGGGCCCTCGGGCTGCCAAGGACGTCTCAACACATTGGTATTTCCTTAAATTTGAGACCGATCCTTTCTTCTCATTATTGATGACCCTTGCGAATTGGTTTCTAGAAGTTTCGGAAGAACTATAGGAGGATCGGTTTTAAGGAGGTTCTTTTGAATCTAAAACTTTGAGTTGAAAGTTTGTAGCGGATATTGTAGTGACAGTCAAGTCAAGTTTATAGGTTTAAATATAAGATTCCATGGGAAAAATAATAGGTGCCGACCCGTAAATAACTACAACAGTCGTGACTATAATAGTAGTTTATGTAACTGCTACATAATAAAGGTCCTTAAAACAAGAGCCCCACTTATTTATGAAACGAGCCGCCAGGCGAGTTTCATAATAATATGATGACCCTTGCGAATTGGTTTCTAGAAGTTTCGGAAGAACTATAGGAGGATCGGTTTTAAGGAGGTTCTTTTGAATCTAAAACTTTGAGTTGAAAGTTTGGTGCGGATATTGTAGTGACAGTCAAGTCAAGTTTATAGGTTTAAATATAAGATTCCATGGGAAAAATAATAGGTGCCGACCCGTAAATAACTACAACACTTGTGACTATAATAGTAGTTTATGTAACTGGTACATAATAAAGGTCCTTAAAACAAGAGTGGGGTTTTATGAAACGAGCCGCCAGGCGAGTTTCATAATAATATCGCACGAGTTGAGACCGATGCTTTCTTCTCATTATTGATGACCCTTGCGAATTGGTTTTAGAAGTTTCGGAAGAACTATAGGAGGGTCGGTTTTAAGGAGGTTCTTTTGAATCTAAAACTTTGAGTTGAAAGTTTGTAGCGGATATTGGTAGTGACAGTCAAGTCAAGTTTATAGGTTTAAATATAATAAGATTCCACGGGAAAAATATAATCATGCTGACCCATAAATAACTACAACACTCGTGACTATAAATTGTTTAAAAAATCCTCGACTAATCACCAGGAAAGAGCCGATAGTTATCAAACCGCTGAACTGTTTGAAGAAAATCTTCAAACTCTTGAAGTAGCTACGGACGCTCTTAATTCAGGAACTCGCATGTCAAGCAAAGAACACTTTAAAAAAAATACACACAGTTTGTATCGCGGGTTAAAAAATAAGAATGATTGAGAAACAAAAAATAAGCGCAAACGTGGATATTTTTGTGTAAATAGAAAAAAAATCTTATACACTTAAATACAAGCAAATCCAATTTAAGCACACGCGAATATATGAAGCTACATTAGTTTCTTTGGGCAAGGCGAATGAAAAACCAACGTTGTTTCTAGTGAGAAACCACATCTAATTTCCACAGCGAAAAGCGCAAAATTTATTTGTAGGAGGCGAGAGAGAATTAAAGACGCGGCTACACCGGCCCAAGCTGGCATTGCTGCATTTAATATATTTTTTAGAATTTTATGTAAGGAACATAAGCTGGCACGTGAGCTTGTGTAAAACTTTTGCAGAAATTATAGTAAACTTACGACTTACGCTCTTTAAAAACCGGCCAAGTGCGTGTCGGCCCACGCGCAAAGTATAGGGTTCCGAAGTTGACGATGCCCACAGTACCTTTCTAAGACTTATTAGCATCTGGCTAGCCTGTGGTAAGACGTGCCTGCCTGACGTCGAGCGGCAGCTCGAGAAAAATCATTGGTTTTTTAATCATTTCATAAGTTGGTCGACTATAACTCGTAAGTTTGTACAGCCTTCTTAGCTGTGAATACCACCATTTAGCTGGCAGGGGGGCAGACACGTGACTCTAACAAAAAATAGCACTTTAAAGCTTAATATTTCACAAACGCATCACTTAATCAAAAAATGGTTTGAGCAAACCCACAATATTTTTTTAAGACCTATTCAACGATATGCCGCACCATGGGGTACGCAAGAAAAAAAATACATCCCTACTTTACGAGTAGGGGAGGTAGGTAGCTTAAATATATAAAACCAAAAGATTCGCTAACCGTTTCAATGAAAGATAAAGATACACAGATAAATGCAGTGTAATATTAAAAGGCAAAACGTGAAAATGATATTGCTAATAGTGTGTCAACACTAGCAGTATCATTTTCACGCTTTGCGTTTAACAACCTGTGAATCAGTTAGGGCTAGAAATTGTACTAAAATCTGTTCCGAGTGCGAGTGGCGCCTTATCTTTTTTGTATCGTATCGTGCGTGAATCGAGCCCGACTAATGAGCCGCGGTGCGGAACATTCATTCCCTCCCGCATCGGCTCACGTCGTTACACCCCAGTCAGCGACACAGCCAATCTCAACCCCATCCCAACCCAATAAGGACTACACGTCCAGCATGTCCAGAAAAATGTACGGTCACGATTACAATAACACATTCAGTATGTGCTTGTGCTTATAACTAGGATATTTATTATTCGAAGGATTTTTATTTCGGAAGTGATACAAATACATCTGACACTGGTACGTTCTAGTACGTTTACAGAATTCGTAACTTTACTGGCTACAATGTATTTGATACTAGAAAATTATTTCTGACTTCTCTAGAACTCGTGGACTGAATTTTCTTGCGAAAACGTGTCTATATTTTGTACGGGCAAATAAGTTCTTTGTTTTGTTTATTCTAGCTTGTATTTATTAAAGCCTTGGTCTTGAAGAATATTTTCTGTCTTGATCTTGTTTTTTTTGTACCTAATCTATACCTATATAGGCTAGGTATAGCTACAATGGTATAAAAGTAGTTTCCCCAATTGATATTAACGGAGTTATTTTACAACAAGCTTCTGCCCACGACTTCGCCCGCGTGGAATTCGGTTATCGCGTTCCCGCGGGAACTACGCGTCTTTCCGGGATAAACAGTAGCCTCTATGTCCTTTCCCGGGACTCCAACTATCTCTATACCAAATTTCATCCAAATCGGTCCAGCGGTTGAAGCGTGAAGAGGTAACAGACAGACAGAGTTACTTTCGCATTTATAATATTAAAATATGGATAATAATATAATCAATATGGATATGGATTTGAAACGATTAAAATACAACTCGTCTTTTTCCATTGAATGGGCTGCTACGATATGATATATCCTTCAAATATATATAGCCTACGATATGAAAAAGCCTTCAAGTATACTTACATATTACGTAAGCCGTGGTGGCCTAGTGGTTCGACCTACCGGCTCTCATGCAGAGGGTCGGGGGTTCGATTCCGGCTCGCACTTCTAAGTTTACGAGGGTGGTTTGATAAGTCAGTGACTTATTGCAGAAAAAAAATTTTTTTTCACCTTTTTTAATTTTATTTCTCTACATAATCTCCTTTCAACTCCATACACTTCATCCAACGATGTTCCAGCTTTTTCAACCCCTCCAAAAAATATTTTTTGACAAACCCTGAAAAATATGCTTCAGTTTCAGCTATGACTTCCTCATTTGATGAAAATCTTCTCCCACCGAGCCATTTCTTCATGTCAAAAAAATCACATGGGGCCAAATCCGGAGAATAAGGTGGGTGGGGCAGTATTTCGTAACGCAATTCTACTAATTTGGCTGTTGCGACTGCCGACGAGTGTGCAGGGGCATTGTCGTGGTGAAAAAGGATTTTCTTCTTTGCCAGATGTGGCGGTTTTTGCACAACTTCTGCGTTGAATTTTTCCAACAATGTAGCATAATAAGGGCCATTTATTGTTTTACCTTTCTCCAAATAATCTATATAAATAACCCCTTGGCTGTCCCAAAAAACAGTGGCCATTACCTTTCCTGCCGAATTAACGGTTTTCGCTTTCCACTGTTTTGACAGATTTTTCGTCTCTGTCGTATAATGGTGGATCCACGTTTCATCTACCGTCACAAAACGACGTAAAAATTCATTGGGATTACGCTTGAATTTGGCTAAGCATTGCTCGGAAGTTGTTTCACGAAGTCGTTTTTGATCGGCTGTCAGCAAACGCGGCACCCATCTTGCGGAAAGCTTTTTCATATTCAAAATATTATGCAAAATATGAAAAACTCGTTCAGATGAAATGTGTACAGTCTCAGCTATCTCACGAATCTTAACGCGACGGTCATCCAAAACAATATCGTGAACTTTATTCACGACATCATCAGTGGTGACTTCAATTGGCCTACCAGAGCGTTCTGCGTCATTGGTAGTGGCACGCTCAGAACGAAATTCTGTAAACCACTTATGTACCTACCATTCCATGAGAAGGAGCAGGTTCCCCATAATATTTTTTTAAACAGTTTTCAGTCTCTTTAATAGTTTTTTCTCAAACATGCTCGGAAATGTTCGTGTTACTTTCAAAAAAAGAAGACGCGAGGCCGTCCATTGCCGGCCTTGGCCAGCAAAAACATTATTGTCGTGTGTGTTTTTTTTAATTCGCTTGCTATTTGAGACACCTCCTGTAGAGAAACTGACAAATCCATGGAGGTAATAAGTACAACTTCCATGGCCAAATCATCCACGATCATGGAAGTAGTAAATACTGATGTGGGGTAAGTGCGCCTAAATTTATTTCGCCCCTATGCCTTGTAAACAGCCAACTACTAGTTGAGTAATATTTATAGGTTTCGATATATTTATGTTCTGCAATAATGTACTATTCCACGTAAAAAGTAATGTTTAATTAATACACGAAATTCGCTTTTCTCCATTTTCCAACAATTTTCCGACCGTATTCGACATATGCCTCAATAACTTTTTTTCCCACCTTTTTAAAAAAAAAAACTGCCAGCTACCAAGGAGATCAGAATTGTAATTAAAAAGTTTATATGTTAAAATGGTTTTTGTTTTACTTAAAGTCACTGACTTATCAAACCGCCCTCGTACTTATGTGCGAAATTCAATTTGAATTAACCACTGAGCTTTTCGGTGAAGGAAAACAACGTGAGGAAACCTGCACTCATCTGCGAAGTAATTCAAAGATGTGTGTGAAGTCCCCAATCCGCACTGGGCCCGCGTGGGTACTATAGCCCAACCCTCTCGTGATGAGAGGAGGCCTGTGCCCAGCAATGGGACGCAAATAGGCTGAAGTAGAGATAATTACATAGGGAAGTTACGGATCTAGCCCTATTAATTTGCGGGCAGGTAAGTGTTTGTGTTGTACAGTCGAGTTCTCCAATATGTGTACACTTTTGGACCTTGTCACAATGGAGTAAGGTGCAAAAGTGTGTACATATTGGAGAACTCGACTGTACGTGTAATAAGTTGACGGGTATAGCACGACCCGACTTAGAAGGCGCGCGGTTTAAGCAATAACAGACTCTGCGTCAACGGCTTAAGTGGTTCGCCGCGCGCCTTCTAAGTTGTGTTCTGCTATACGAGACACTGTTGATGTACTTCGGCATCGCTCGGGACAGGAGTTGACAGGACACTATTAAAAGTTGTGTTAACTTCGAGCTGACGGTAGTAGTTTGGCTTGTGTGTGGTGAGGGAAGGTGCGAAGTGATTGTGTTATTGTTCCGGATGGGGTTTTCTGGATGTACACCCAAGACAGAGGTATGAGCGATTAGCCTATTCAATTCAAACTCAATCATTTATTCAGCAAATTGGCCACATAGGGGCACTTTTACACGTCAGAAAAAGAATTTACCAGCGCTTCCTAGACCCATTGCTTGAGAAGAAGCGCCGGAACAAACTCAAGCAGAAGGCCTTTTTTCAAAATTTCCACATAGTTACAAAATTTACATTACATGTATAAAGTATACAAATATAGGTACGTACTAAAATTACATTGAAGGGATGTATAGTCCCTAACTTAAACTTAAATCTAAGATCTTAGAGATGTATACTTGTATTATAGTCTCCAATCCTTGCTGATATTTAAAAATGTGAAAGTGTGTTCGTTTGTTTGTTTGTTTGTCCTTCCTTCACGTCGCAACGACTGAACCGATTTGTATGAAATTTGGCATGGAGATAGTTCGAGACCATAGCCATAACATAGGATACTTTTATCCCGATATTTTTACCGGAACGGGTTCAAATCAGTTTTCTCAATACCTACTTCCATAACTATAACAACCTTTATGTATAGTATCATCAAATTCTAAGTCTGTATACGGGACGAAGTCGCGAGCAAACGGCTAGTATATACTTGCTATATTTACTTTTTCGCACCAACCACAGGTTTCTGCTTGACCGAATTGTTAACTGGTGAAACGAAAACGGGTGACTTTTTATGGAAGATCTTATACTAAGTGACCCGTTTTCATTGCTGTTGAGTGTATTTATTCATTGAATTCACCACTGAGCTTTTCGGTGAAGGAAAACATCGTGAGGAAACCTGCACGCATCTGCGAAGTAATTCAAAAGATGTGTGTGAAGTTCCCAATCCGCCCTGGGCCCGCGTGGGGACTATAGCCCAAGCCCTCTCGTGACGAGAGGAGGCCTGTGCCCAGCAGTGGGACGCAAATAGGCTGTAGTAGTGTAGTATTTATTCGCACCGGTTCCAGTTAAAATCTTTAAATATCCCTGGGCCGGGATAAGTAACTTTTTCTACCTATTCCCAACTGTGACGCAATCACTCAATCGTTCTCCAAAATATACCTGTTACTATACGTGTAGGTACATGGTCATAATGGTCATTTTCCGTTAACTTATATATATGCAGTGGAACAAATCCCTTCCCCTTCAGAGCAAATTTTGAAAATTGTAAGTGTTTCTAACTGGGATTGAGTTGTCCACCATCTTTCCAATTGTTAATTAAGTAAGAAAGTACCCAATTAATAACTAATGACAAATTTCAAAATGCTTCTGCTCATCTCGAAGTTGGTCCATTAAATTAGTTCATTAAGTAATTATAACAAAGTTAATAGTTTCCTGTGTTTATTCGCCGCATAATTTAATTTCGCGATTCGGGTGAAACATCCTCGGAACCGCAATCAAAGTAGAACCGCTAACTGGAGTTAATTAATTTCAAAGTAAGACTATAATCAGGCAACAGGCGTATTCCGTGACTAGAAACGTAATTGAACTTCACAACAAAAGCTAAAAGCTTTTCTATCCACTGCTTCTCATTTTCCAACTTCCAAAAGCTCAGCTAAAGGCTGCTTTTCCACTGAGGAGACGCGAGAACCATCCAATCACAAGGACACCCAAACCCGATGCTACGGCTTTCGTGACGATATTTGAGGCCAAGATGCGTGCACTTTTCTTGAATCAGATGGTGTAGTTCTGTGTTTGGGATTCCGTCGTCCACAAGGAACCCTTATAGTGTCGCCATGTCTGTCCATCCGTCCGCAGCATAGCTCGGAGATGCTTGGTTCAAGAAAGCTGTAATTTGGTAGGAATTTACATATTAGGAGAGCTCCGTGGGGCCTATTTTATCTTTGAGTTCAGCTTAGGGTAAAATCTATGGCCAAATACAGGGTAGAGTCCGGCTTTTTCGTTTTAGGATACCATCTCCTTACTTACGAATTATTAAATTGATCGCCTTCGTTCATTCGGATCTTCATATTTCAAATAATCATCAACACGTCGCTGGTGTTACTAGTAAGGACCGTACTTTAACTGTTCCAGTGTGCCCTCCACAATAGAGGCACGTTAGAGGTAGATACAATATTTAAGTCCTGCTTATTTGTAATACGCGATCTCGGTGAGAAGCGGTTTCTGAACCTTAATATGGAATGTCACGTTAAATTTCTCTCTGTTTTCCATCTTATACGTAAAGGCTGCCTCAGAAGACAGAAGCCCTATGATAGAAGTGTACGCTTTCAAGTTTAAACCATGAAATAAAGACATTAATGCTGGTTTTTGAATAGGATATGATTTACAAATAGAACCTTCTTGTTCGCAGGTTGCGATAAAACGCTTCACCACAATCACCACAACGTGTACAACATGCCTCATTTTATTGAACTTAAGACTAATTATGAGGATATTAATAAAAATAACATAATAAAATTCTCATTATGTTTTACAGCACAGTTTGTTCAGCGTGGGCAAAAATGCTGTCGCATTTCACAGCCGACTCGCGTGGGGCTTTGTGACCAGGTTCCGAAATTATTCATAGTATAGTTATTTGTTTGTCGATTCGGTTTTTGGAAATTTCATGGCGGAGCTACGCAAAAATATAAACTTCACTATCACACACTTCCTTGAACTACTTCGCAGAGGCGTGCAGGTTCCCTCACGACGTTTTCCTTCATCGAGAAGCTCGCCAGTATTTAGTTCAAATATATTTTCACACGTTCTTCTGCAGTACTAAAACAAAGATCACAACGAGGCTGGCTCTACCAATGTTACATAAATATAATCTACTAAAGGAAGTCCCACCCCTCCACAATTCAAAACGCTTCAATGTACTTGGAAAGTATTTCAAAAGCACTCCCAACTTCCAACACCAATACTCTCAACGCATGTTAGACGGCTCTGTCTCAGCACGCACATATTATGTGATGAGAGTGATGGTACATAAACGAATGACCAATTGCACTGTTTTCTTTATCTAAACAAAACCCAACGGGCTTAACCTTTTAAAGAGTCCCAACTATGTGTATCACGTGATAAAGTATTCCAGTGAGATCGCGGTACGTGCGCTATTTACGGGCCAGACTAGAAGTAATTAAAAGTTGAACGGCCACACGGTAAGCCATTTGTGTTGGGAGACGAAACGATGCTGATAGCCCTGAAGTTTCTTGAAACTTTAAGAACGGGGTTCAAGTTCAATTCTGCAAGTCATTTACCTATGTCGTCAAGTCGTATCCGCGCTAGGGCGGTAGGTAGGTACCTAGTTAGCTAAAGGTAGCTGTTAGATAGGTATGCCTAGGTACTTGCCACTTGTTTTCGGGGAAAGTAAAAATGTACTTATTCCAAAACCAAGTATACGCGAATCTTCGAAAACTACCAACAGTATTTCTGAAAAATAAACTTTATAACTAACTATGTATTGTGCAACGTTTTCATGCACATCACACATTATATATAGGTAGGGGAGAGGGGGGCAGCTATCACTAAAGGCAGCTTAGAACAAATGCGTTCAAAGACGTATTTTTAGTGCGATTATGGTCCAAATCCATTTTTTGGGCTCGCAACACTGACCCACACAACTGTCACTTGACAGATTTGACGTTTGACAGAAAATGAACAAACCAGTAGCATATTTTGATTTCGATGTCAACTGTTAGCGGTTTTGCTCCCCGTGTCTAATAATTTTCAGGCTGTATTTGAAGGAAGCGGTACGTGAAACTTAATTTATTCTATAGTACAATGAATTAGCTTTAGTGACGAAGAATAAACAATCAGAATTTGCAATTGTTTTGGAAGATATCGATGTTTATTTTTTTAAATAGGTGTTGGGGTAGTTTTGAAAAAAAATTAGGAGGCAGTTTTGATTAGCAATCTGTTCAAAACTACCCCGGTCATAAGAAATGTTCATATCTGCCCCGATATAAACTGACATGTAGGTACGTAAACTCAAAATAATATTATCTTAGTTAAGTATTTTAGTAAATGCTCATAACGCATTTACCTGAATTAATTGGTCAAGCAAATCACGTCAGTAGAAAAGGGCGCGAAATTCCTATGGGAGGATATCCCTTCGCGCCTACACTTTTCAAATTTGCCGCCTTTTTTTACTGACAAGATTTGCTTGAACGAGTATGGTAGTCGATTGCCGTACAAGGCTGCAGGGCCAGATGAGATATTCCCAAAGATCTTACAAATAGCATTAAAGTACATCATAGCAGACCTCCAGAAACTGTACAATGGTAGCATAACCATCAACTACATACCAAAGTGCTGGAGGGAAGTCAGGGCGGTGTTCATACCCAAACCGGGCAAGAAAACCTACCAGGAAGCAAAATCCTTCAGGTGCATAAGCCTATCGTCCTTCATACTGAAGACGCTAGAAAAGATATTAGACAAAGAGATCAGAAGCAAAATAGAAGTCAGCGATCACCCTCTGCACCCCAACCAACATGCCTACACTGAAGGCAAATCAACGGAAACAGCCTTACACAACATCATAACAAGGGCACAGAGGGCAATCAATGAGAAAGAATACGCACTGGGATGTTTCTTCGACGTGGAGGGAGCCTTCGATAGAGCGTCACCAGAGGCAATAGAGAGAACCATAAACAGGGAAGGCATACATAAAGGAATATCAGGATGGATAAAACAGATGCTCAGACATCGACTGATAACAGCACAACTAGGCACAGAAAGTCACACGATAGTGGCAAAAAGGGGCTTTCCACAAGGAGGCTGTCTGTCACCACTACTATGGTGTCTTCTAATAGACGAATTAATACAGAAGATAAACAACATGAGGATATACACGCAAGTATACTCCGACGACGGGGTACTCCTCGTGGTAGGAAAAGTGCTAAGCGTGGTAAGAGACATAATGAA
This sequence comes from Aethes cnicana, assembly GCA_963971205.1. NCBI lineage: Eukaryota > Metazoa > Arthropoda > Insecta > Lepidoptera > Tortricidae > Aethes > Aethes cnicana. Next base: position 11,482,587 of record OZ020280.1, read on the forward strand.
CACAGGCATCATAACAACACTCCAATGGTGCAGAAGCAAAGGGTTAAACCTTAACCCAAACAAGACGAAGCTAACACTGTTCACGAGGAAGAGGCAATGCGCAATCTCACCAATTCAGATCGACGGCGTTGACCTAGAATTAGTAAAGGAAATCAAGTACCTGGGAGTGACAATCGATAAAACTCTCACATTCAGAAAACACATCGTGGACACATGTGCAAAAGCGAAAATGTCCATGATGCAATGTAGAAGAGCCATCGGAAGAACCTGGGGGATGAGCCCAGAGGTAGTCCTATGGATATACAAAGCAATAATAGTACCTAGAGTCACCCATGGAGCAATTGTATGGTGGCACAAAACAGCCACAAAAACAAACAAGAACGAACTAAACAAAGTTCAGAGACTAGCAGCATTAATGACAACGGGAGCGATGAGAACAACGCCCACAGCATCCTTGGAAATTATACTGGGCCTCCTCCCGCTGGACCTAATGGTTAAAAGGCGTGCCACAGAACAATGGTTTAAGCTCAAAAGCGAAGACCTATGGATAGGCAAATACACAGACAAGGGCCACACGGAAATAGACAATGAATACAAAGATGAACTGTCGATGATCCTGTCAAACAACGACCTCACAAGGAGGCGCAGGACGTTCGATAAGAAATACAGAGTACACATAGGATCCAGAACAGATTGGGAAGCCACTGACAGCAAATCGGCAACAGTGTGCTACACCGACGGCTCGAGGAAGGAATCCACCAAACTATCTGGGGCGGGTATATACGTCAGACAGAGAAATGGGACGGAACTGAAAAGAACCATCAATCTGGGAAGATTTGCCAGCATTTTCCAAGCAGAGACCCAAGCAATATTGGAATGCGCGGAAATGCTTCAAGAGGCGGATACCCAGAACGACACGATAGCAATATACAGTGACAGCCAGGCTGCACTTAAAGCACTCAACAAAGAAGAATCATGCTCTAAACTGGTTATTGAGTGTAAGAAAGCACTTAACCGGCTGGCAGAGGAAGGGGACAAAGAACTGATAGTCGCATGGGTGCCTGGACATGAGGGCAATACCGGGAACGAAACGGCTGACGAATTGGCCAGAAAAGGAGCCGATGAAACTTTTGTGGGGCCAGAACCGAGACTGCCCATAGCCCACAACATCACAAAAGGAGTAATGCGGCGCAATGCAATACAAGAAGCAAACCGAAGATGGCAAGGTCTAGAGGGTCACAGACAATCAAAGATCTTCATAAAAAACATAGACAGGAAATGAACGGCACAAGCCATAGGACACAGTAGGAACAATCTAAGACTAGCTATCGGAATAATTACAGGACACTGTACATTGAACAGACACCTAACTATTCTGAAGATAAGAGATGACCCAAGATGCCCAGAATGTGGTGAAGAAGAAACGGGAATACATCTACTAGCGAAATGCCCATCATACGCAATGGCGAGATGGGAAAGAACCGGAAGAGACACGCTAGATGAAGATGACCTACAAGACCTAACGATAGGGAAGATAATAGGATTCTGCAAGGCTACAGGAAGGTTCGACGGGGCAACGGCGCTGGGAGCGGATAACCCGTAATCCCAGGGGAGACCGGGGAAATGGGTGAAATGGTTCCGAATGGAGGACCGATCACCCGACTGAAACCAGGCAGTCGTCCCCTCACATAAATAATAATAATGGTAGTCGATTCTATTGTCTGTTTCTCTCGTTTTATATGATAAAATGAAAATTCTAATTAGAACATTTTATATATTTTTATTTAACTACAACTAAAACATAATAAATACTGAATCACTATCCAGTTACATTGTTGGGGTAGTTTTGAACAATAGTGTGTGCAAAACTGCCTCAAGGGGGCAGCTTTAATAGAATTTCAATACTTTACAAAGGTACCCTCCTGAGGCACCTTTGAACACTACAAAAAACATTTCTGGTCAAAAGTACCCCCTCATAGTTATAACTGCAAATTATATGAGTAAAATGTTAATACGACCATTTCTAGTGACTAACTGTACTAAGTACAGGTAAAAAAAAACACGTATATCTCGATATTGTTGCCTTACAATCCAGATTTCAAATCTGCCCCAAGTAAATTCAAAGCTACCCACGCTTGGGGCAGTATTGAACATTATTCCTTGAGTTGCCAAATTCTGAATTGCACCTTTGTCTTTAGCTTTGGACATGTGCAAATGCATTAATTACATAGGTTAATAACATACGTTGTTGTGTAGAGGCTTAAAACTGGTCTTTATGGGTAATATTTTGAAATACGTCAAGGAGTGTAAAAAGTGTACCAGGCTGCCCCCCTCTCCACTACCTATGTATGGTAACCACGCAAGTAAAGAAGTTCATGTGATACAGTCGACGTCAAATATGTTTACACTTTTGGACGCTTAATACAACGGAATAGGATGCAAAAGTGTAAACATATCTTTGACGCCGATCGTAGGTACCTATAACGCTACGTTATTCAGCGATAGTTCGCAAAAGGAATCTGCCATGCCAGTGTGAATGCCATAATGTAGTCTTCGGAGATCCGGGAATGGTCTTTACGATGCACACAAATGTAATCATTGGAGTTAGCAATGAAAATATTGTCTTGAACTTTGCAGTCTCCGCAGTCCCTAGGTAATCCGACGCTACCGGTTATTGTTTCTATTATCGGTGGGGAGAAAATTGAATCTGTCCGCGATCCGCGATTGCAGTGCGGCCGGGATCCGAATTCCGACCCAAAAACAAACATTCTATTTTTCCAATTCTGTTTTAGATTTGCACACTATACTAGAGTGGCAAGCGGTTATTCGGTTTGTAAATTCGAGTCGCGGAAAAACAAGTCATAGCCGCGTGTAGTGTTCTCTATGAACGCTCTAGCGCGATGCAGCATTAGGTAGGTAAGTACTTAGGTAACTTTCTAAACTCACGCAATGACTGGCGAATGGCTCGGGTTAAGTCGCGCTTCTCAACCGGGGAGCAAGCAAGATCCAGGGAGGCAGTTTTTTTTTCGGATCATTTTGTATGGAAAGACCGAGATCCAAGGTGGGGGGAGGGCAGATTTGCTGCAAATTACCTAAAAAATAAAATCTACGCTTCATGCAACACATTTAACACTAGAGATAATCTACTATAGGAAGCCTCAACATTTCAAAACGCTTCAATGTACCGTACTTATTCATTGTTATTTAAAAAAGTACCACCAACACTCTCAAAGGATACTTAGTTGACGACTGTTTCAGTACGCACACATGCGTTGAGAGTCTCGATGGTGTTTTTTAAATACTTTGAAGCGTTTTGAATTGTGAAGGTGTGGGAGGTCCTATTATCTCTACCTACGTAGGTTAGGACATGATGCGTATCTAGTCTAGAGCTGAGTCTTAGGCTAGTTGTACCACATCTTATTGTACCAGTTTTTTCCATTACCCTAGGGTACCTAATAGTAGGCGTCTAGACGTATACCTACAATGCGTACAAACGCAAAGGCACTGAAATAAAGAAACTGGATCGAGTTAATTAGTAAGGACGTTTGTGGAACACTAATTGGGTATTTTTTGTGACGGTGGTCTTTAGGAGGACAGAAAAAGTTAAAGTTGATGGGCTCATTAAGGACAGTGGTCTTAGGCAGCGGCATTGTTTTCATTGCCGGCGTGTTTTTAAGAATCACAAGAAAAGTATCATAACGCTCTAATAGTTAAAGAATAATAACTACGCATATCTACTGAACTTGAATACCTACCTACCTACTTCAAGATTATCAACAAATAAAACCCCCAAAATTCTGTGGGTATTGGAAAAAATCAAACATACAATACTAAACTTACAAAAGTTTTTTCACCTCACTCGCTAGAAAGTGGTCGTTTTGCAGCTTGATATCCGAGCGCAAAAGTTGTTTTTATCCGCTAGCGTGGAAAGTGTTTTTGAAATTCGAACGACGCATGACGCCACTGGCACAATCAAAAAACAACGATACGTTCTGAAACGCAATTCGTCGTGAGAGTTTTATTAAAATAAAGGTTCAATTTACTTGATATCATCATTATTAAAATTATATTAATAATACACCGTTTCAGATGTATTTCATTATTTCACTATGTTTTATCACAAAAATACTTAAATATGTGTATATTTTAACTGTATTCAATGAATAATTGAATCTTGAAGTACGAGTAAGAGTGATTTGGAACGCAACCTCCGGAAAAAAAAACATTAAAAAAAAAATAAAAAAAAAGTTTTAGATTGCTGGTTTTGTAATTTAGAATACCTATACGAAGTAATAAAGAAAATATGAGCGATTCTAGCGATGACGATACGAATTTAACTCCTCCAGAGTTAGCACAAACTGTACGTGACGCCGAACTAAGTCTTCTTCCCGAAAAATCGCGCGTGAGGTGAAAAATTTTGTGTTGCGCTCAGCTGCAAAGTCGTTTGCGGTCTCGTACCTTGAAACCCTCGTTACACTCAGGATTCTATATTTGAACCACTCGCTTCGCTCGTGGTTCAACCCTAGAATCCTTCGTTCACTCGGGTCTCAATCACGCACTCACAGCAAACAACAACTTTGCAGCCTTGCATAACAAATAACTATTTCTTTTACCTACTCTACATTCCATGCGATATCGCTGGCAGCTACAACGTCCTCAGAGACTTCGCATCCTTAAATTTCCGATGAAAACAAAGAAAGAATCCGCGAATATAGGTTCTCGAGAGCGGCGAATGGAAATTTACATCCTAATTTCCCATGTGGTTTTATATCCGGAGTCTCTATTTGTCAGCGATATCAAAAATCGAATGCCAGACTCTTTAACTGCACGAGTGAAAACCATTCTTTTTTTCCTTTTGAGCAGAATGTTTGTACTCTGTGACAAGTAAAACTAAGTATTTGGAGGTACTTTGTTTTTATGCGTGACTTCGCCTGCGTGGCTCTAGGTCATTTTTCCGAGATAAAAAGTAGCCTAGTAGTCCATCCCTAGCACTCCAATATCGGCGATATCTCAGATAGTTCAGAGAGAAAGAGACGCAATAATGTAAAATTCGTGCTTAACGGCGAGCCCGCAACGTATAGTTTAGTTGTAGGTCTATTCATAATCCCACTAATTGCGAGCGTCATAAACTAAAAGCATATTCGCGATTGCCGCCACGTCTCGCCGCCTAGTGGTGCTCGAGACGACGAATTCGTCACCTGTTCAAAATAATTAGGCAAAAAAATCTGTGGTAAAACAAAAATTCAGGTGCTGGCTGAACAGCCTTCTGTGTGCCCCACTCGAGTCGAACGTGAAAATTTCAGACCGGATTCTGGCGGGAAATATTCGAACTCAAACTATTTTCGAGTTTCGAACGAGTGTGCTCGCTGACGAATTTATGAGTGGAAAACAAACTCCTCCACATCGACAGGTTTTTCTAATAGGTTATACATTCGGCTTATAGGAAATGTTAACATGTTTTTGTACGAAATAGGCTGACACAGGTATATATTCAGTGCTTGTAGGTAAGTACTGCACGTTGACGATTGTCCACAAATGCCACGTGCTATTTGCTATACCTCCAGGCTGAAAAGTCATTATTTGGCTGATGTACACATGCATTGAAAGCTGAACAAGCTTACAATCAAATGTCGGCACGAGATGCGCAATTTTTGCGTTACTTCCAAAAAAAAGGACGCGAGGCACTTCATTGCCGGGCTTGGCCAGCGGCAACATTGCTGTCGTGTTTGTGGACCACCACCGGTGGTGCGGTGGTAGTCCGCCGCACCGCCACAAACACGACAATCAAGTCGTCGTCATCGTCCAAAATGTGTCTTCACGAAAGCGAACCTCTACCTACCTTGACCTCTACGTAAAAAACGTCACTGGCGGAAAAAACCTAAAGGGTACTACAGACGACCCTACTTGCAGGGCCACTGCCAAATCGTAGCAATCGTGCCGTGTGTAGGCTTGCAGCGCCGACATTTTAATTGATCACCCTGCAAATTGTCGGCCCTGCAAGCTTACATACGGCACGATTTGGCAGTGGCCCTGCATGCAGGGCCCTGCAAGTAGGATCGTCTGTAGCGTCCTTAATGCAGAAAACCGAACGTTTGTGCTAGGCGTTTGGAATTCAGAGTCGGGTTTCCTATCTGAAAACCGTATTCGGAAACCTAACGTTTGCGCCCAGCCTTATTATTAACGTTCGTTGATGACCACAAAACAACGATCTAACGTATAGTTTGGGTCTTGTATACATATCCTACTTGGAAATTCAGTGGCGCTACTGAGCATAAAGGATTAGAGCTTTATTCAATTTTGCCTGCCGTTCGTCGCCGTGTGCCGTGTACTTCACTAGTATCAGAAGTGTAAAGTAACATTTAAAAGGTATTCTAATACTTACAATTGTACCAACTTTTAAAAACTGGTACAACAGGACATCACTTTTAGTGTGCACACACTGACATTTATCCCCCATCCCTAACCGACTTGACTTGACATTCAGGCAAATGTAAACATATTGATTTGTTGTATTTTTAACTCATTTTATCGACTCGCGGCCGGCACATCTTCCATTGCAAAATGGACCAGGAGACAGCGAAAAAGTTGCTCGTTGAAGGAGGGACGTTTGTGTTTCTCGGAGTGCCTCAAGAAACGCAGTTTGGTATTGACATGCAGTGCTGGAACACTGATGAGGATTTCCGTGGAATAAAGATGATTCCGCCTGGATTACACTATGTGCACTACTCGGCTGTTAGCAAGAGTACAGGAGACGTGTGCCCACGGTAAGGGAAGTGGAATTTTCATATTCGAAACAGTTTTCACAATATGCACCGAGTGATTTTGTTCTCAGTGTACGCCTGGCTTTCAGGGCTGATTTCTTCTGTCCTACAGGGTGATAACATGCTTCTTAGTCTGTACGGTTGATACAGCGACTGACCACAATACTGGAATATGTAACATTTCTATATCGCTAACCCTAAACTAATGTATATTTTTTTAAACTGTATCAGGTCTGGCTTCATGCACTACTTCCATAAAAAAGACTTCCTCGTCAAAATGTGGGATAAGAAAACTGAAGACATTAGTCAAGAAGAGATAAGTGAGGAAAGCATTCAGCGACTTAAAGACAATTTGTTCAATTTGGACCGCCACTTAGCCCCTTATCCATACGATATTTGGCAAAAATGGAAGTTGTTGACTTCACAGATAACAGGTAATGGGTTTTAGATTAGAATTACTTATATCTTTTGTTTTATGTATTGAAAATCCCCTATTTAAATCTTGGCCCCTTCAAATGCCATTGTGGGAAATTTTATTCGACATAGCATGGAATTCAATTCAATATTTGTAAAATGTGTATTTATATGCAATTCTATTATTATTTATGACGACTGCCTGGATCAGTCGGGTGATCGTTCCTCCATTCGGAACCATTTCAACCATTTCCCCGGTCTCCCCTGGGATTACAGGTTATCCGTTCCCAGCGCCATCGCCCCATTGAAATATGCAATTCTAACCAAGTTTGTTTATCAATTTCCAGCTGAACTTGCTGCAAAACTGTCACCAGAAAAAGGAATTATCAGAGCTTCAGTGGAACTCCTCCCAATGACAGATGAAGACAGGCCGCGTGGCGCCAAGTCTGAGTCCATGGAGAGCCAAGACGATCCCACTGAATCCACTCCAAAAAGTTCCGATGAAAGTCCCGAAGATACACCAGGCCAGTCCGATGCTAAGAGAGCAAAGAGAGTGACCAGAGAGCAGAAGGAAAATGCAATGTTGCCAAATTTGAAACCAGTTCCAGGTAGAGATAATTTAGTATAGGAAGTCCCACCCCTCCACAATTCAAAACACTGCAATGTATTTGGAAAGTATTTAAAAAGCACCACCAACACTCTCAACATGTGTGTGCATGCTGAGACAGATGTTAAACTTGTGTTGAGTGTTGGTGGTACTTTTTGAATACTTGCCAAATACATTGAATAGTTTTGAATTTTGGAGGGGCGGGACTTCCTATAGTAGATTATCTCTAGTACGTTTTATGTTTAGTAGTATGTTTTTAGATGACATTTAAACAAATATTTTTAGGTCTAATTTTGACTGTATCTAAATAATCTAAAATCTATTATCTTTAAACTTTGACAGGATCGGCAATGAGGTTCACAGAAATACCTCTGGACAAGTATCCACCGGGGTCCACACCGGAAGAAATCACAAAGCATTACCTGGACCAGTCATATTCTTTGGAGTTGATGATTGCACAACATGATGAGTAAGAGCTTGCATTATTTATTATCATGAAAGGTTTTGATAGTTTGTGATAATTTAGCATGTGCAGACTATTCTCCACCACTACAGCGTTTTTTGCGTCCCACTGCTGGGCACTGGCTTCCTCTCATCACTATTCCCCACGCGGGCGACTAGACTATTCTCGCTACGTACTTATTCTGGTTATTGTTAAGTTTTAACATTACCATAGAAAAAGTAAGGTAACCGAGAATGTCAACCTTCATACAAATCAGCGTACGCCCGAAATACTCTGTTAAATGCGATAATAGATCTTGCTGCCTAGGTATCCTGCATATAGATTTCCCAACTCCATGAGCAACATCTAGATGGCACCTCAAATCATCTTACAGGATATTTTAAGCGCCCCCTGGATGTTGCTCATTTTAATACAGAGCTTATCCGATGTGCGCCGCAATTTAAGGAGATTGGCAGTCTATACAATTACCTTGTCAATGGCATAACTAATACATAATATGCCCTACCATAGTTTTGACCCAAACATTATTTAATTCCAGGCCTCTACACATCATTGGGGAGCTGCAACTCGCTTACCTGTGCTTCCTAATAGGCCACTCCCTGGAGTCCTTCGAGCACTGGAAGAGCCTCGTCATCCTCATCTGTTCCTGCGACGATGCCATACACAAATACAGGAGCGTGTTCTTCCACTTCATACGAACACTGGAGTTCCAAATACAGGAAATGCCCGAAGACTTCCTAGCCGACATTGTCATGAACAAAAATCTTGTCTACAAGAAATTACGAGAGTTCTTCAGAACAGCCTACGTGAGCAAGGTTGACGGGAGATTGCTCACTATGATTGAGAGGTTCAAGGAGAATTTAACGGAGAAACTTCAGTGGGATTTCACAGGTTTAGACGCCGATGAGGAGGATGAGAGGCCCGTTATAGTCAAACTTGATGAAGATGTAGAGTAATTTAAGATTCTATTCGATATTAATATTCTATAGAGGCCATAGACATGAATAATACTTCGTATGGACCCGGCCTAACGTAGATGGGCGATTCCACGCAGAAAAATTCTCCAGGAACAAATTTTGTTCCTGATGTCATCTTTGTGCTAGAACTTCACTGTGACGCTTAAATGATAGTTTTTATTCAATATTACAATTTTATTAAGGAGGCACTTCAAAAAATTCATTACTTTTTAATATATTCAAAATTGAAAAAAAACGGGCTGTGTATGACAATGACAAAACAAGCCTACAATGATGTATTTCATGGGCAACAATGATGTGATGTGACCGACAATGACGAATATTTTAATCAATAACATAAAAAGTCTTAGGTATCAACTAAACACTATCAGCATCAGTCATTTTCATAATTGTACTTGTTACGGTCCCTTTTTGTCAAAATTTAGGCCGCACTTTAGGAAAAAAGCAAGCCGCTTTGCACAGTAAGGACCAAAATAAGCGATTTGATCCGAGGCAGCCTCTGATTCGTTCCTTAGGAACAGAGATGGCGCCACTTGTTCAAAATTTTATTAAAAAATTCTAAAACCTGAACGGATTGTCTGATTTTGACGATTAAGATGTCAATCTAAAGGAAATGAATTATTTTATGCCAAAAAAAATAAAAAGTGGTAAAAACTTATAAAAAATACCAGAAAAACCTTCATTACTGAAAAAAAAAAATTCTTTTTTTCGAAATTTTATGAAAAAAGACCGGCCAAGAAGCGAGTTCGTGGAGAGGGTTCCGACCCCTGATTATTTTCAATGACGTCATTTTCAAACCGTTTCACAAGATAAGCTCTTTTATATGATAGATTTCAAATACCATGGACTTATTATTTTCCTGTAATCTATAGGTCATAACTATCCTCCATATTTTCCTAAAAATTGTAGGTCTAGTAGTTTAGGATATAAAGGGGGGGAGGGATGGTCATTTTTCGCCTATTTTCTTAAATAACTCGAAAAACTCTCTGTGAAGGAATCATCCTGAGGAAACTTGTACGCATCTGCGAAGGATGTACGTGAAGTCCCCAATCCGCGTGGAGACTATGGCCCAAACCCTCTCGTGATGGAAGGAGGCCTGTGCCCAGCAGGGGCTGTAGTGGTGGTGGTAGTGGGATTATCTTATGCATTCTTCCGCTTCAACGCTGGTCTTCCTGAAAATGAAATCGCTATTAGATATAGCATTATTATATGATCATTAGGATTCCTGAATCTGTATTTTACTGTCGCATTTGGCCTTTGCATGTTCTGCACTGTAACGTGCAAAGTAGAGTCTCCAATCGCCACTGGGCCTGCGTGGAGAATATAGCCTAAACACTCGTGATGAGAGGAGGCCTGTGCCCAGCTATGGGACGTAAATAGGCTGTCGTGTTGTTAGTGGATGCAAGGTAGGTCAACGCGTCGGCACCCACAACGCATTGTGTCACAGCCCAACTGACTTGCATCCACCCACAATGGTCGAGGAGGCTTATGGCCAAATTGAAGTAAACTTCGACCATTAAGGAGTCCACTTGCCTTCAACGTCTGTCCATCCCCAAAAAGACGGACTTGGGATTAATTGATTCAAATTTAGTACATTTCCCCATACATGGCCCGCTTGAAACGCTGCAAGCAGACATGTTGTTGAAGAGCAGCTGAATAAGGCTTGTCACTGGCTTGTTTTTGTCAAAAACAAATCTTTTCGAACCTCATTCATAAATATATTCCCCACGCGGGCCCGGTGGGGATTGGGGACTCTGCTTTGCACGTTACAATGCAAAACATGCAAAGGCCAATGCGAAAGTAAAATACAGATTCAGAAATCCTAATGATCATAGTAATGCTATATTTCATCATCATCAGCGTGCATCAGTCCACTGCTGTACATAGGCCTCTCCCATTGATCGCCACTTAGCTCGGTCTTCAGCTATTGGCTTCCAGTTTCTGTCACCAACCCTGCGAAAGTTATCGCTCCATCTAGCCACAGGGCGTCCTACGCTTCTTTTGCCGATTCGTGGTCTCCACTCGAGAACTCGTCTGCTCCAGCGTTCGTCGGTCATTCGGCAAAGGTGACCAGACCATGCCACTTCAGCTTGCTAATTTTTTGGGCTATGTCGGTAACTTTGGTTCTCTGCTGAATTACTTCGTTCCAGATTCGATCCCTTAGAGATAAACCAAGCATAGCCCTTTCCATAGCTCGCTGAGCAAGCTTTAGTTGGTGGACCAGACGGACCGTGAGTGTCCACGTTTCGGCTCCGTATGTCATTACCGGTAGGACTCGCTAATTGAAGACTTTTAGTCTTCAAGCTTTGTGGTATTCAAATTCTTCTCTCAAGGTAGGCATATTCCGAAACAACCCCAAGAGAGATCCCATCTACGGAGACCGGTCCCGGATCAACGTGCTCGTTGAACATGACCTTGGTTTTAACCAAGTTCATCCGGAGACCAATGCATTGGGATGAATGAGCTAGGTCGTCCAATATTTGTTTTAATTCCTGCAGCGTTTCAGACATAACATATGATATATTTCATTGCGATTTTATCCTCAGGAAGACCAGCGCAGCGTTCAGTTATCATTAGTGTCCCACAGATGTCATTGTCGTCCCTCGTAATTTCGCCAACAATGACATGACCGACAATGATGATAGTCGAAAAATGTGTCAAAACAGGTTTCTGTTTGACGATGAAAACAAAACATCTGTTTCGCCAAAACAAAGCCTACGTTTACTTTAATGCAAATACAAACTTAATAATATACAACACATACTTATCGAGAAATAGCTACAAATGATAATGACGACAACATTGACAAAAGCTGGAAGAAGTTTTTTGGCCAGTTATCTAGCCGTAACGCGGCACGTGTCGCTCCTGAGACGCTTATTAGGGAACTGAGCGGCGGGGGAAGGTCGCAAGAGACCATCTTTCATAGGGTTAATTGCGTTCCGTTTAACCAAAATTCTACAATCAATGGCCGGGACCACTAATGACGATATTTTGTGACACGGTTTTCTATTTGAATTTTTACCAATTAATACTAATTTTCTTGTCATTTTTTTTATAAATCAGTAAAGAGTATTTCCTCCTTAATATGATTGTGTATGTTTTATTTCATAATTATTTTTAGTTAAAGTTTTATTCAAATAGAAAGACGATTAACTAGTTTGGCCCCTAGTAAAAAACGGGCAATTTTACTCATTTTCCCAGAACAACTTTTTTGTAATGGGTTTAAACCGAAGACGGTTCAAGTAGCTTTTTTTATTATTTAATTGAGGATCTATAAAGTGGTTTTTGGTAGCAGAATAATTTACCTGGTAAAAGTTATCTCCGGGAACGTAAAACCTGGGCGTTCCGGAGATTGGCCCAGATACATGTCATGTTTCCCCACTTCATTGGTGTCCAATCCAAAGTTAAACTTATATCGTGACACTAAAGCTGGGTCACATTTTTTCAACAACGAGACGAGTTTTTAGATACTGAGAAACAGTTTCGAAAAAAGTTTTTTTAAAAACGCTTATTGTCACGCACGCTCGGTGACAGAACTTTGGATTGGACACCGTGGAAGTGGGGACATATCACGTGTATGTTAGACCGGGTCTATATTATTTACGTCTATGATAGAGGCATTTTAACTTCAAGTTTGACAGTTTAAATTTCAAGTCATATTTATTTTTATTATTAGTCAACCCTGATTTATCTACATTTTTCAAATACCTTTCTTATGCACTGTTACAGGTCGCGGCGCGTAACTTGAGCGGTGAGCAAAAGTAGAGGGGATTTCTGCGCATGTTTACGACTGAAGGGCCAATAAGCGTGCGCGCACAACAAAGCGCTCCCTGCGTCCCGCGCCCCTCTGCCGACGAGACCTTATTTTTGAATTATGCGCATCCAAGGCCACCGCTCAAATTTCGTGCCGATACCTGTAGTACTAATGTTCTTCTTAACTATGTCATTTTAATGATATTATATAGAAACAATATAATAGTATGTGACTACTTGTTTTAAAATATTAGAAGTTTAAAAAAAGGTATGCATGTTATTTCTTTTTAGGAGCTTTTGTAAATGTAAGCATTGAAGGACTACCTATAGTGTAATGACAGAACCAAGATATTGAATTAACTTTAAACACTGAATATCAATTCAAAAGAATTTATTGGCTCATCGAATAGTATAGTAAGGTAAAATATTTTACTAACAGCAAAGTGATTATTTCAAACAAATGACTTGTGCTTTTTGAATGATTGGCTATGCATGTGTTAGTATTTATGCTGAACAAAAATAGTTTATAGAAAATTATCACAAATCTGTTAAACTGTTATTATCATAGAATTAACAAGTTAGTTAATCCCTTTTTACAATGAATTGTAACTGTATTTCCTCTACCGTTTTAGTAGAATAGTATTTTCGTAGAGAAGGATCCTCTTTCATACTTTGGATGTATTAATGGCTGCAGGATTTTTAAACCAATGATTAATTTGAGGACATTCTAAACGAGGTTCACTGTGTTTTATTTGATTTGATAAATGTGTCGAGCCATTAGCGTGATGCTCCTCTTGAGCTAAAGCCAGTACCGGATTAACCATATAGCAGGAGTACCAAATGCTACGGGCCCCGCGCCTTTGGTGACCCGGCGCACCACACCGCAAAAAATATATAAATTTAGATTGGATTACGCTCCAATATTTTGACAAATGAATGTAGGTACCTACTATTTTTTAAAGTCCGGTCCACGTGCACGAACAATTTCTTAAGTCATTGGCCATCTCATCGCTACTCGTCTGTCTATTTAGTGAGTGTTAAGTATGTGTATTTAGTTTGAGCTGGGTCAGCTGGGCTTACAGCTGAGCTGGAAAAAAAGAGGGCCCCTTGACTAAATTTGCTACGGGCTCCGCGCTAGCTTAATCCGGCACTGCCTGAACAATGTCTGAATCGTACTCAAGAGTTGGATGTGAAACCATTAGGCTGACATTCCGCTATGTTACGCTTTGCACCAATAAGTCTCACATATGAGGTTCAGTTGTATCATCTTAAGTCCAGCATGCTTATGGCTAAAGCTGTGGTTGTTAAGCATGTGTCTGATTTACAACATCAATGTTTATCAATTTATACATGACCCAAATTAAAGGATTCTAAGGGTGACCTCAAACAACAGGTTATGTTCTCTGGACTTAAGATGATAACTACTACTACTACTACAGCCTATTTGCGTCCCACTGCTGGGCACAGGCCTCTCATCACGAGAGGGTTTGGGCTATAGTCCCCACGCGGGCCCACTGCGGATTGGGGACTTCACACAATTCTTTGAATTACTTCGTAGATGCGTGCAGGTTTCCTCACGATGTTTTCCTTCACCGAAAAGCTCAGTGGTAAATTCAAATTGTTTTCCCACATAAGTAAACTTAGAGGTGCGAGCCGGGATCGAACCGCCGACCCTCTGCATGAGAGGCGGTAGGTCGAACCACTAGGCCACCACGGCTTCAGGCTTTAAGATGATAAACTAAACCTCATATGAAAGACTTGATTGGTGCAAAGCGTAACTTATAGCGGAATGACAGCCTAATGGCTTCACATCCAACTCTTGAGTACAACACAGACATTGCTGTCTATGTAGGATTTAGTGGTAGTACAGTTTAGAACTGAAAATTTATGTACCGTGTACATTTTATAGAAACCATTGTAACAAATGAATTTCTTGTAGGACTCTTATTATCCCTGCCCCAATATCATTATCAATTTCGGTAGGTGACTTCATAATTTTTGATCAACACTTATGACTTAGTGCAATACAAATAAGAGAATATTCATCTTAAGTACGGTATATATAATGAATAAAATGTACCTGTAACATTATTCTTTAATTTCTCCTACCCTTTTAGCTAGTTAGCGATACATAACAATCATATATACATACATATACACATCAGCTATCTGATGCATATCTGATATACATCAGCATCAAATTCGTGATTAACATGATTTTATTTATAAATTAAACATCATTCACAAATCATTAATTTGCTTTATTTTTCTTCTTGAACTGTTTATTTCTGTGTTTCTTGTCTTGTTTCTCGAATTTCGGCTTCTTGGGAGACGCTTCCACTTCTGAAAAGAAATTTATGTAAATTAGTGCCACTGCCATGCCATGCCAAATAACATATGGACGAACAGTGCCGAACAGAATATGTCAAAATATATGGAGCAAACTGACATTAGAAAATACGTTCCAATATGCTAATAACGCCTCTTTATAGTATGTGTCAAGATAAATATTTTATACAAAATTTAACACTATAAGCCTTGAGTTTAAAATTAACTGAGCGCCAAACGGGTGCCCGATTTGTTCGGGCACCCGTTTTGACGGGACATTTTTCTCCGGCTGATTGTGAATCCTTACTTATAATAGATCAATGCATGCCATCAATATTTATACATATATAAAATCCTCACATTACTGGGTGATTCACAGACAAAGCACAGCCGAAACTACTAGTTGTAGAAAGTTGGAATTGGCATGTGAGTTCCTTAGTGATTGAGTGGGACCACTAACAGGGGATTTCCCGAAAATACTAGAGGGGATTTCTACTGGAACGGGAAAAATGCGGCTTAGGCGGGATAACCTACAGTGGGAGATGGCTATTCATGTTACAAATTATTTTAAATTTATATTAAAATAGTTGTCATAAACATCGTAAGGAAACCTGTACTGCACGCATCTGCGAAGTAATTCAAATATGTGTGTGAAGTCCCCAATCCGCACTGGGCCCGCGTGGGGACTATAGCCCTCTCATGATGAGGGGAGGCCTGTGCCCAGCAGTGGGACGCAAATAGGCTGTAGTAGTAGTAGTAATTGTCAAAGACAAATCCTCAATCCGCACTGGGCCCACATGGGGACTATAGCCCAAACCCTCTTGTGATGAGAGGCCTGTTTCCAGCAGTGAGCCGTAAATAGGCTGTTGTGATGGATGTCCTAGACCATAAAAACCTTAATCCATTTATTATCACTAACTAAATTCATTTTGAATTGTAAAAATCTCAATTTCTGAAAATCAAAAAGTTTAAATCTGTTAAGGGGTGACTTACGGGGATTTTTCCTCTTAACTCCTTGCCCTTCATTTTGAGTCTGGCCTACAGGCTGGGGCTTTTTCTGTTTCTTCCCTTGAACCTGAGATTTGTTCTGAGCTGGACCTTGATGTTGGGCCTTTTGTGCTTGAGGTTGGACTTTCTTCTGCACTTGATTTTGACCTTGAGGTTTTTTCTGTTGTTGAGACTGACCCTGTTTTTGTTGGACTTCGGGTTTTTTCTCTTTTTTAACAACCAGCTCACCTGCAACCTTTGGCTGCAGCAGCGGAGCCACTACATGCTTTTTGCCTTTTTTAATATTAACTGGCGCAGGAGGTAATTCTTCTTCACTGAAAACAAGTTTAATGCATACTATCATACTAATATTATAAATGTGAATGTGTTTGTTTGTCCTTCCTTCACGTTGTAACGACTGGACCGATTTGTATGATTTTTGGTATAGAGATAGTTTGAGACCCAGACAATAACATAGGATACTTTTTAACCACGGGAACGGGTTTTCCACGGGTCAAACCAATTTTTCAATACTTCTATCACTATAACTGTCTAATATGTATAGCATCATTGGGTACGCAAATTCTAAGTCTACGCGGGACGAAGTTCGCGGGCATCGGCTAGTAAGAATATATAATAAAAGGATTTATAAAAACCTATGCATGTCAGACATGGAAATTTTCTCATAAGGCGCCGAATATCATCTTCGTCGCCTTATTGCCAAAGAGGAGGGATGGAAAGGAG
Organism: Aethes cnicana; assembly: GCA_963971205.1. Lineage (NCBI taxonomy): Eukaryota > Metazoa > Arthropoda > Insecta > Lepidoptera > Tortricidae > Aethes > Aethes cnicana. Next base: position 11,499,621 of record OZ020280.1, read on the forward strand.
TATGTTGAAATTAAGGAGGACACAAAAAGATTATTACTTACCCACTTTCATCACTTTCATCCTCATCCTCACTATCCTCTGCATCTTCTTCATCATCTTCACTTTCATCATCGCTCTCTTCGTCAGAGGATCCACCTGAATCATTCTCCAACATTTTCTCATACTCATCAGAGTCAAACTCAACTGAGCTATCACTCTCTTCACCAGACTCCGGTTGGATTTGTATGAAATTTTCTGGTAGTTTCACGCCTGAATCTTTCAATTTCTTCTCTTTCTCCTTTTGGATCAATTTATTAGTTTCCTCTTCCTTCTTGATTTCTTTCTTGCTCTTCACATTGGTTTCTTTAGTTTTTGGTTGTGATTTATTTTCCTTTTTGATTGACTGAAATCAAATGTTGATAAATTTTAGTTGTGTATCATATGTATACCTACTTGGTTGGTTAGTATTACTTATAGATTGAAATAAGGCTTAAATCAGGAAGCTATTCCATAGTCTCTTAGAACAGTGTTTGGAAAGTTGTTCACAAGATTTTTCTATCGTGTTTTTAAATAGTCTGTAATATAAAGATAAATATATAGAGATAATAAAGTAATGCATACCTTCTCTACAGCTTCAGCAACTTTTGTTTTATTTTTCTTTGCATCTTCAACTTTAACTTTAGTTTGACTTTCTGCCTCCTGCTTGACTTTGTTTTCTAGTAATGCTTTTGGTACATCCACAGGTTGGAAGAAGTCAATGGATATACCTAAAGCACTAAATTTCTTCTTTTTGTTTTTAAGCCTGAAATAAATAATTAAAATATGATTCCACTAAATCTGATGACATGTCATAACATTCATTTATTATAAAGTTAATTAATTTTATATTTTAAAATAAGAAAACATGTTGTCATGCTTACATCTTGTTTAGATTCTTAGCCTTTTGTAAGTCACCTGCTTCATCTTTATTGGCATTGTACATCTGAAAAACACAACATAAAGTCAAAGTCAAAAGAGTTGCCGCTTGGTAGCATTAGAAGTGCTTTGTACTTATAAAAAAATATTTGAAATTCTTTTACAACATTAACATAAGTTTAGCATTAAATATGGTCTCAAACACAATGTATAATATTGTTTTAATGAAATAAATAAACGAAAGGAAATTAACAGCTATCCTATTATTTCGAGCATCGACCCGATACAATCATGCACACCTGGACCTGATTTATTTAATTATTATTCAATTGTAAACTTAATGAAATGGTATTTCCAAAAAGAAACATACTAATAGGAGTTTTTTTTTTACCTTCTTCAATTTACGTCTTCGTTCAGCAGTTGGATTGTTTATACTATTCCAATGTTTTCTGAATGCACGGCGCTTCTGTTTCTCCGGTGGGACAATGACAGCTGTAAAGTTTTAGAATTTAATTAATCTGATTCAATTAATCACTTTACTGAACCATATCAGTTACAAATGTACCAGTGAAAGTTACTTAAAAAACTGAACCAATTAAGATCAAATTTGGTTTGGAGAGGTTGAGACCCTGAAGTTTAGGAAAAGTATGATTTACTTCACCTCAAGGAGGTGAAGGAAGGCAAGGAACAAAGAAACTGGTATTTAACAATTCAATTCATATCTTGTCGGCCTTTCGGCTTAAATAATACATAATATGATCCGACAAACGCTATACTATATTATGATACCCGAGTTCAATGTCTAAGGATTAAATAATGCATATGTGATAGGAATTAGAGAGACCTACGTCGAGAGGTCAATAAAGCTTCCACAAGCTTATCCAACAGGTGAGGTCCGTGCTGCCAACGTGAATAGGATCGAGAGCCACTCATCGTGGTAAATCCTCTCTTATGTGATCCAATTCCTTGTCATCACGGATTCTCCTTGCTCATCTCCAACTGCGGGACCAGTAGGTCCCTGGAGGGTCCTCCACCTTCCCCATAGACCTTCCCATTCCACCGTCATTAACGTTACTCTTACTTAACCTCGCAACGTATTTCTCTCGTATAGAAAACATAAGCACTCACCGGGGGAGTCTTCTAATTACCTCTTTCTAGCCTCTCATACACTCATACCCTGAAAACAGTCTCGTTTACTTCGCTTAGTAAGTATCGACTTCTAAGACACGTTCCCTCCGTGCCTGTCAAGAATCATAGCGTTTTCCCGCCCAAGTTCTGTCATTCGTAATACCAGTACAAAATATCGTTAAGTCTCGTTTACACTCACCTCGATATAGAAATCGCTATAATTAGCGACACTCCGGAGGGCGAGCACTAAGAACAAGGGCAGCAAGCAGACGAGTGCACTCTGCGATCTTTTACCTCGCTTTTATCGCAGCGGCTCGTCTCTCGCTTCCAGGTGTATAAGTCTCTCCATCTTCTTTGATAGATCTGGTCCCAGTTGTCTCTTCACAAGTGGGTAGATTATCACTCTCAATCTCTTCAACATCTATTGGAGCCACCGAGTTACTGGCTTCACTGTCCATGTTCTCTTCATCAACTGTGACTCTTCTGTTCTCTTCTTATCAAAGTATATTTCGATTTCCCGGCTCTGTTATGTGATCGGTTTTGTGGAGATCGGACACATGGATCTTTAGACAGCCGAATCGTGTAAGCTCTCATCAACTAAATCTATCTTGGAATTTCTCCCCAAGGTAGTCTCGCTCTTCAAGTAGCAACGGGTTAAAGTATCTAATTGATACAGTGACCACACTGTCTCCAACCTGACATTGGGCTACTCATTGATGTCCATTAGAATCAAACTCTTTAATAAGTTTGATGTTTCTACCGACCGTCCAAGTGGCTGGGTTCCTCTATTCGACCTCGATTTGGACGGGATCTCCAATGGATCGCGCTTGTGTGACTACCTAACAGCAATTTGGGTGAAGGTTGGTACCAATCTCTTAGACTCGTTGGTTATTGATTGACAAACATGTTCTTAAAATGTTCTAACATGTTCTGGCCTTGTTTCCAACATTCAAGTAGATTCTTCTCTGTTGAACTATTTATTTGGTCTGTGTTGCAATCATCTGACATCTCTAGGTTTGAACATAAATATAAGTCCGAAGCTCTGAGAACTAGTTCAACCTCAGTTCTTTCCTATTCGAGTCACTGGTCTAAGGTTCTTTACGTACAGTGTTGTACTACAACCACGAACCTCTCGTATAAACCTCGCCACGGAGCAAGTTGCGCTATGAACTTCCATGTTATCTTATTTCTGATGCAGTATTCGTCATTGAGCACTTCAGCACTCAGCTTTACTTCAGCATATAGTGCGTTATCTGAGATGACTGTTGCCGTTGCCTGTTGCCGACATGCGATTTGATATGAATCTTCTTAAAGCAATTTATACATTCGTCAGCAGTCAAATTCTGAACTGCCTCTAGGCTAGGTGTATTGCTCTCACCGCTAAACACGTGAAAAGAAATCCACGTCTTTTGATGCTCGTTATCTGTATCTCCATATAATGGACAGTCCGTATGTGTAAACGGTGTGCTGTAGTTTCCTCTCTCTCTCTCTCTTGGTAAAGCTCCTCTTAGTACTCTCTCTATTATGGACCGAGCCGTAGGTATCCAGTATTGTTGACGAATGTGTACATCTTTTATGACATTTCTCGTGAAACCAGTCTCTGGGCAAGAGAATAATGTGTGACATGTTATATGATCAGTCAGTCTGCTTCATTCAATCTCTACTTCTCAGTAGGCCGTCTACGTCTGTGAATAATTCCAAGTTGCGAGCGAGGTTCATCTCATTACCTCTGATCTACTCTGGAGAGTAAGTCTCTTGCAAGTTCCTTATAATTTGGACTTGGGAATTCATATGACTTTACTTTGGCGCTGTTACTGTATTGATGTAAGGCTCAGGAGCCAAGGTATGTAACATAATCTGGAGACTGTGTCTCCAGACCCTCCGCCTATAAGGCGGCAAACAACTGGCCTTAGTGGTTTCTCTGGTGGATATCTGCAGGCCACGTCTTCTATCCCTGGACAGGAAGTTGGGGCCATCTATTCATAATTGTTTCTTCTGAGGCCATCTTGCGGCTGTATCTGCTGGATTCTCTCTTGAGTTACGCTTCCACTACAGTATTCTGCCTGTTCTCCTTTATTTGATTCGCTACAAAAGGTAGTAGTTACTTATCTGGATAATCTAGCTAAGTACGATTAAACTGTCTGTCCCTATGGACAGAGTACCTATGTACTGCTTGGCTCTTGATAGTTTCAGATGGTATTTCAAGTAGGACAACAGACAATAGTTACCAATAACACAGCCTTGCTATGGGGTTGTAAGAATCTTCCTTTTATTCGCATATACCTGAGTTTTCGTACACATTTCGTTTCTTTCAAATAGGACAAGTCTACTCTTTGCCCTCAAAAGAGCAGTCTTTACATCGTGATAATTGCTGATTCGCAGGTATACAACCGCTGTGTGTGAGTCTTTTGAGGCATCGGTGAAACAATGCAGTTCATATTCTACTGTCCCCTTCAGGCTCCTTTCTACATATTGTGGAACTTCTCTGATTCTGGTTTGCTGAAGTTGGTTATAATAGTCTCATATTTCTTGATCAACTCTTCAAATATGATTGCTTCTCACTTGTAGCTCTTTCCTACAATTTCCATAGAAACAGCTGAACCTGTAGAATGATCGGAGACACAATACCGCAGTGTCTTTAGATCTCCTTTTTTTTTAACTCTCGATAATCATTAGTAAACAAAGCTTCTTTCGTATTTATTGTCAGTACATCTTCACTGATATCCCATAGGATTTTTATTGTTCTGGTATGTCTCACATAAACAAGTTCTTTGATGACCAGACTCATCAACTCAGATTCATGGATAGTTCTTCAAATGTATCTGTATAATCTGAAGTTTAGAAGTAACGCAGTCATTAAGACTCTTCTGCTCTCTTTTTCTGCTGAAGCATCTCAAACCATGCGTCTACCTCTTCAATGATGGTAACATCTCATTGCTCCATTAGATCATCACCATGGTCTTGTATGGTGAACTAGTCAATTCACTGCTCTTTCGTAGCATAGACTAACTAATTAGTTGGAATGTCAAGAAGGTGCGTCTAAGTTAATTTTACAAGGTATCATCCATTATGGTAATCTACGGTCTCATTAAAACATTGGACTGCCTCTTCTTCTCTATTGGCTTTTACAGAATCTGTTGTAACAACGTTTCCAAGACTATACAATGTTTTCAGGAAAGCACAAGCACATATGGCTGTTCTGGTGGCAAGTCACTCCTACTGTCAATGTATTCATATTAATTGCCTTTGTCTACATTGCCTGATACACACAATCCATCCAAAGTCAGTATCTACTAAAGCCTTTTGGTCAATCTTAACTATAATAAAGAAGAAGTAGTAGTCACTTCCAATGACAATATCTTCTCATATCTACCTTTGTAGATTCATCATCTGCCTATAAATCAACCAAACTCTTTGGGAAGTAGAACTTGGTAGCCCATTCATAATACAGGGTATAAAATTGACATGTTGCTTCCTTACTCACTAAACCTCTTCCAATCCTTATTGTGATGTTCAAGCATGGGCTTGGTGTCTCAGGAGAATAATTTGAGACCCAAAAGTATAGATATAAATTATAGGTGTCAATCCAAGGGGTTCTTGACAAGTCCGCTTCTAAAAGTAGTTTCTTTTGGCTGAAAATGCCAATGCTCTTTAATGCCAAAATCCATGGTTGTCTTGTCTGTTAACTAGATCTAAATTCTCATGGAACTCTTTTTCTGGTGCATGAGCACACTTCGGGACTTTATTCAGCGTTTCACAGTGAGAATCAAGTTCCTTTATTCTGTTTCAATACTTGGCCTTCATGGTGTCCTTTTCTTTGGTGACACTTAAACCGTCAAGGATTTCCTTGGCTGTTCCTTCCCTTGGTATACAGGAAGGGCTCGAACCTGTCCCTCAAGAACTGTTCCACAGTAGCGGCACCGTGTATTGATGCCCTCTCTCTGTAAACGAAATGGTCGCTTGAAATACACGGTACTGTAAGCGCCTGTAATTCGCCTATGTATTTATTGCACTATAATGTTCCATATGAAATGTATATCGCGTATTTCGCTTCACGAAAAATTATGGTTTCCTTAAGGCTTACATAAGGTAAGGAAATGCGATTATGCCATTTCATGGTTCATGTTTGCGTTGGCGTTCCTTCACAACTACAGTAATTATTAATTCAATGTATCACCGAAATACTCACAATCGATTTCACTGTATGCACTGATTTGAAACACTTCACGAATTAACACAGTACCTTTACTCTGCACTTCACTTTCACACAACTTACTATTAAGTTGAACTTGAATTACTCGAACTTGAAAAGAAGAAGAACTACTTTGAGATAACTTTGAATAAAATTCATAAACTTCTAAAGCCGGTAAGTGATCATAATAAACAAATAGATTCACAACACGGTCTGTTCTTAATTTCCATATATGTACGTAGTTCAATTATTACTCTTGTTGAAGTCTCGCGCTTATCCAATAGAAAAATTCGATGCATTTGCAAATCTGCAGTGCCAAGATTCTGACCAATAGGAGCGCTTGTTTTTGTTCACTGCATGTAAAACAGAACAGTGAGAACTGTCGTACTAAATGTTGCCAGATGAAACTCGATATGACTCGAATGAAAGTCGCTGTCATGATCCGCTTTCCACTCGATAAATCATTTTTAGTCAAATCAACTGAGTGTCAGTTGAATCGTGATTGAATTAATCGATTTTATAATATCGATTTATTGTTGGGAACCTCAACCAATTTTTACTTGATTTATCTTTTACACCGTACACTTATCGTTATTATCGTACACTGTTCGGCCTACAAGCCAATTACTTGACACTGGCGAAATTGTCTTGCACATAGACAGAAGCTAGTATTTAAAAAGAAGTCAAATCGACTATTTGACAGATTTATTTGACGTTGAATACTCATTCAAATTTGCCACTATAAATAAAACCATTTTATACCATTATAATTTTAACCATTTCTAAATTCGTGTCCATCATTCTAATGAAAATCGGTACTGAATACTTATTTTACCAATTGAAAAAGGAAAGACCCGAGTATTAATAACAGTCGGTACTTACTACGTGGTCTAGTCGTCATCGGGCGACATGCACAACATTTCTTTTATCGCGTCCACAACACAGATGCCACCGCGATCATGTTCTATCGTTCTGTATCGGTGACTAAGAAAATTCTGCCTTGTAAACATCTAATTTCTCACCACTATGCTCAGTGCATCTCACTCGCATGTCGTGTACGAGTGAGACACACGACAGTGTCGTCCGGCCTATCATCGCACAGCCTCATTCATTTCACTTGAAATGACATAACACCTAAATATTGTTACTCACGGAATACTCTGTCTCTGGGTTTAAATATTAGGGTGGCTATACCAAACGAAGCGTACAATCAGATTCAGGTTCAAATGTAATAGCTTGTCTCTCTCTTTGTCCAACGCTATGACGATAGACAAGGACAAGGAAAGGCAAAAGCCAAAACTTGGGCCCATTTTTCAATGGTGAACGAAAACGACCTTACATAATTATCTAAACTTAATTTCCATCGTTTCGAAACTAACACGTCTCGCTCCGGACGTATTCCTACGAGCTATTTCCATTTTGTCATCGCATCGCCGCGGTGAATGAATGAATCGAGTAAATAGAACCATCAGAATAATCGATTAATCGACTTGGTGTCACTCGGATTTGGTTATGGCAACTTTTTTATAACTGTCATTTAACTTTTATGTAAATAATCGCTTTTTATTTGTACATTTCTAAAACATGCCGAAATTTATAAAGTTGGACGTAATTTTCTTAGTATTATGGATTATTACCATAAGGAAGAGAACAATGAACACATATGGACCAGCATACTTCAGTTTCTTCTAGAAAATATGCTTACTTTTGGTTGATAACTTTTACAGCTTGTTCAAGGGAAAAAACTTCTACCAGTTCTTGTTACTGAGACTTAATTTGTACTGCACTAACTTATCAATGAATGAGCACTTGGGCTCTCATGCTAGCTTTAGCATTTCATTACAAAGTTTACTTACATGAAACTTATTATATTTTTTGTCATAACTCTTCAAGTTACTCATTGCCACTAAGGGGGCACTACTGACACTAATGCTCTTGAACACTAACATTTTCATGGTACTTATATAGGCTCTTGGGTTGCAATGCTTTGGTGAGGTTTCTCAAAATATAAATTTAGGATCTGACATTTGTTATGCATACTCACTGAACAGTGAACACTTAAAGATCTGATTCTTTAACTCTGCCTACTACAGGCTTACAGCTACACACATCAGTTGTCTCTACTCTGTATACTCCAAGGTGCTGTGTCTACAGTGATACCCAGGCTCTCGGGTAATGATATCTCAACAAAGACTCTACTATGGTGCCTACCCAGGCTCTTGGGTGCTGATTGCTCAGCGGTCTACTCTCTTAGACAAAGACAAACATGCTGTAACAACCGTGGTGCCTACCCAGGCTCTTGGGCGCTGATTTCTTAGTGGAATCTACTCTCATAGACAAAGACAAACATACTGTAACGGCCGTGGTGCCTACCCAGGCTCTTGGGCGCTGATTACTCACACTCTCAGACAAATGACCAAACATGCTGTAACAACAGCGATGCCTATCCAGGCTCTTGGGACGGATTGCTCAGACTCTCTCAGACAAACAACAAACATGCTGTAACAACCGTGGTGCCTACCCAGGCTCTTGGGACAGATTGCTCACACTTAGTTATCCAACAGGACTCTTTAACAGCTATTTGCTACTACCTCAACTGTACCTAATGCAAGGTTCTTATAATTTCCAAACTTTGTCTTATCCAACACAGGACTCTTCACTTACTAGTACTTCCGGGGTACCTACCTACTACAAGGTTCTTATAATTGCCAGACATTGTCTTATCCAATATAGGACTCTTTAATTGCTAGTAATTCATCGGTACCTATTACAAGGTTCTTATAATTGCCAGACATTGTCTTATCCAATATAGGACTCTTTAATTGCTAGTAATTCATCGGTACCTATTACAAGGTTCTTATAATTGCCAAACATTGTCTTATCCAATACAGGACTCTTTAATTGCTAGTAATTCATCTGCACCTATTACAAGGTTCTTATAATTGCCAAACATTGTCTTATCCAATACAGGACTCTTTAATTGCTAGTAATTCATCTGCACCTATTACAAGGTTCTTATAATTGCCAAACATTGTCTTATCCAACACAGGACTCTTACTAATACTTCCGCGGTACCTATGGCAAGGTTCTCATGTTTGGCAAACACTGGCTCATCCAATACAGGACTTTTAAATTGCTACTCTTTTAGCGGTACCTAATGCAAGGTTCTTATGTTTGGCAAACACTGGCTCATCCAATACAGGACTTTTAAATTGCTACTCTTTTAGCGGTACCTAATGCAAGGTTCTTATGTTTGGCAAACACTGGCTCATCCAATACAGGACTTTTAAATTGCTACTCTTTTAGCGGTACCTAATGCAAGGTTCTTATGTTTGGCAAACACTGGCTCATCCAATACAGGACTTTTAAATTGCTACTCTTTTAGCGGTACCTAATGCAAGGTTCTTATGTTTGGCAAACACTGGCTCATCCAATACAGGACTTTTAAATTGCTACTCTTTTAGCGGTACCTAATGCAAGGTTCTTATGTTTGGCAAACACTGGCTCATCCAATACAGGACTTTTAAATTGCTACTCTTTTAGCGGTACCTAATGCAAGGTTCTTATGTTTGGCAAACACTGGCTCATCCAATACAGGACTTTTAAATTGCTACTCTTTTAGCGGTACCTAATGCAAGGTTCTTATGTTTGGCAAACACTGGCTCATCCAATACAGGACTTTTAAATTGCTACTCTTTTAGCGGTACCTAATGCAAGGTTCTTATGTTTGGCAAACACTGGCTCATCCAATACAGGACTTTTAAATTGCTACTCTTTTAGCGGTACCTAATGCAAGGTTCTTATGTTTAACAACCACTGGCTTATCCAATACAGGACTCTTAAATATCTACTCCTTCAACGGTGCCTAATACAAGGTTCTTAACAATTGATAACACTGATTTATCCAATAAAGGACTCTTGGTTGTTGCTCAATCTGTATTACAATTTAAATTTTATTTATTTTATTCTATTTATTTATTTTTAGTCAGGCAGCAATTTGCCGATGCGTCTAAATCCTATCTTCACTTTTAGAGTTTAGCATTATAAAATTAAACCCAGCATTTCTCCACCATTTTGTCGGCCTTTCGGCTTAAATAATACATAATATGATCCGACAAACGCTATACTATATTATGATACCCGAGTTCAATGTCTAAGGATTAAATAATGCATATGTGATAGGAATTAGAGAGACCTACGTCGAGAGGTCAATAAAGCTTCCACAAGCTTATCCAACAGGTGAGGTCCGTGCTGCCAACGTGAATAGGATCGAGAGCCACTCATCGTGGTAAATCCTCTCTTATGTGATCCAATTCCTTGTCATCACGGATTCTCCTTGCTCATCTCCAACTGCGGGACCAGTAGGTCCCTGGAGGGTCCTCCACCTTCCCCATAGACCTTCCCATTCCACCGTCATTAACGTTACTCTTACTTAACCTCGCAACGTATTTCTCTCGTATAGAAAACATAAGCACTCACCGGGGGAGTCTTCTAATTACCTCTTTCTAGCCTCTCATACACTCATACCCTGAAAACAGTCTCGTTTACTTCGCTTAGTAAGTATCGACTTCTAAGACACGTTCCCTCCGTGCCTGTCAAGAATCATAGCGTTTTCCCGCCCAAGTTCTGTCATTCGTAATACCAGTACAAAATATCGTTAAGTCTCGTTTACACTCACCTCGATATAGAAATCGCTATAATTAGCGACATATCTTACCTTTTATCAATCTCTTGCCCATGAGGTAATTGTTCATGGTTTCCGCGACTATCTCCGCTACCGGTGGTTCCCTGAACTCTACAAAAGCGAATCCTTTAGAACGGCCCGTGCGCGGAGACCTGATCACACGCACGTTCGTTACCATGCCAAACTGTTTGAAGTACTGCGTCATTTGGTGCTACAATACAAAAGAATATATTATGTTCAGTTATTACTGTTCGACATAATGAGCAATAGATTGTAGTTTTGGCCCTTGTTACAGGTCGCCAAAGTAGAGGGGACATAGACGTAAATAATATAGACCCGGTCTAACGTACACGTAATATGTCCCCACTTCCACGGTGTCCAATCCAAAGTTCTGTCACCGAGCGTGCGTGACAATAAGCGTTTTAAAAAAAACTTTTTTCGAAACTGTTCCTCAGTATCTAAAAACTCGTCTCGTTGTTGGAAAAATGTGACCCAGCTTTAGTGTCACGATATAAGTTTAACTTTGGATTGGACACCAAAGAAGTGGGGAAACATGACATGTATCTACGTTAGGTCGGGTCCATACGAAGTATTATTTATGTCTATGAGAGGGGATTTTTGCACATGTACGACTGAAGGGCCAATAAGCGTGCGCGCACGATAAAGCGCTCCCTGCGTCCCTCTCCCTCCCGATGAGACCTTATTTTTAACTTCAGCGCATTGAAGGTAAGGGTCAAGTTCCATGCCGAAGCTTGTATAATCGTTACAAGATTATTTCTTCTTCAAAGTAACAACTTCGTGGACATTATACTAACCTCGTAAAATCCATGGGGAATGTGCGATAAATACACTAGACCACGTTCTTTACGCTTCTTTTTCCTCTTATCAACTGCTCCCCCTCCATCCTTCGGGGCCAACACCGCTGGCTTATGAGATTTACCATCTTTTTTCTGTAATAATAAACTTTGTAAGCAATGCGTTTCGAAAACATAACCTCAAAATCACCAAGCCGCTCTCCTACATACTTTTAATATCTTCTTTATTCCTTTGATGGACTTAGCAAATTTCTTTTGCTTAGTTGAGTCTAGAGCTACGTTTTCATCCATTGTTAATCACTTGTATACACTTGTATACTTAAATACATGCAAAATCACAGTGATCAAAGACGTGAAATGGACGTGAATGCGAATGCGTTCTATTCTATATAAATTAATGGCTTCTGTCTTGGACACTTCGCCAATATCAAGCTTGAAAGGACATGGAAACGTCACAGTGACAGTATAGAAGCGTATTTTCATTTTTTATCACACAACGAGCAATGCACAGCGTTAATTAATTTGCCTCAAACGGTTACAATTCCGTTCTAGGGTACCGTAGTAACATATGAAAGTTGTGAATTTTGTGAAAGTGCCAGAGGAAAACACCGACCTAAAATACACTCGAAAACAAAACCATTGGACAATGTTGAAAGCCTTTGCAGCAAATGCGTATTAATAATATTTCCGATTTTACTATTTCATGACTTAAATTGGAAACCTGAAGTTCAGGCCCTAAGTAATTCCATTAGCTCAGCCTGTTACGCACTTCGAAGCTTAAGAGATGAAGTAGGAATTCAACAGTTAAAGACGGTCTATTATGCCCTTGTAGAGTCAAAATTCCGTTACAGTATCAAACTGTGGGGAAACAGCTACAAATATAACACCAATGCAGCATTTATAATGCAAAAAAGAGCGATAACAACGATGGTTAGGATACCCCAGTGGGAATCATGTAGAAAATATTTTGAACAGCTTCAGATCCTGACAATTCCTTGCCATATTTTTTACAAAGTCCGTAAGTAACACTAGGATGTAGACATCCTAGTGTTACTTACGGACTTTGTAAAAAATATGCACGAAATTGAGTCTGATACTGAGAGACATTAGACTTGCGACGAGACGGAAAGATACCTATTCCAAATATAATGGCACCTAAGCTAAAAATAGTAAAACATGCAGCAATCTACCAGGCTGTTAAGCTATACAATAAATTGCCCATAGATTTAAAAAATATAAATGACTATAATAATAATGTTTAAAGACAAATTGAAAACTTTTCTTTTGAAGAAGTGTTTTTATTCAATAGAGGATTTTGTAAATTCTAACGGTAACGACTGAAATTATATATTGCAATTATTTTTTTCTTCTAATTTATTTTGTACTTTAAGATTTATGTTTTAATTTTGAAAAAGTGACATAATATTCTACACAATGTATATTGCTAATGAATTAATAAATGAAATGAGATTTTCATCACTTGAAAAAATGGATTTGGATGGAACCCTACGAATAAAAGATAGAGTCTGACTTGACGAAATTTATGACTTGTCAATCTTGACATTTAATTTGACAATTGGAAGTGCATCGCGTATCGCATGGTAAGCGTGCGAATTTCGTCGATTTTCACCGCTTCCCGCTTCCCGGTATAACTACTACCTATGCTATCGATTCCTTAGCATAACAAAAGATTTTTAGCTTTACAAGCTGTATTTAACCAAATTCGACATACGTTCGTTTGTAACTTTTTTCTGTACCGTTGTAGCAGTTCTAGTTACCTTTCGCATAGTTATCGTGAAATTTTAATCACAGCGAGCAATCAATGTAACTATTTTGCCTAACCATGTCTATGTCGATTGGTACTCTGAACCAGTACATTCAGTACGTGGAGCGGGCATTCAGGACGGCTCAGGGGAACGTTCTCGCTCGTCTTTTGTCTTTGCGAGACGATCATGTTGGGAACCGCAGTCTACGGTCTAGCGACATCGCGACGCTCGTCGATGGAAATTGTGTGGCACCATTGGATGACATTGTCATAGCTCATCTGCTATGTGTTAGGGTAAGTGGCTTTTATACGAACAATAAAGGAATTTGGCATAGTACACCTTCTTTTACTGTTTTGGCGTGTGCCCCAATCGGGCACAGCCATGCTGTGGGTCTTTTTAATTCAGAACAAGCTACTACTCCTACTACATACACATAAAAACTTTCCCTGAACACTGTCAAAATGAAACAAAAGAATCAGCCTAATCGGTCCAGCAGTCCAGCAGTTTTAGCCAGACTAACACATGTCAATCGATTACCTATTGTAAACTTCTTTGTCTATAAAATGTAAACTTGGTAGAGTAGGTCCTCAGTTCCTTGTTGGGACTGTTTATAGTTGTAAATATTCACTTGCAAAATTCTGATTATATTTGATAGTTTAACAATTATAAGAGGTATCTTTTGTCATCTATTTTTTATTCTTTAATGTTTTATATTCAAAATCCACATCTTTTTTTGTAGGCGCTGTTCATGAAGGACTATATGGAAGCGTTCAACTACCAGAGCTCATGTGTTGCTTCAGTTGTGCGTTTACTGCAGAATCAGAAAGAGGAGAACTGGAGTCTCCCACTTATGTACACCGTCTGCCTGGATTTAAGACTGGTCGCACAGAAAGCTGAAGGTTCCAATTGTAAGTGTACTTCTTGTCCAGCCAAATTTATACATAATCTACTATAGGAAGTCCGGCCCCTCCACAATTCAAAATGCTTCGTATTTAAAAAAAAAATCCTTTTTCACGTAATCAAACTTATACAGAGATAAATATTGAGTTGAAATTTCGCGTGACGTCACGGTTAGGTACGATTTATACCTAACGGTGACGTAGTTAACCCCCACTCTCCAGTCCGTCAGTCATTCTTTGTTAATTTGATAAAACAAAAAAATACGTGTCTAATATTTTTTTATTACCTGACTGACGGACTAGTTAGAATTTCGATTTCTTCACCCTGTCGTCATCCCTATTGTCCATGAATTATCTTATTTGTTAAAAACTTCTTATTCCTTATTTCAGTTCAAAGCAATGGCAAAATAATGGAGAAAGCTGCGGACAGCTTGCTTGCCTGCTTCAGAGTGTGTGCTGCAGACAATAGATCTTCAGACATCGACACCAAGAGACTCGGCATGCTCAGCCTTGTGAACCAACTTCTTAAAGTCTACTTTAGAATAAACAAGTTGCACTTGTGCAAGCCACTCATAAGAGCCATAGACTCGTCTCCATTCAAAGACCAGTTTCCCTTAGCACAGCAGATCACATACAGGTATTTCGTTGGCCGTAAAGCCATGTTCGACTCAGACTATAAGTCGGCAGATGAATTCCTCTCATTTGCATTCCAAAAGTGTCATTACAAGAGCAGTAAAAACAAAAGACTGATCCTGACATATCTAGTTCCAGTCAAAATGTTACTAGGCTTTATGCCATCCCAAGATTTGCTACAGAAATATGATCTCATGCAGTTCTGGGATTTGGTGTCGGCCGTCAAGAATGGCGATTTGAGAGGCATCGACAGAGCCATGGAGGAACATGAGAGCTTCTTTATACGAGCTGGAATTTATTTGATTGTGGAGAAGTTGAAGATAACGGCATATAGGAATTTGTTCAGAAAAGTGTATTTGGCGGAGGGATCTCACCAGATTGACATTGCGAGCTTCCAAGCAGCCCTTCAGCTGATGGGACAGGATGATGTGGATGCGGATGAGACACAGTGCATTGTTGCCAATCTCATTTATGATGGCAAAATCAAAGGGTACATCTCGTACCAACATAAGAAAGTGGTCGTCAGCAAGGCGAATGCATTCCCGCCATTATCTAGTCTGTATTAGTTTGTTGTATTCTATACCTAATCTACAAATATACAATGTTATTGAAGATATTTTTGACTCTGACTGTTAGGTGTTTTTTCCATTAAGTAAGAATAAATTTATTACAAAATGGTGATACTATTTTTCATTTCCTTTTCTTGCCAATGGACTGGATGAATTTGACTTGAAAATGAAACACCAATGACATTTTAACTTTTTTATTAAATCCACAATATATTTCAAAGAATAATATAAATATAATAAATTTTGCCGATCACTAACATAAGTAGCATCATTTCCAACAATGCTGAATAATATTTCAAGTCTTACTTTTAAGTAGAGTTGTGAGGCTAATAGAAAGACATGATTCTAATCTATTTTTACAAAATGTCCTTTAATTCTTTTTCACATACACAGGTGGTAATTGTGGTATTGTTTTATGATTTGAGTTCAAGAAATGGTTCCAGTGTGCAATTATTTGAAGTTTACAAATGCATCTACTTTCCTTAGGTATACAAATAGCTATACTTCATAAATATGATTTATTTGCTATTAAAATAAATTTAATCTAGGGATATGTTATTTATATGTGATATGGGCATGTCCCTATGGTTATGTGACTGACTGATGCAGATCTGGTAACCAGGGGTCTAATCAGAACAATCAATAATAGGTCCAACATTTTTCAATATTTTTGGTACCCGACATTCTAATACACTGTATAACCACAACACCCAATCCAAAGACAAGGTTTTTAAATCTTTAAGATTTTCTAAGAAAATAGTTTTGAGTCTACGGCATCAGCCATTTGTTAAGACTTAATTTAGGTATATAGGAAGACCTTTCAGTGTTCTTATCATGGTGTAAACTAAACAATTGCACACCGCTACTGATTTATACTGTAGAAAAATATTAAGAATATTTGACTAGCTAGTTATATTATATCGCAATATGTCATTTTATCTTATACTATCACTTAAATGTTATACTTAATATAAACTAGGTACATTTTAAGGTAAAATAAAGCTAAACAAGGAAATCTACTACCAAAACATTGAAAGCTACTACTAAATAATACTATTATTAAATACAAAACATGTATTTAAACATTTTATACGCGCATTGTGAACAATAACTAGCAGATACATTTATTTTTAATAAAATCTCGCTTTGACTCAAGTTGCATATTAAGGGCACCTACTTACCTTTGTCTGTTAAACAGAATGTTCTTCTAAGCCTTTATTTATTAAAGATTGCGTTGATGTGATTAGGTAGTCTGAGTAAGAATATTTAGGTACAATATAAACTGGCCAAATTACGTCAAGGAATTTTAAATATTTAATTTAATGATCAACTTACCTATTAATTTTGATAATCATGGATGGCATAGGTACTATGAGATGTCTTTCAATAATATATGGACTTTTCTAAACATAGATACAACTAGTCAATATTTTTGAGCTTTAGCTGCCAAACTGTCCACGATAATATGGTTTGATTGTTAATTAAAATTTAAAAATACCACCAAGTAACGATGTCTGTGAATGTCCCTCGTGTGGTTTCAGTAAAAAAATACAAAACATTATACCTATTTGACGTTAATATGACATATGCTCCGCAATAAAAATGAAACGAAAAGGAAACAGAAACTGTGATTGTAATTAAAAAATCATCCTAAAAGTTACGAGGATTGAGGGACTGGGCAAATGGTATAGTCAGCTGGGATTCTGGTTGGGGTTTAGTTTCGCTCGGGGAAGGCCGGCTTGTGCGGGGGTCCCTTCAGCAGCTCGTCCTTGTAGGCGGCGAGGATGGCGCGCGACATGCCCGGCTCAGAGGCGCTGGCTTCCAGGAACTGACGCATTAATCTATAAGAGCATAGAGCACTTTGAATCATCAGGTAGGTAGGTATAGCACGATACAAGTTAGAAGGCGCGCGGCGAAGCATTTAATCCGTTGACGCAGAGTATATTATTGCTTAATCTCCGCGCCTTCTAAGTTGTGTAAACCTGTAGTTACCTACTTCGTCATTAGATATAGGTAAGTATGATATATTTGACATAATTGTTAGGAGTCAGGCGTTATAATGCATATATAGACATGTATACGATCAACCCGCCCGTAACTAAGTAATATACCTGATGGTGACTGTTAAGTACCAACAACGTGATTGAATAGGAGACTAAACATGTTTTACCTATTTGATATATAGCGCATATAAGCATTTAAGTAATTATTAAATTCACTACAAAAAGGCATGGTTTACTTGGTGTTAAGACGGAAATACAAGTAAATTCACTAAGTTTAAAATGGCGCCCAAAGTGGGGCCACGTTATGTTTTATTTTCTGTTGCCAAAATTAAAATCAAGTAAATACGTATGTAAGTATGAGTAGGTTTAGGTAGGGTAGGTACTACTTAGGTAGGTAAATTTTTTGTTCATCGCTTTTTTTATGTTATACGTTTTTGAAGTCTAGTCTGTTATTTTTATACGAACCGGTTTCCAGGATTGAGGCCCAGGCTGTCTCTAGCTTGCATCAACTCGGGATGGTCTCCAATGGTATCGGTCAGCGCGGCAATCATCACATCTAGAAAAGTAGATTTTATTTTCATAAATTCCTAGTAGGTATACATGTGTTCATGTAGTTATGAATAATGAAGTTGATGAAATATCATGAAAGTGCTAAAGCAAAATTCAGATAGGTACATTCACCATACTGAAAGTTCAAGATTGAATAGGAAGGTACCTGCATCAAGGTGAATAAGAAAGTTTTTAAATTTCACCCGCTTGGTCGCCCATGGAAACCACGTGAATCCTTGAGAAAATCAACTTTTTTAAAGAATTTGTAAGTAATCTCCAGGTGCGACTTTGTCTTGGTTAAATTATGAATTTTAATTGTGGTTCGACCTACCGCCTCTCATGCCATGGGTCGGGGATTCGATTCCAGCTCGCACCTCTTAGTTTACTTATGTGCGAAAGTCAATTTGAATTTACCACTGAGCTTTTCGTTGAAGGAAAACATCGTGAGGAAACCTGCACGCATCTGCGAAGTAATTCAAAGATTTGTGTGAAGTCCCCAATCCGCACTGGGCCCGCGTGAGGACTATAGCCCAAACCCTCTCGTGATGAGAGGAGGCCTGTGCCCAACAGTGGGACGCAAATAGGCTGTAGTAGTAGTAGTAGTAGTTACCGAGCACTTTCTTCTCGATGGTCCTGGAGAGCTGTCCCCGCTCGGCTTCTCGCTCCAGGAATGCCATGAAGCGCTGGGTGGCGGCGCGGGCGGACGCCGGGTCGCGGGACAGAGATTGCGAAAACATCATCTGTTCAAATGGAAATAAGGACGAGCTTAGTTTGGTCTACAGTCTGGCTCTTAAGCTACTTCATATATCAGTAATCTCCATTCTAAACTCCGTTAAAGATTGCCTGTTTCAGCGAATTTATGTGGATGATTTTCTTATTAGGTCATAACTTGCCTACAATATACACACCGCATGAATAAAATAAGTACCTACTTATATTGCACATACTTATCTATAGGTTCTTCATGTAATCTACCAAATACTTGCTTGTATATAACTGATATTGAATTATGTACACCTACTAAACGTCGCTGAGAACGTCGTTCTCAGCTGCTTGATTTAGTACACTCTCGTCAAATTAACGTGACAGCTGTGTACGATAGTGTCTACGACAATCTATGCAGCATCTGCTAACAGATAAGTACTTAACGACTTCGTTTATGTAGATGATTTCTTCAAGCAAGTATTTAACGTCACAAGACAAGTGTGTCCCAATAATTCCCTACCAAATAAATAGCATCTGCGATGAGACCAGACTAGACCATTCCTAGCTAAGTTTTGTAAGTGCCAACAAGCAAGGCCGTCTTAAGGTGATAACTCAAGGTTTTATGTAGCCTCTACGATAATAGATGGCGCGGGTGGTAGCTTAGATATTGTAGATATAAGTAGCCGTTTTTCAAGATTACGCAAAATTATATGCTATGCCGGGGCCCTTGGACACATAAGAATATATTAGTATGGATGTTTCTGCTATGATTTTATATTTTTTTACTGTCTGTCCTTTAGGGCCCCCTGAGGATGGGGGGCCCTGGGCACGGGCCCCATGTGCCCTAATGGTAAAGACGGCACTGCCAACAAGGAAAAGCTAAAGTACCTTAGCGAGCTGGTAGATGATCTCCTCCAGCGTGTACTCGGTGTACAGCGTGTCGGTGGCGCGCAGCCTCTCCATCATCTCCTCGTACTCCTCCTCTGAGATCACCGGCCCCTCGCGGTCGTAGTCTGATGTACCTGCAAAAATGTGAATGAATGAATGAATGAACTTTTATTTGCATGAAATATGGTACAATTATGGATCTTAATTATTGAACAGAAGTTCCACATATTTAACCTACTTATCTAGGCACGCAAATCCATATTAATATTTATAAATGCGAAAGTAGCTCTTGTCTGTCTGTCTGTCTGTTACCTCTTCACGCTTCAACCGCTGGACCGATTGAGATGAAATTTGGCATGGAGATAGTTGAAGTCCCGGGAAAGGACATAGGCTCATTTTTATCCCGGAAAACGCGGGAACGCGATAACCGAATTCCACGCGGGCAGAAGCTAGTATTGAATAAATAAATGTGTGTCATTTGCACATTTATTTTATCGCTATCTTGGAAGTAAGCTTGATATGGTGCTATGTTTATACGCACGCGCTCGGGCTCGTGAACGTGCCCGTTGAATGTAATTTTGAACGCCGACCATGTTAACAGGTACCCGAGCACGATCAAATTCACCTTTGATCTTTGTTGAAAACCGATCGACGGCGTTCACGTGCACATTCACGAGCGCGTTCAAAAACAGCCTGTTAAAAAAGCCCAACGCGCCCGTGAATGTCGTTTTGAACGCCGTACATGTAGGTACCTAAAGATACATGAGACACGGGGAAATTATGTTTAAACTTACTGCAGGCGATCATTCAGTGTCAGGAGCCAGTCAGTTACATTGGTAGATAGATATAGAGCGATGAACGAACTCCGAATAACGATAATAAGTGCGATATTTACTTTTCCGGTTGAGTATCTTCTATTACTTTTAAAAAGCTTTCTATAGTGAAAGTGTCTCACTTTTAACAACTCTTGTGCATATTAATGTCCCTACAGAGTCTTCGCTAAATATGAAGATAGGTACCTATAGAGTATAGAGTAGGTAGGTACTCGTAAGTACTTAATGATCTGTCGAATCCCTCCCTGGGCAGTTAGAGAACAGCAGACGTAGGTACATAATATTAAGAGTGCAATGCACTGCCAATTTGTTTATTCACGTCACGTTTTGGTAGCGCGGCTGGAGTGAAAACAAATGAGGTGTGACGAAAATTCGAGATGAAAATCGAGCTCGAGTGTTAATTTCACCGAAAATTACTTCGTGGTAGAGCGTTTTAAATTTTTTAAATCCGCGTGCAACTTAATTTCATCAAGTCAAGGTTGGAATAACGAACGCGTACGTTGTTGGAAAATTTGAATTTTGTAAGGAGGAAATTTGTCTCTGTTAAGTAGATAGGTGCTTATAATATAGGTACGCAATTAAAACCAAATATATAACCAGGGTAGTATAGCCTATTCGACGTCTTAAATAGCTGTCCCTATTTAAGACGTCGAATAGGCTATACTTGATGCTATAGGAGATTGCCTATAGCATCGCTCACGCGTCAAAAGTCGTATAATCGTTTGTAATGCTAATATATGTAGAACTGACTCAAAATGCTAAAACGCTACAGAAATGCCGTAAGTCGACCGTTATGCAGCTTTGATGTGTTACTTGGGTTGTAACCTGTATGACATGAGTTATTCAAGTTACCCAAGTATACCCAAGGCGTTAACTATTGCATTGTCCACAGGAAAGACCCCTGTTTTCGCGTTCTACTTCTGTGTATGACCCAGCTCGTATGCGATTGTAAAACCACAAATGATTTGATTTGTATTTTCTTGGGAACGAGCGTAAAACGGGAACCTCTTAGTTTTAAAATGCAACGTCCATGTCGTGTCGTGAACGTTTAACGCGTCTTTGACGACCGAGCTTCCGTTTCGAGCAGTTTAACTCTTACGTCGAGAGGTCAAGCGGCTATAAAAGTTGATTTGAAAAATAACGGTTTTGGCGGAGGGGACAGTGGCGTAGTTAGGGGCACGGTGGAGCATGGCCCGGGGCGTCCGACCGAATTTTTCTTTTTACAAAATAAAATGCCTTATCTTCTTTTGTCCCAAGGCACTTAGATACTGAGACGGGACTTCGAGTGCGAGTTTCCGTGGTAACGCTGCCAAATTTCGTAATTGTTGGCATATCTCGGCTTCTATTAGATAGAGTTGTGAAATTTGATAGTCGTATAGGGTACTATTTGGGTACTATTTTTTGAGCTACAAATCATTCCCGAAAACCAAGCCGTTCCAGAGATCGACGTGGTGTACGCCAGGCTTGACGCTTGGTAGCGTAGAGATCTTCTACTATCTAAAGTCCCGCGCCTTCACATTTCAAAACGCTTTTTTTTTTTTTATTATAATTTAAAAAGCACCACCAATACTCTCAACGCATAGTTGATGGCTGTCTCAGCACGCACACATGTGTTGAGAGTGTCGGTGGTGCTTTTTAAATACTTTGAAGCGTTTTGAAATGTGAAGGCGCGGGACTTTAGATAGTAGAAGATCTCTACACCGTGCCTTATATTTCGAAAAGTTCAAGGGTACTATTTTTTTACCTAGATATTCCGTAGGTACTATTTATTTGCATAATCAGATCCTGGATATCGTTACGGTGTACGCTATCTTGAGGGTCACCCAGATTATATAGGTAATGTTTTTTTTTACTTGGTACCTATCCTATTAGAGACACCCATCTCCCTATTTATTCAACTGCAGTACTATCCAATTGACGTTGTTAGTCTGCTGGGTCAGTAACGTCATCACATCATTATGGAATTTTGTGTAAAATCCTCTGTGAATTGTCAAGTGGTCGCTTTAACTGAACATTCTTCTGGCGTGTCCTATGTCAACATCGACATTGGCGATATACACCTCGTCGCCCAATCAAGAAAAAAAAGTGGTCACTTAGCGGTAGCTAGGCCGGATGGGCTGTAGAGACTGACTTACCGATGATATTGGTCTGCAGCATGGGGTCGAACCTCTTGACGGGCTCCCGGAATTCCCCGGACAGCGCCACGGGCGACAGGTTGTTGCTGAAGTCCCAGTTCTTGGCGGCGATGGAGCGAATGATGTCGGGGCTGTTCCCGAACGGGAACGACTGGAGAGACGGCCGGTACTGGTAATCCTGGAAAACAGCCGTGTTTAATACTAGTGGGCGGGGCGCCGGTAGACGAGCTGTCGGTAAGGCTCCAACAAGATGGAGTGACGAACTTGTAAAGGTCGCGGGTGCGAAAGGTGGTGCATGCGAATGCGGCACAGGACCGGCCTGAGCGGCGCGCCTTGCGGGAGGCAGCATGCAGCAGTCCAGCAGTGGACGTCTTTCGACTGAAATGATGGGCGGGGCACATTGCTCGTAGGACTGATGTCCGGTGGGGCCAGAAAGTTCTCCAGTGGCGTTCGGGAACCGGGAGACGAGCTGTCGGTAGGCCTCCAACAAGACGGATTGACGACCTTGTAAAGGTCGGGGGACCGCGGTGGATGCGAGTGGCACAGGACCGGTCTGAGTGGCGCGCCTTGGGGGTGGCCTATGTCCAGCAGTGGACGTCTCTCAGCTGACATGATGATGATCATAATTTAATACTAGCTTTCGGCCTTACTTATTTAATCCGCATGGAATTCGGTTAGGTACCTATAGCGTTCCCTCGGGAACTGTGAGTTTTTCTGGGACTAAAAGCACCTAGCCTATTTCCTTCCCCGGGACTCGAACTATTTCCATACCAAATGTATTATTTTTAAAGCTTTTTTTTCAGACAATAAACAAGTTTGGGTATCACGTTTTAAACCAGATTATTTCTGTCCCTAGCTTCGCTCATACGAATATGTTTCCCTTCTGAGTTCAAACAACTTTAACCTCTGTACCTAGTAGGTATACGGTGCGTATCTACCTACTATTCATGAATCAAAAGCTAAGGTACAATTAACGCATCTAACTAGATACTAAGTACAGAACGTAACCTACCTAAAGTATAAAGACATCATCGCACGATTCTAATCTCGAGTAGGTTAGATACTATTCTCCTAGTTGATTATAAACGGTGAAATCAATCAACAGAGACGAATGAGAAAGGACTTTCCGCAGACGAATTGAAAAGCCGGGTGAACGAGTTCAATCTCGGTTTTTCATCCCTATAGGTTTACGTTAGTGTATGTAGTAAATAACCTATTTTTGGATGAATAAAGGCCTTTCAAAACGTTATCAAAGGATGAAGGAGGCACTATACGGGGAAAATACCTATATCTACATGTTTAGTTGATACTAAAAATGCTTTTATAAAACGTAAATAGCCTAAAAGATACTAAGTGAAGTTATTCTAAAAATCTTATACTTTAAACGCGCTAAACTTGTATATTTCTCTCTAACGATTTGGACGAAATTTGGAATACTTATATAAGGGTTTACGGGGGCCACAAATCGATCTAGCTAGGCTTCATAATTATCTGAGAAAACTTGTTTTTAGCTATTTTCACCCAAGCATAGAATGAACCATGATGCCGAAAAATCATTTTCGCTTTTATACCTACATTATTATGTCTTGAAAGGATGGATAGGTTTAATAATTTAGTTAATTTGCCCCCTACTTAGTGTCAAAGTGGTATTAAATATAATCTAACCTACGTATATGTCCAATAAATAAAGAAAACAAAATTTGTAATAAGTCATCTGTTACAAACGACAACCGAGTTTAAGGACCTACATCACTTTAAACAGCAATACCCGTTTCTGGATGCGAAAAGCGAAGAAATATTAAATTAATCAAGTGTCTTCGTTATAAATAACGCGGTGGCCTTGCGATTATAATACCTTTTTGTCGTAAATAATGAGATTAAATTTAATAACTGAATAAGTAATGAGGTTACCGCTGAGGTACAAAACATCAAAATATCGGTTTGCCTTTTAAAGAACTTAGACATTAACTATACTTATGTACGTAAGATTTCTATTACCTTTATGTACTTTGCATTTAGTGTGTTAGTCTCCTTTTAGGTATATTACATAGGTATCGTGTGTTCTACTTCTGTTTCCTTATACTTGTATCTACCTCCACCTTGTTAATGGCAAATAACATAACGTCACTTAATAACTCTGTTAACCGATCAACGGTTACGGTTAAGTGAAAATGCAGCGTTACAGCCACTAAACAGTTACGAGCTCTGTGCCCTAGTCCACTCTATTTTTATCTTTACACAGTCATAAACTCAGATTAACTTCCCCTTATATCACTTATTTGGGTCATATTGCAAAAGGACAGTGAGGTGACAACTCTGATACTGGCATGTTTAGTTGATACTTATTTAGGGTTGCTACAAACTTCATTATACATATAAGGTACGAATATTATTACATAGTGTGTTTATTAACTAAATTATGTTATGTATTCCTCGTGGTTTTCAAGATCCTACGAATATAGTGTTAATAAAGAACTTAACTCATTTAAAAGGTAACGAAGAAAAGTCGTAATTCATCCGTTTACATGAACAAGCAAACAAAGTTTTGAAACAACATATCGGGCGTAGAGTCAAAGTTGTTAATTAACCAAACTCGAGTAATCCCTTGCTGGCGTTATTTTTACAAGGCTTCATATTTTTTGTTTCAAATTCTGATAGTCCACTCAGACTCAGTGGTTTGGAAACATGAACGCCAGTTATATGGATGTAATGCGTATTTCATACTTTTACGTATAATATTAGGTCTAAAAACGATATTTTTTCAGTTGTTTACTGACTACATTTATAACCGACAAAAAATTGAGGAATTCTCACTCACTAACAAGTTCGTCGGTTTTTTAAATCTCGTTTAACCTCTAACCCGTCGTGCATGATTACTGGGGGGTGGCGATCGTGATAGAGGGATGACTTCGCAGTAGCCAGTGCTTTCTTCGGTCGAGATCCATAGTTGGCCTAACCACTTGATGGATTACTATGTGTTAGTAAATAGTTACCTAGTTGTGCCTGGGCGACCGTGGAAATGGGTAAACATTAGTTTTCCCCTAATATAAGACGTGGCGCCACCGAAAAGCCGAAAACATCGTCCAAATCGTTAGAGCTGTTTACGAGATCGCTTGTGTTCGTTCAATAAATTAAAAATATAAAGCACATAGGTTAAAGTATAAGATTTAAAAAAACAACGTCCATCATTACCCTTTTATGTATGAAAAGATTTTCTTCGTAAATACTTCGGTTAGGTATTTCGTAATTCGTCAGCATGACATAGGTAGTATGTACCTGCCTAGTTATTTAACTTCCAATAGTTCCAATATAGTGCTATTGAAATCCAGTAGAACCAACATTTCTGGGAACAATGGCTGATTTGGACTTTGACTTAGAAAGTAGGTCGTAATTTCTTAGAAAAATATCGAACTAAGTCTCGAAGAATAAGCTATTGTTAAGCTTTAAAAAATCCTTCTCCGAGGTACTAGGTAAGTAAAGTAGAGTGCTTATAGTATTCCTTTTAAGAGATTAACGTACTAAATCCCTCATATTAGGTAAATCCGATAAATGGCAAAGTAACTCACATCACGACACGCCACGTCACGTCACGGCGCTCAAATTGGACTTCAAATCTAGCTACTTAAAGTTCGATTTCATGACATTCGGCCGTGACGATTTGACGGAGGGATAGAGACATTCCCTTTCCTTATGTAACGTTTCGAATAGAGCCTCTTCGAGCTTAAGCCGCTGGGCTGGCACTGGTCCGATTTAACTGAAATTTGGTTTAGAGCTAGTTTGTGCCCCGGGAAAGTACATGGTTTCTTTTTGTCCCGGAAAAACGCATACTTACTTAGTTCCTGCGGGAAGGATGAAGTCGTGGGCTGAAGTTTCCCTGTCAGTTTGTCCCTATGTATGCTTGGATCTTTAAAACTACGCAACGGATTTTGATGCGTTTTTTAAATAGATAGAGTGATTCAAGAGGAAGGTTTTCGTATATAATTTGTTATAGTTTAACGCTCAATTCCCGCGGGAACGCTATAACCGAATTCCACAAGGACGACGTCGCGGGCAGAATCTAGTTACCTATAAATACGGACCAAATTATCCATAAAGCTGATTCTCGTTTTTCCTTAATTGCCAACCTATTTTACGCCAACGGACCCCTACAGCCTTTCAGTATCCGGTGACACTGTCCTAACTATTTAATGCCACGAGAGCCTACAGAAACGTTGCCTTGGCAGAAGATAAAGGTACTGATGTTGCTTTGTTTTAAATTTACAGTGACGGCAAACTTGTTTGGAATAAACAATGGGTATTATTAAAACGGGTTTAGTTGAAAAACGTCTGGAAATAAGTGCCAGACTATTAATAGCACGTATGCATACGTCATCTGTTGACGATAACAAGTAAATATGAGGCATCGGATTATAAAGGGCACACTAATGAGTGTTTCAAAAACACTCGAAATTTAACGCAACTTTATTTATAATAATAATAATAATAATAAATTTTATTTCAGGCATCTAGGCCCATATTACATATACCTTAAAGACTAACATACATATTAAAATGAATCTTAAAAACTAACACGATTGCTTCGTCGTCGTGAGGCGCACTCTGGAATCGCTGTTCAGTCTTCCACGGAAGCGACGGAACACGACTCCCTTCGGCCAAAATTCCTCTCTCGTGAAGGTTGACAGATGTTCGGTGGGAACCCTCACCACGAACGAACTAAAATTCACGCTGTGGCGTGGCTCCAACCGTTCAACCCTCAGAGTGAATTTGGTCTTCACTCGTACATACTCCACAATCTCCTCGCTCTTAGTGGAGTGATGCAGGCGGGACACGTACAGCTGCGTCGTGGGTATCGCGGGACGCAGCAGGTGGTTCGGTCCGGTCGGTGCGGTGCCGCACTGGTTCCGACTGGCGGGCTTCTTCTTCCGTTCCACCTTGATGAAGCCCTCCTCGTCGCATCGGTCCTTCTTCGGACTCGGCTTCCGCAGATCTCCAAGAACTGGTTGACTGGCTGCCCCTTTTTCTCCTTTGCGGCATCAGCATATGCACGGGCAGGGGTCAACGCACTCGTGCATAACATCGCCTCCGCGGGGGCAGAGGGCGGGGCGGCGGGGCTCGAGACACCGGCTGTAGTGACAACAGCCGATGACGCATCCAACTGCACCGACGGTAAAACGCCGACACCGCAAGATGCATTCCGCGCAACACGACACTCCACGTTAGCGGCCTCGTGTGACCTACTTGCCGAAGTATTACCACGTAATGACACTACCTCGGCACGCAATTCACTGATGGTAAAATTCGAAACCTCTAACTTGGCCTGCACCTCAGCCAGACTCGTCTTCAGGAACGTGATGTCCTTCAGCAGCCTGGTGACGTCGACATGGTCGAACGAGACGGGGGGCAGCTTGCTCAGCTGCTTCGCCACGAACACGGGCATGTCGTCGGGGTCGGAGTTCCTAAACACCTCGATGATATCCTGGAGACTCTTCACGCCGCCGTCTCTCCGGCGAGGCGGCATCTGATCGGCCTTGCCGATCGACTGGAACAGCAGCGCCTTCCCGCTGCAGATCTCATCTTCTTTGAAGTTCGATCTGCAGATCTGTCGGATGCTGATCTCGTAGAATCTAACTGTAAGGAATACTATAGAACTGATATATTTATCTATCCTCGTGCCTATATCCTTCATTTGGAAGAGACAATTCTTCTAACTTCTTTCTCAGACTGCTATCCACTGTTGGATGTAGCCCTCCTAATTGTTTTCACTACGTCCTGCATTCCGTCTTCCTGAGGCAACACGGTCCGGCGTAGAGTTTGATATCATCAGACCATCTCATTATAACTACTAAAGACAAGTAAATCTACTAAATTAAAAAAAATACAACATTAGATGCATTAAGATTTCTAGCTAATAAAATTGGCAGCGAGGCTGTAGGTACTTTGCATGAGAATTATTAAATGTTCTACCATTATCTAATATGTAAATTTCTCATGTCACAGTGTTGTAACCAAACTCCTCCGAAACGGCTCGACCGATTCTTATGACATTTGGAGTGTATGTTTAGTAGGTCTGAGAATAGGACGTACGTAAGCTATTTTTCATACCCAAAAAAAATGTATGTCGGTACGAAGTCCGCGGGGTCAGCTAGTCTAATGTGTAAATTTCTCGTGTCACAGTGTTTGTAACCATAGTCATCCGAAACGGCTCGACCGATTCTTATGAAATTTGGAGTGTATGTTCAGTAGGTCTGAGAATAGGACGTAAGCTATTTTTCTAACCCAAAAAAAATAATCTAAGGCGGTACGAAGTGCGCGGGGTCAGCTAGTTCTTTGACTTTGACCTGATCAAGTATCAACTATTATTTTAAGAGCAACTTAATGAGATGAGACAGAGCTTAAACTAAGTCTAAAGTGACGTTTGTCTAAAATGTCTGATGCGGTTGCTTTTCGACGTAAATCCTTTGACAAATTAGGCCATAAGTAGGTATCCACTTGACATCAGACTTAATCACTATGTCATTTAGGTAAATTGCTTAGATCTGTTACTATTTTCTTTAAAAGTAATAGAGACTACCTAGATTTTAAACGTCAATTTATGTTTAACACTAGTCATATACTTACTTGTATATGAGTACCGTATAATGCCTTTACTTTGCCTACTTAGTTGCCCAAACTTTGCCTGGTAATATCTTTATTTCATACCAATTTACTGTTGCCAGATTATGATCCTAAGAACAGATTCCCAATACAACAGAATAAACAGAGAAATATCTTTCCTTATTCATCATCGTGAGCAAACAGATAAATCCAACAAAGTGACGATGACAATGGAGTGGAAACAAATATAATCCCTCGGAATTTTGGACTGCGGATTTCTCGAATACCCATCCAGAAATCCATACTCCATACTAATATTATAAATGTGAAAGTGTGTTTGTTTGTCCTTCCTTCACGTCAAAACGGCTGGACCGATTTTGATGAAATTTTAAAAGGAGATAGCCTGATACCCTTGAAATAAGATAAGACACTTTTTACCAGTATTTTCAATACTTCTAAAACTGTAACCATCTATATGTATAGTACCTACCATCGAGTGCGCAAATTCTAAGTCTACGCGGGACGAAGTCGCTTGCAACGACTAGTAGTAAACTCTAAGCTCCAATTGCTCCAAGCCGCTAACCTAGGGTTAACCGCTTAACTCAAATTCATTTGTATGAATTTGACGTGGGTTAAGATGCTAACCCGAGGTTACCGGTTTGGTGCAAATGGGGCTAACTGAACTGAATCTAAAGTACTCTCTGGACATACCTTGTTGGCTTGTTCCATCAGCAGACTTCGAAGCTTCTCCTGCTGGGCGGATTCTTCAGCGCGCGCGTTCTGGGAGTAGTGGGCGCGGAGATAATCGATATTGAACTTGATCTCTTGCAGGAACGCTATTGCCTCCTCCTTAGCCATCTACGGACGTGGAAAGTGATCATTTGATACATCAATACGTTGGAGCGGGTAAATTGATACGTGCTATCTTTAGCAAGATCAAAAGGGTTGCTAATTTAATTATATACCTTATCGGCTGTTATGTGGGAAATCTGTGATTATTTCAAATGACTAGGTTATTAGACTAGTATTCATCGCTGTTAGATCTAATAGGTACATTGTCAGTAGAGCAAGCAACGCATTCTCGATTTTAGAATTAGAGTTTCTATAATGTTGAATGTCATTGTTCTATGGTTAAAACCCCAGCTCTCTTGTGTATGTGAGTCATGTCCCTTCAAGGAGCAGTCTTTACAAGATATCTGTTTGTGTCTACTCGAGGACTTCCGACTTAATGCCGCTATGCTGGGTGATGCTGGTATTTCACTGGTTATCCCCTTACCAGAATACAAGAGTGCGAGCACTACTATTTGACGAAAGGTTAGCAGGTAACAATATTATCTAAATATAAGTATTTATCATCATACTAGCTACTGCCCGCGACTTCGCACGCGTGGAATTCGGCTATCGCGTTCCCGCGGGAATTGTGCGTATGGATAATGTTTTCCCTTACCATGCCTTCCTGTAGGAACTCCTCAATTGCCGAGGTGACTCCTCGCTCGTCGCCCGTCCAGAACACGTACTCAGCCATGTCTAGAGGCGAGTACTGGACGCCGGCGTACGACGCATAATGATCCACCTGGACAGTGAGAGTTGAATTTTGAATGTGATGTGTAAAGGTATCTATTATAATTACAAATATAAAAGTTTGGATTTCTGTTATACTCCGTCTACCTCTTAGGCCGTCGTGTTAGCCTTTTAACGGAGGTTATATTGCAAGTCGGTCTAACGACAAAAGGAAATGAGCTGTTTTACTCTCAGGTACAAATAAAACTTTATGTCGGAACAGGTAGACGAAGTTGAGGGTAAAAACTAGTTAGTATTTACAAGTTCGGGTCTTGAATTTTTGACATTAATTTTTCATCTTGCGTACAACTATATTTATTCCTAACAATTTATATTTATTATATACAAAAATTATAGGTAAATAATCAACCACAAAAGCTGTATCAAAAAACCGGCCAAGTGCGTGTCGGGCCACGCGCAAATTATAGGGTTCCGAAGTTGAGGATGCCCACAGTACCTTTCTAAGACTTATTAGCATCTAGCTAGCCTGTGGTATGACGTGCCCGCCCGACGCCCCTGTCGCTCGAGAAAAATCATAATTATAAGTTGGTCGACTATTACTCGTAAGTTTGTACAGCCTACTTTTAGCTCTGATAGTTTTCCTTTCAACTACGTTATATATGCCACAACCGTGATTTTTTTCAGCCATCCAAATACCACCATTTAGCTGGCAGGGGGGGGGGGGACACGTGACTCTAACAAAAAATAGCACTTTAAAGCTTAATATTTCACAAACGCATCACTTAATCAAAAAATGGTTTTAACTAACCCACAATATTTTTTTAAGACCTATTCAACGATATGCCGCACGATGGGGTACGCAAGAAAAAAAAATTACATCCCCACTTTACGAGTACCCTACCCTATAAAAAAATATATTTCAGAATTTTATTGTACCACTTTGTCAGCGTAACTAATATGCATATTCATGCCAAATTACAGCTCTCTAGACCTAAGCATCTCCGAGCAATAGTGCGGACAGACGGACGGACATGGCGAAACTATAAGGGTTCCTTGTGGACTTCGGAACCCTAAAAACTACCTGCGTTGTGATAAAGGCATTTAAAACATTAGTTTCAAATTAAATGTACTAACTTAGTAGAACTTCATTAAAAGTCATGAAGTTCAATCGAGTCACGAGTCAGATGTTCATTTATCTAATCAAAACGAGATGAAACTGCAATAACTTGATTATTCTGTGATTCTTCAACTGACTGAGCACCTGCTCGCTCACTCATAACTCACGCGTCACTGCTACTGATACAAATTATCTAAACAAACTTAACCTATTTGTTTACCTAGTAGTTAAATTAAGTGCAGGTATTCTTTTTTTGATATGATCAATATGAGTCTCCATCAAAGCCAAGCAACCAACAAACAAACATTTAGGTACTAATTTTAAAAATATGCTTTAGAATAAGTACTTTGTACCTCCCCGGTGTGTTTGGGATTAAACAGGAACTAGTTTTGACCCAATATCACACTTACGATATTTGTGTCATCCCATTGACACAAATATCGTAAGCTCTGTAATTTCCCGAGAGATTATACAGATATAACCCATATATTAGTTCCGAAACTTATTAGACCTGTCCTATAAGTTCACACGTGGTCGAATTATACAAACTGATCGATTTATGTTGGAATATCGGAATTTCGTTTTTCCGATATTATAGCTCCTGGAATCTCGCACGGCTGTGACCGGAATCAATGATTTAGAAAATAATGTTAAAGATATTAAGTGCCCGATTTTTTTCCTACTTTACGATCTTGATTCTTTAGATATTTATATAATTGTATAAAAAGACTTTAGAATATCTTACTGAAAACAAAATCTGTATACTTAAAATTACCTAACAGGCTTGTGGTCTGTTGTAACAGACTTATACCCGGTGTGGCCTGTAATAGGAGCAGAGTATTCGCAGTTACCTCGACCTGATTCTATTCCTACCTCATGCTCCCAAGTGCTTAAAATCTGAGCTAAAGTAATTTAATGTTACAATCCACAGTCGATGTAAGTACTTCAAATTATTGAAAACAACCATGAATGACAACGTCAAATATTACTAGTAACAATATGTTTGCAATACATTACGGGTTCGAGGTGTACCTACATTAAAATTTTCTGCCCCTATTACAGGCCGTGTATTATAGGTGGCATTATCATCCCGGCTAGAAATCTGCGTCGCAACTAAGTCACTTTCGTTCGGCTGAAAACACCGGACGAGGGAGAAGTTTAAAAGCTGCTGTAAGTATTTTAATGAAATACTTTTTCGGCTTTGCCAACAACAATCAAATTTGATGGTAAACTCACATTATTCTTGGTCTCCTTTGTGATGTCGGCGTTGAATGCGCGCCGGATGGCGGTGTGGCCATTCGGCGGGTTGTTGGTGGCCGAGCCCGGCTGCACCAGGCGCGCCGCTCCGTGGAACACCTACGAACATGGAATAATCAACACACTTAGTAAATAATACTTTACTGCAATAAGATGAGAACCAGTAGAACCCACTTGTAATGCTATTTTCCAAGGAAATCAATGCAGTTTCCCATCCGGGAGCTTGCACTTAATATTCCCTAATCACATTAAACCGCACCTGATAAGTAAGTAATTACAGCCGAGCTTATAATTTCGTGACAGGCCACAACACTTTTGTTCTGTATAAATGTTGCTCTTTTTTTGTCTTTTGTGTGTGTGTGTTGTGTAATGTCATGAATAAATGTTTTCTTTCTTTCTTTTCTTTCTTTCTAATAAGAGACAGTGTGATTGATATACAGCACTCCTTATAGCTGTCTGACTTATCTTGTTTCTAGTCTTCTGACTAGTAATTAAGTAGCGAGAATCTATGGATGTGTTTGGTACAGAAATAGTAGGTAGAAGGTAAATGATTTGGTCAACGTTTTACGTCCCCATCTTATAGTCTCACTTATCTATGACGGCTGCAGTTAGCTTCGATCGAATGGTAATCTAACGTTTTATCTTTTTCCTTCGAGAATAAAAAAAGAGACAATCGAACTGCGACCGAGCGCCCGACGCGATCGGCGGCATGCGATCGAATGCTGCGATGCATTTAGCTATATATGGAAGTGTCACCTTGGCCGTGACTTCCTCGCCGACCGGCGGCACCGTGGGCACGTCGAGCACGCTGATAGCGCCCCCCTCCTGCAGCACGGTGCGGTGCACGCCCTCCGCGGGCACGTCGAGCTGCGCGTGCGCGTGCACGCGTGGCTGCTCGCCCGGCGCCGCGTCCGCCGACGCGTGCTGCTCCAGCCGCGACACCAGCTCGCCGTTGGCTTTCACTGCGTCTACGAGCACATGTACAAATGTCCATAAAAATGTCGTTATACACAGAAGGAGCACAATGTACAAAGGCGAGCCTATTTCATTATGGCTGACTTGCACTAACGCGACTGACTTTGGGTTAGCCTCTAGCCAGAGTTAACTTGATACAACTAAACCAAGTTTAATGACTTGGTGCAATTCAAACTACCACCACCACCACAACAGTCTATTTACGGCCCACGGCTGGGCACAGGCCTCCTCTCATCACGAGAGGGTTTGGGCAATAGTCCGCACGAAGCTCAGTGAGGATTGGGGACTTCACACACATCCTTGAATTATTTCGCAGATGCGTGCAGGTTACCTCACGATGTTTGCCTTCACAGAAAAGTTCAGTGGTAAATTCAATT
This sequence comes from Aethes cnicana, assembly GCA_963971205.1. Lineage (NCBI taxonomy): Eukaryota > Metazoa > Arthropoda > Insecta > Lepidoptera > Tortricidae > Aethes > Aethes cnicana. The sequence goes on from OZ020280.1 coordinate 11,534,155, forward strand.
TGAATTTCGCACATAAACAACCTCATTACCTCAGTTTGATTAGTAGGTACCCATATGTATTTCGTTTAAGAAATGGAATAACAAAAGAAACTGTGCAAATATAAGCACCACTTGCTATTAAAAGTTCAGGGTAGAAACGGAATTGCTGAAAAATCTTTTTCAAGACCGACTCGAGTGATAATTTCAGTGGGAATGAATAACAATTTCAATCTTCAAATGAAATTCAGATAGGATGAGAAATGAATGACACCTCCATTTAAGAAAGCATTTTAATTATAACAATGGGATAAGTATTTATAAATGGTTAAATTCTGAAGAAATGATTAGGCACAGCAAGATCGCGATATAGCTACATACTATTAGGGTACGAGTGATCTCAAGAATACAATAACTATTTTGAAATGATTTGCCATTGTTTAATAAAATGTCCTACTGCCTATCAAAAGTCATAAACCTATTGTTACAATTTACGTTATTTTCTCGAGCGTCGTAAACAGGAAACCTAATAATCACATTCACATTTCGCGCAGTATACATAAGTAAGTATGATTATTGCAGTCTAGACACTTTGCCACGATTTTAATTTTATTACACGAGTGCCCGTTTTGTTCCTCAAGAATTATACTATCATTCTACATTGTACCCATACATTTACGAAGTTAGTAAATTGAGATTTGTTTACACTAAACTAATTATGGAAGCTAGTTAGTTAAAGCCACACACAAGGCTTCGAAGTTGGTGCAACTAAGAAGAAGTTTATTCTGTACCATAAATGTGCATAATTATTAACTTGGCTCATTCATTATTAACTTTGTAGAAGGGAACCTTCAAAGTCGGAACGGTCGGTGTTCACATAAACAATCTGAATTTCTGTGTAATAAATTAATTTTCATCAAGATGAGAGGACGCCTGTGGCCAGCAGTGGGACGCAAATAGGTTGTAGTAATAGTAGTAGGTAGTAAATTATTTTTAATAACTGAATGAAGTATGAGTAGTTCTACGTCCACTTAAAAAAATATTAACTTGTAGGTATATTTATACTTTGAATATTAAACTAGTTTTATATAAGCCACAAGAAAGTCTCGAAACTGAAGAATGAGTTAGATACAAATACAATTTAAACTAGGTAGGTACATACTTTGAGTTTACAATAATGGTGAACATATTTAAATGAGCCTTTGGGAGTCGTTTACATACCCTTGACCCTGCGAGATGTCAGATAAGTGTAGATAACTACCACGAAGTCAGATCAGCCTCTAAACGTCTCACTGTTGAGAACAACATGCAACGGTCTTTGCGGTCTTTATACTAGCTTCTGCCCGCGAATTTTTTTTATCTAACTATGTTTTTTTCGTTCTAAAAAGTAGCCAAAATAACCAAACTATCTCCACACCAAATCTCATTGAAATTGGTCCGGTGGTTTAAGCGTGAAGAGGTAACCGACAGACAGAGTCACTTTCGCATTTATAATATTAAATATTACTATGGAATCTGACAATTGTTCCGTCGTTATCATTCAAGGTAAAAACAAAATGGTAATGTCATGAAGCAGCTTAGCTGTTTCAATGTATGTATACATTGCGAACAGAAACTGCGTTGGCGTACGGCCCATTATCAGTGTTTGTGTAACGCTGTGATAATGGAGCACTATCGGATCTCAATCTGCTATCACAGCTGAGGGGGGTTTGTTCCCTCAGTCGAGTGTAACTATGCATATAATGTATGATAGTTTAAGATCCGAGTTAGAAACTATCAAAAGTAGCTCGAAATGGTTCATGTCTCAATCGGATCTCTATCTGTTATCACAGTTAAGGGGGGTTTGTTAGTCCGTCGAGTGTAACTATGCAGTACCTATGCATATTCTTATATAGTCTAAGATCCGAGTTAAAAACTGTCATTAGTAGCTCGAAATAGTTCGTGTAATAGTTACACAAGGTGCTGCGTCACCAGTTATTTTTCTTTGAACTGTGTCTAGATAAGAATCGACTATTTAGCATCTAGGAACACAGTCCTTGAAGTCTTTCAGTGTCTATAGTCTATAAGAAAAGGTATGAGAAGGATGGACTCATGGAATCGAACGATCGACCCATGGTCTAAGAAAATAAGGTCTGCCGATCCGGGTGGCGTGTCACCCGTACTTCAAAGTCGAGCTGCCACTTTATTGCAATAAAACATAAATGAAGGATTCAAGATGATTTGCGCATTACAATTGTCTTTTACTTGTTTAAGCACACAAAATGGGACAAGTTAAAAACAAATGAACGTAGTAATCTAACGAAATATTTACAGGATAAGTACATGGGGCGTTGGGGATTATTTTAATACACCATTGCAACACACTGCAGTGCGAATGACGTTCGGATGACACCCACATTACTACACAATACCGGACTGTCATCCCTGGCGAAGTATATTATTGTATCATGGATCGACCCATAAGAAGATGGGAGATAAATAATAAAGCATACAGAGAAAGTACTTACCGAGGCTATGGTATTTAACATGCGCTGATTCCTGAGCTCCTGCCAATTTAGGTTCGGCTGCAAAAAATTCAATGAAATTTTGACTTATTTTAGATTCTTATTAAAAGTATCAAAAAGATATACAAAAATAAAGTGTTTTAATTATGTACGGACATTTATCTGGCCTTGATTCACTAACTTTCATTCGCCTGATTTATGAAAGTTAATCAACTTTGACTTGACACCGTATATTTTTAGACAAAGTTTTGCGACGCTAGCGAAGCAGGCATCAAGTTTATCCCTCCGGCCGCGTGGTTCGACAGCGTTGTCCGACACTCGGACTATAAGGATTTTTTTATTCCACTTAGTCCGACACTCGGACTACAAGGAATTTTAATTTTCCACATAGGCCGACACTCGGACTACAAGGAATTCTTATTTTCCTCTTAATCCGACACTCGGACTACAAGGAATTCTTATTTTCCACATAGGCCGACACTCGGAATACAAGGAATTTTAATTTTCCTCTTAATCCGATACTCGGACTACAAGGAATTCTTATTTTCCACATTTAGCAGTTGGTCCCAATCGTAGTTCGCCAAATGTAGGTTAGGTTTGTTAGTCATCTATATACGCCCGAAGGGCAAACTACCCAGAAATAGGGGCCCCGCGTAGCGGGGACCCGTCGACCCAGTCACATTCCTTGTATTATGGTCGTACGAGCGACATGGACATTCAGGGATGTGGGCATTCCAAGCAAATGGCCGTGAGAGGAAAGTGGTCGTAAGGGGCCCCTATTTCTAGGTAGTTTGCCCTTCGGGCGTATATAGATGACTAACAAACCTAACCTACATTTGGCGAACTACGATTGGGACCAACTGCTAAATGTGGAAAATAAGAATTCCTTGTAGTCCGAGTGTCGGCCTATGTGGAAAATAAGAATCCCTTGTAGTCCGAGTGTCGGATTAAGAGGAAAATTAAAATTCCTTGTAGTCCGAGTGTCGGACTAAGTGGAATAAAAAAATCCTTATAGTCCGAGTGTCGGACAACGCTGTCGAACCACGCGGCCGGAGCGAAGTTTGTTTCCTATATTGAACTTTTAAACTAAAATTCAGTTATTCCCCATTCGAATGATAGCCATCGAAGTAATTTTTTTTTTTATATCTTTAAATTGAAACCATTTTTTCCTAATGAATAAATATTATAACGGAATCTTAAAGATGCCCCTAGGATGTACTTGACCTTTCATACATAAACGTAGTATCTACCTAGGGAGGCATATTATACATGTACACATACAAAATATCACCGCCCAAAGAATCTGGATCGCAACGGGCATTTCAGGTGAACTATAACAAAACTCAAAACGGCCGTCACAATGGATCAACCATGGTCGAGGTAACACATATATGGCCCTACAAAACCCCCAATAATAATAGGATGTACTTGAACAGATACGTGTAATAACTATCCCAATTCGCAATACCATCTCGGTCATACCAACAATACATTACCGTTGCCTAATTAACAGTCTTCTCTGGAATGTTTACTCTACGTAACGAGATATGAAACGAAGATGTAAAGATAATATTGGTGTAGAAAATTTATCGAACACAAATAAGCAAAGCGTAACTATTTGTAAAAACAAATAGTTACGCTCGTACAAAAGTACGAGTATATAAATGAATAAAATAAAAGTTCATAAATTTAGTTCAAACAATTACTTAATAGGTACTTAATATGAACTTATATTAACTTTTCAGAACGTTGTTCATAATTTGTTAGTGTAATGTTGATATAACTTAATCTAAATAAACAACCAAAATGATGGCCTCTATCTCTCACAGAGATTGAACAGCTTACCATCCCACGTGGCAATGCGGCCAGCATTTTGGCTACTATGCTATGTAGTGTAGGTATTTTAGATTAAGTAAGTTGTTTTTCTATGATGTTAAAAATAAAGTATAAAATTAGTAGGTTTTCCGCAACTCGACGTCATGATTATTTTGCGTGGTTTTGGGCTGGCGGGCTACTCCTGCCAGCCCAGCTCCTGAAGAAAGCCTAGCAGACCCTTGATGTTGCCGACGACTTCCTGGAGCGACCTCGGATTTCCGAGGTGTGTTGTCCGGTACGTTGCCATAAGATTAGTATAGGCTTAGTAAAGTAAAGGGTTATAATATATTAGAACTAACAAAATACAGACGTTTCCCTTACACAGATTCTTTTGCACCAAGGCTTTTATCATTAACTTTTTACCACACTTAAGATGGATAGCAAACATAAGTACCCCCTAGCTCGCAGAAGCAACTAATCTCTCGAAAACTAACTTGGAAATATCGCCACTATTTATGTATTGTCCACCCTTTGTCATAGCTGACAGTATCTCTCGTGGACCGCACGACTAAGTTTGCCAACCGCTTGAACAAACACGCTAAGCTGTTAATATTTACTGCGGGATGTTGCCGAAAAGGATTTATCTTGAATTCTTAATGCAAATTTGTATAGGACTTATATTTCACTAGGTAATTGGACTTTAAAATGACTCCTTCTTTCTTTTCTTTAGAAATAATAAAGTTTGTATATTCAACTCGGAAAAATATCCTTATCCCAATTGAGTATTTTTTCTTTTAGTTAGAGGCCTACATTAACTACTTATCTTCTTATATATAAAAAAGAATTGTCGTGTGTTAGTCTGGCTAAGGCTCGAGAACCGCTGGACCGATTTGGCTGATTCTTTTTTGTTTTATTTCCCATGTTTCTGGGAAGGTTTAGAAGTCAAGAAAAATCGGAAAAAATAAAAAGGAACAGCCAAATAAAAACTTTGTATCGGAATCGCCTTCGGGTAATACGAAGTTCACTGGGCCGACTAGTATATTATATACTTGAGCTTATAATATTATTTCATATTACAATTAGTTTTACTTACCAGTTTTTAATTTTTCCAACTCCTCGACGGGTACGTCCTGTAACAAAAGCACTTGGTGAAAATGGAACGAAAACGAATTAGAATATTTATCTCACATTTAGGTAGGTACTTGCCGAGAAAAAGAAATTAACTTAAATGGAAACTTGTGTTTTTATTTCAAACTTTGTTCGAAGGCAAAAGTTGCTGTTAAGAGATTATTTTTCGTCATTTAAACGTACTTTGTAGTATTTGAAAATTACTTAAGTAAAAAATGGCTCTGTTTGAAACTTTCTGATTGGCAATAATCTTTTGCAGTAGTAAGTAGGTAGGTTTTCAAATTTAACTTGGCCATTATCAACTACTACTACAGCCTATTTACATCCCACTGCTGGGCGCAGGCCTCCTCTCATCACGAGAGGGTTTGGGCTATACCCCCCACATCATTACGCATCATTAGGTACAAAAAGCAATCATCAGTTCGAGAATGGTTCTACTGCATGATTTCTCTGGGGAAATCCATTTTGACCTTAAAACGAAAGAGAAAACGAACTTTCGTCGAAATATTTAATGTGTTTTAGAAGTACATATTTGCGTTGTTTCCAGATAAAATTAATCAATGGAAATAGTGAATTATTGAACGTAACCATAGTTTTCCATTACGTTACCACTTTTACAAGAGACCACGTTAAAGAAGTCTTCAAAAACTTCTAGTAGAATGCATCAAAAGAAGAGCTAAAAGTATGATGGAGACTACGAAATTAATAGGTACCTTATTATAGCTATTGTATTCGTATATATGTCTGTTTCTATTCGTTATACAGTCTAATAAACCATACAATTGGTCGACGATGCTGTCTTGACCACAGAAATATTATTGAACTAGAAGAAACAAGCGAAGGCGCTTGACACCTACTAGACGTCAAGAGATAATTGTGATGGGAAATACTACCGCCTTGGACCAATTCAAAGGGGCCGATCATCAATAGACTCTTTTATCTTCGAGTCATGGATGTTTAGTATTTATATATGTATGTATTTCTCTATATAAGTATTTATATCGTTGTCTAGCACCCATAATACAAGCGTCGCTTAGTTTGGGGCTAGGTCAATATGTGTGATATGTCCCAGGATATTATTATTATTTGAGTGAACAAAACATCTGTCAGCTTGAACAACCCGAGTGTAACTGAGCAGAGTTAATAATTTGTCAAAATTTACGAGTTTTTATGTTTTTTTTGTCTACTTAATACTGGTTTGTGGTCTTGACAGACTTACCTACCATGCTGGGAAGATGGAAGAACGGACCGAACTATTAAGCCCCGCGTCAACCAAATGTGTGCTCAATTCTCATACTATTCTACTAGCTTCGTATGGCGCATACACATATTTTTTTATTACGAATGGGCTTGCGTTTGACCCTAATCACACCTGATTGAAAGTAATGATAGGGTCTGAGGTGGAACACGCTTACCCAGAAGATGCCTATTCACTCTAGACTTGAATACACCAAGAGTATAGAAACTGAAACACAAACGACGGCCGAATTGGTCCAGTTGGTAGTGACCCTGCCTTCTGTTCCGATGGTCGCGCGGGTTCGAGTCTCGCTCGGGGCAAACTTTGTGTGATGAACACGAATGTTTGTACTTGAGTCATGGATGTTGGTATTTATATATGAATGTATTTCTCTATATAAGTATTTATATCGTTGTCTAGCATCCATAGTACAAGCTTTGCTTAGTTTGGGGCTAGGTCAATATGTGTGAAATGTCCCAAGATATTTATTTATTTATTTTAAACGCAGGGAGGGCATTAACATGTAAAATCCTATTATTTCCCGTTTCCGTGGGAATTTCGGGAAATCCTCTCTTAGTGGTCCCCTACCAGGATTTCCAGAATAATGTTCAGACTGCTAAACAACCTAACCGTAATTAAAGTAAACAAAGCCAAGTTTTTTGGGTCAAGTAGTTTTCAACTCAAGAGGTTTATAAATTAATTACTTTGTAAAATGAACTTTTCTTTGATCTGAGTCGCTTTAAATTCAATGTTAATTAGATCCCGTCAACAAACTCGGTCAGTATACTGTCTAACTTTAACCTTTCTAAATAATAAAGGTTCTCAATACCTACCTAACTACGCCGTTACAAGATTCTATAAATATCGTTGAACAAAAAGACAGAATTAAATGCTATTAAAATCAATTTCACTTACCGACTTCGATTCCCGAGCGCCATCTGAAACAAACGATAAATTTCGGTTTAATAAAATTGGTTGCTACGAAACTCTACTGGGGCTACGGCGTAGCTACTACGCCGTAGCCCCTTGACACAACACAATGGTTTAGACAACAAACATGTTATTTTAATTACCTACACTACAATTTATGCTGTGTGTCATAATATTGACATTACATTATTTAGGCACGAAGATAATGTTTGTCGAAAAATACGCGAAAATACTCATACTTACTTTCTCTTTTTTTACCATTTTTTATAGCTTGGCTTAAAAATCGACTATGATTTCAGGAAGTACCTAAACAGTTTTGATGATAATCAGTCAGTGAGTAACAAAGTTTGGGTATTTTAGATATAATCAATATTAATGAAATTTACTGATTGATGACAACGCACAGCCCAAACTACTAGAATAGAAAGCTAAAATTTGGCATGTAGGTTTCTTGAAGAGTGTATGAGCGCACTAAGAGAGGATTTCCCGATGTCCCCAAGGGAACCGGAATCACCGGAATCACCGGAATCTATTGAAGTAGGTATGTAGGTAGGTAAACCTATGATTTCGCCTTGGCGGGGGCACTGCCGTGTTTCCAGATTGAAAGTGAAATGATACAATTAAATTAAATTTTGCAATATCGTTGATTGTTCCGTCAAAAACAGAAGCTCGAAGCGATATCAAAAAGGTCTATTAACCGTATACCAACTTAATTTCACCCGTGTCTACCCCAAATAACCTTGTATCACATTACCCTGAAAGGGAACGCCAATATGCGGTAATTACCTATTTCTACGCGAGGGAATACCTTGTGCTGACTTTCGCGTGGGCAGTTCTCGGAAAGTCAATATATGCGATCGAATTGCACACAAGTACAAAAGGTCGGTGGCTAATATAAATAATGGAATGGATTTTAATTTATAAATGACATCATTAACTTCAGCTGAAAGACGTCTACTGCTGGCCATAGGCCTCCCGTAAGGCACAGAATATTTAATAGTACTACATACCATACAGAATGGCCACGGAATCAACCGCCTGAATCTAGCCGGTGCGCAACTCGCGCCCAATTGGCCCATACCGTCATTTGTTCCATCCGGAGATGGAGAGTGGATCACTGGCCCGCGTAGTTGGTACACACACATTTACAAGTGTACAGACGTCCTCGCACGCAAACATTGACACTTCATTCGAATTGTGTTCGAAATCGTGCTTTTATTGGCCGTGTCCGCCCTGTGCCTAAGACTTTCCACTCAGACCGGTCTTGAACCACTCGCATCAACAGCATTGCCAAGCCTTACCAGATGGTATAGCAGTTTCGTAGGTTGAATAAATAAATAAATATCTTGGGACATTTCACACATATTGACCTAGCCCCAAACTAAGCAAAGCTTGTACTATGGATGCTAGACAACGATATAAATACTTATATAGAGAAATACATACATAATATATAAATACTAACATCCATGACTCGAGTACAAACATTCGTGTTCATCACACAAAGTTTGCCCCGAGCGGGACTCGAACCCGCGACCATCGGAACAGAAGGCAGGGTCACTACCAACTGGACCAATCCGGCCGTCAAGTAAAGTTGAAATAGAAGTGACAATATTCATAAACTAACAGAAGCTTATTAATATCCATAATTTCATTATCGATATTATCCATATTAATATTATAAATTCGAAAGTAGCTCTGTCTGTCTGTTACCTCTTCACGCTTCAACCGCCGGACTGATTGAGATGAAATTGCAATGGCATGGAGATAGTTGGGGTCCCGGGAAAGGACATAGGCTATTTTTTATCCCGGAAAAACGCATAGTTCCCGCGGGAGCGCGATAACCTAATCCCACGCGGGCGAAGTCGCGGGCAGAAGCTAGTACATTATAAAACGCTTCCGTTACTAACGGGGGAAAATCTGGGATTTTCATTGTTAATGTTTATGCGTATGCGAAATCGCTGACAGAAGCAGTAGTACAAGATATTTCGTCGCGCAAAAGCTACGTGTAGATATCAGATAATTCTAATGGGATATCTATAAGTGGGCAGCCATGGATTAAAGCGTCGCTGGCAGCCAGATAACTTAGTTATGCCCCATATCGCGTAAACGAGTTGCATACAACATAATAGCGCACCCACGCCGTCATAATTGTAAAATAATAACTTTCAAAGAAGCGCTCTATTCGGAACGTTACTTTCCCTATATTGTAACGTTTCGAATAGACCCTCTGCTTTCGTAATGCATAGCTAAACAGCCAATTTTACTTACCTAAATTAGGCGTCCGCGACTGTAAAATAATATTGAGTAGCTAAGGGAAGCGGAAAAGCGCGTAGTTCCCGCGGGAACGCGATAAGCGCATTTCACACGGGCGAAGTCGCAGGCAGAAGCTAGTGTATAATATATGTGAAATCAAAAGTTTGTTTGCAGTCGGGTTTTATATTTTTGCAAAAAATTAATTATTTATACATTTAAGTTTGGTTCGTGACATAAATACGAGTATGCAAGTGTAGTTATAAAAGGAAAATGGTTTTTTAATTAGTACCTGACGAAAATAGTAGATTGTATGACTAGGGAGCAAAAAGGTATATTTTACCGCGGGTGACGGATTGAATCCAGAGCGACGCGAAAGATTCCAGAATAGAATCCCGAGCGTAAGCGAGGGATTCTAGCGTGGAATCTTGAGCTAGCGAGGGATTCAAGCTTTGTCACCCAAGGCATAAATAAGTTTGCTACCGTGTTGTACACTCTGCTTTTCACCCCTCCTATGAGAAAATCATTAGATCGTTCGTTCATTATTGTCTTTAAATTAAGTAAAACAAAAAAATAATACATTTAGAAACAAACAAGGTTAAAAAGAACGTGTGTTTCGTGCGCTTATCATAAATTCATAGGTAGAAGGCGAAAATGGCTTCCATATTGAAGAATCAGTAACTATATTGTATTTATATTCTGTCATGCTCGCACGCGTTGCGTTCATAATAATAGGTAAATTTAACAAATGTGAAATAAAGAATATTTTATGACAATTTCGCACATACTGTATCACACAAAGTTTTTTAATACATTTGCGATAAAATGAAAAAAGTGCAGTGCAATTCATATTACGTACTTACATAATATTCCTTTGGAATTCTCAGAGGTGTTGATCCCAATACATTGCATCACCTAAATCACTTTTTGATTTCATTCATTTTCTGCGAAATAATTCATACCACTACATAAGGTACGTTTTATTTTAGAAATTAAGTGTAAAATAAAATAATACGGCAAGGCTCACAAAATTCGCGGGTTCGAGTTTTTTTTTTTTAATTCGATCACACGACGAGTTTACGAGGAATGCCACGGCATTGGCCTGCACCATTCAGCCAAATTGAAAATAAAAAATAGAAAATAATTTATCAAAAGTAAGTATATATCTATGAATTTATGGATTTTTAGTATGTGTAATAAAGTATTTATGTAAAATGCCGATATATAAAATTCTAAATACGAAAAAGACGCGACTTTTGAATGCAACTTTTTACAGTCTCCGCAGCTCCGTAAACGCACTGCTAAGACGTATTTTGCTCCCTGTTAGCGGGGCAGAAATGAAAAATTTTTTAAAAAAAAGCGAAGAGGGAGCAAAATCGCATTTTGCTCCCTCTAAACGGGGAACAAAACACTTCTTTTCGAATAGGAGGGGTGAAATAGTACATTATTGCCGTGGCCGGGAAAGTAGGTCTTTGCAGGCTGAGTACTGGTTTAAAGGGCCGAGGCTTTGCCGAGGCCCTTTAATATGTACGAGGCCTGCAAAGCCTTTCACGTGCCGAGGCTTATATAGTGCTTTTCTCAAAAATGAAAAAAAAAACTTGATATTAGGTATTCATAATACAGCGTTGACACGCACGCAAAGGTAGTCAAGTACTTACAACAAGTCCAATGGAACGCCAGTCTTATTTCGTATTCACCGATATTTGACTTTAACAGACACACTAACACGGCAAGTTAAAAACTCGCATGTAGATTTCTCGTTTTTTATAAAAATTAAGACCTTTTATTAATTTTTAAACCAAACTAGTAAACTATTTTCATGAAATTTTGCTAAATAAATCTGATACAAGACAAGAACTCCCGCTCTTTATGGATCGTTCTTTTTTTAAATTCCGTTCTGAAATACATTGCGCTGTTTCAGACACGGATACAAACGTTTGGTTTCGCGTCAATTGACAGATACAGAACATGCAGACTTGGCTGTTTGGGAATTCCTTCGCGTATTTATCAGTTTAAAAAAAAAGTATCTGTACGATAATGAAATTTCATACAACATTCCCTGCGCTTATACATGCCGCGGAAGTAAATTCATACAAATTTCCGGGGTATGCAGTTGAGTTTTTTTTTTTTAATTTTTGACTGATCGTCAATGACGCACTTCGCCGTCTGATAGAAAGCGGACAATGACGAGTTTCCGGGCCATTTTTGAGAAATAGTACATTATTGCCGTGGCCGGGAAAGTAGGTCTTTGCAGGCTGAGTACTGGTTTAAAGGGCCGAGGCTTCGCCGAGGCCCTTTAATATGTACGAAGCCTGCAAAGCCTTTCACGTGCCGAGGCTTATATAGTGCTTTTCTCAAAAATGAAAAAACCTTGATATTAGGTATTCATAATACAGCATTGATACGCACGCAAAGGTAGTCAAGTACTTACAACAAATCCAATGGAACGCCAGTCTTATTTCGTATTCACCGATATTTGACTTTAACAGACACACTAACACTAACACGAGACACACTAGCAAGTTAAAAACTCGCATGTAGATTTCTCGTTTTTTATAAAAATGAAGACCTTTTATTAATTTTTAAACCAAAGTAGTAAACTATTTTCATGAAATTTTGCTAAATAAATCTGATACAAGACAAGAACTCCCGCTCCTTATGGGTCGTTCTTTTTTTAAATTCCGTTCTGAAATACATTGCGCTGTTTCAGACACGGATAAAAACGTTTGGTTTCGCGTCAATTGACAGATACAGAACATGCAGACTTGGCTGTTTGGGAATTCCTTCGCGTATTTATCAGTAAAAAAAAAAGTACCTGTACGATAATGAAATTTCATACAACATTCCCTGCGCTTATACATGCCGCGGAAGTAAATTCATACAAATTTCCGGGGCATGCAGTTGAGTTTTTTTTTTTTAATTTTTGACTGATTGTCAATGACGCACTTTGCGGTCTGATAGAAAGCAGACAATGACGAGTTTCCTCGCCATTTTTGAGAAAAGTAAATTATTTTTAGGCTACTGTCAAATTAAGGCACAAATTAACAAGTGCTTCAATTTATAAAGTTAATTCGGACTATTCTCTCTTGTTTTCAACAAAGCTCCGTTTTACAATGAAATCCTTTTTTATGTTATTCGTGTTTCGGGACGTTTTGCGACCAAAGGACGTGCAAACTATGCGTACCTACAGGACCTGCCCAAGGATATATTTTCTTACCTACACTACCTTTATCCTGCTATTCCCGAGAAACCCTCGAGCGAAATCTTTTCTTAGCATTAGTATATTTACACGCACAAATGGTAAACTAGTTTGTGTAAATATCGTTTTAACGGCACAGGGTCAAGTCCAAACGTACCTTCAATAAAAACAATTACTTAACAGGCAAGTTACCATTTGCCATAATTTTCAGTTCAAAGTCTTGCACACCAGAAGTATAGTCTTTATTGTTTATTGTTTAAATACCAAGATTAATAGTACATTACACACCTAGGGTGGTGAATTCGTAAATGTCCCAGATCGCAGGTTTCTGTGGCCCGAACCGAAGGTGAGGGCCATAAATATGCGATCTGGGGCTTTACGAATTATCGCCCGTGGTTTTACATCTTGCCTTGGCCAAGAAGTGAGATTTTCTCTCCGCGTAGCGGGCAGAAAATCCCACTTTACGGCCAAGGGTGATGTAAAATAGATATCTAAATGATAAGCCGCGCTAACGCTTCTCTGTTTGGCCTGAAAATGCGTCGAGGGCTTAAAACTCCATTAAATTTCGTTTCTTTCCGGATTTTAATTAAAAAAACACGATTAGTTATAAGGAAAATCTCTAAATAAATAAATATCATGGCTCGGCATGTTTTTAACACCATAAAGCGTTTAATATAACTCTTTTATCAGGCATCAAGTTAATTTCATTATGGAAATGTAATTTTCTTGGCTGGCCACATGCAAATATGTCCCCGTAAAACAAGTTTCCTGTAATGTATTTTTCCCGTTAAGCTACTCCTATGATTACCTACCGAATAGAAAATGTTATTTAAAATTACCGCAGTGGTTTAAAAACAAGGATTTTTTTTTTAGGAAATACTACGTGATATTAGCAAACGTTTTCGAGTAATTTATGGACCATTAACCAACATCAAAGTATTTCGGTTTAAATTCCGTTTTATGAATCTCGGTGAGGCCTATCATCACTAAACACTGTCAATTGAACATTGTGAATGTATAGTGTACTTACCGTATGCAGTGATGGGAAAACACTAAGGTATATTTACTGCAGTAACAGATAAACATTTATTATTTTCAACGAAAATACCTATTTTCAAAATAGAAAGGTGATCAAAATTGTAATTTACATTCCTAATTCCTACTAAGTAATGAAGTATTTTTTTAATTTACAGTCCACAATGGCATGACCGAGTAATACTTAGTTTTTTAAGTCATTTTACAAAGATGAAATACTTTATCTCTCTTTGACTTTCGTTTTCGTCAATATTGTCACTGCCAAAAGCCATTACGTCGCCGTGAATACACTAATGAAGAATTAGATAAGACTCCTTACAAACTGAAGGGACCCTTTCAAAGTTTCATCAAGGCTTCTGTGTTTTTGTATTACCCGCATTTCACATTTTCATTTAATTTTTAATTCAAATACTTGTCGACACATGGCCGAGATCCGCAACTTTAGGAGCCTTTCATCGTAGTTTGTATGGGCGTGCTGGGAACGAGCTGGGGAGATTTATATGGCACTCATGGAGCGATCTGCAAAGCACGTGATGGCTGGACTGGAGTTAGCCTGTACTTATTTAGGATCTTGTCCTGAACATTTCTCTCTCAATTTCCAATGATAAGCCGTGAACACCGTGACGTTCGTTAGATGGTTGACAGCTTTCTATAGCCAAACTCGAATATCATCAGTGCTTTGCACTCCGCCAGTACCGAAGTAGGTTACATAACCAGCACCGCCAGGATATGGAAACCAGCATCAGCATCAAGAAATCAGAAAAGGCGTCCCCACACGGCTATCTCTGACTGTCGAACGACCACGTGCGGTTAGTCTTCTCATAGCGAGTCCCTTGTAAACAAAGACCTTATCGTCCCCAAATACTTGATTATGTTTTAGTCTCATGCTTATGTAAACTCTTTCAGACAACTAATTTGTTTTCGCGTCTATTTACTAATTTTGTAACTGAGTAATTATGATCAAATTAGTTAAACACAATGTTATATGTTTACGAACATTCAAACCTAAAAAAGATAAAAGCTTAACATAATGGAATGCCACGTCATCGTCAGAATTCTTTATTTAAAAATCAGTTTTCGGAACCGGATCATTATCAACCGAGTCCTGTAAGAATTTATGCATTTCGTTTTTTCGCCGATTGTTAAGTCTGCTCCGTGTGAACGCATTGTTATTAACTTATTTTTCCTTTTAACACAAAAATATTTGAACAAATTGGATTTTCTTTGAATGTTCATGAGATAAGAATTTCTATTTTACTTGTGTAAAAATTATTTGAAAAGAAAATATTTTTATTCGTTCGTTACCGTATTAAGTTTGATGAAATTAAATGCAAACCACAGTTAGAAACTTTGCTCGTTTAAAAAAAGTAGGGACCTTGATCCGTGTCCACGGAAAATCAGGAAGCAAAAGAAAACAAACCTCCTTCACCACTTAAACAATTCGAGAATCTTTACCATGGACGAAGTTAAGAATATGATCCTCATTAAAACCCAAATAAACATGAAACTTTCGTCCTGATATTTCACTTGTTTATAAATCTTTTTTTACTTCCGATTACATATCCTGGTACATTTTTGTAACGGTATTTTTTTAATGTATTATGAGTTTTTACCCGCGACTTCGTCTGCAAAGACTTTCATACTAAACTTGCCCCATAGACGTAAATAATATAGACCCGGTCTAACGTACACGTAATATGTCCCCACTTCCGCGGTGTCCAATCCAAAGTTCCGTCACCGAGCGTGCGTGACAATAAGCGTTTTTAAAAAAAACTTTTTTCGAAACTGTTTCTCAGTATCTAAAAACTCGTCTCGTTGTTGGAAAAATGTGACCCAGCTTTAGTGTCACGATATAAGTTTAACTTTGGATTGGACACCAATGAAGTGGGGAAACATGACATGTATCTACGTTAGGCCGGGTCCATACGAAGTATTATTTATGTCTATGACTTGCCCTCTAAATTAGACCAAAATGTGTACCTACTCGCTGTCATACTCTCAAAATTTAGTGCATTAGAGCCCTTGCTCACGGCGACTTTTTGTACCGATGCTGCCGCGCTACTCATATCGCTATCCTTTTTACTCTTTGAAGTAAAAAAGTATAGCGATATGAGTAGCGCGGCAGTGTCGCTACAAAGTCGCCGTGGGCTAGGGCCCTTAATCGTGCAGTCGACACGAACATAGCCACGTACCTACACGCTTACTGGAATTTGTCAATATATCTTCGCGTGGGAGGCAAGGTGTTTCGGGTATTTGTCACACGGCCCGGCTCTCTGAGGAAGTCAGTCACTGTCCGTGATTACATGGCATTCTATACAGTTTATATAGTTACTTACTTAATCGGCCGTTTCGGAGGAGTTTGGTTACAAACACTGAGACACGAGAATTTTATATATTAGATATTAGCAACGTGCATACAACCGTTATCACCGGCACTAAGTACTAACAGCCTATTTGCATCCCACAGCTAGGCACAGGCCCCTCTCATCATGAGAGTTTGGGAGTCACCAACCAACTACTCGTAACATTAATTTCGCTTTGCCTGTTAAACATACTCTTTAAACAACGTTCTATTGTACAGGAGCAAGATTAAAAAACTTGCTCGATAGCTTATTGATTAACATCTATAAGTAAGAAGTCTGCCTGATGGAATTTGGCAATGCCTCGGCCCAACCTCGTGATCAAATTAATCAATTTAAACTTCTGCTCGCACCTCCAACTTCGAATTACTTACAAAATTAAATTAAATCAAATTAAAAGCCTCAGGCGAAGTAAAAGTCAAATATACAAAAAAACCAGAGAGTAACTCAAGGATGTGTGTATTTAAATCCGTTCCGTCCGGGCTCTCGTGGGATTATAGACCCAAACTTGAAGTGGATTTGGGTCCACGGTCCCCTGTCAAGATAAATCGAAGATGCATGTGTTGTGTTTGTCGCAGAGTATGGTATGGAACTAGCTGTTCCCGCGACTTCTTGCACGTGGAAATAGCTTCTAATATAAATTAAACTGACAACATTATGTAGTAATTTAAATACTTGAAAAAAAGGAGAAGACCTTCATGGCAGCAGTTCGTTCAAAATCAGATCTAGCTGCACATTATCTTTTGCGATTATACTATTTATTACGAAGTAGAAGATATTGCCATGCTGGGGATCTCCCTCTGCGACAGAATACGGAATACCGAGATCAGAAGGAGAACTAGACTCGTAGATGTGGCCAAGGTCATCACTCTGAGAAAACACAGGTGGGCAGGGCACATTTGTCGAAGGCAGGACAGCCGGTGGGGCGTGAAGGTACTCGAATGGAGACCCAGGACTGGTCGCAGAAATGTAGGCAGGCAACCCGCAAGATGGACAGATGATCTTGTCCAAGTGGCTGGAAAAGATTGGATGCAAAAAGCCCAAGATCGGAAGGGATGGAGTGCAATGGAGGAGACCTACACTCAGCATTGGGTGGATATAGGTTGAAGAGAGAGAGAGAGAGAGAGAGAAGATATTACTCAGAACTAGGTATAAATATCATGTGCTCATAAATAATACCTTGTTATTTAAATAATAATACGTCATAACTCTATTATATTTAAACAAAACGTCTTCAACTTGTGATTGGCGAGATTAAATAATTTATCCCGGGAGTTAAAAGTTCGGTCTCTAACCAAATAGGTATACTTTTCTTTTTCTTATACGATCCGGTAATATAGACCTTCATCAAGAGTTTTATTCGAACCGTTCAAATATCAGCTGCAGGCACGATCAAATCTCCAGCACTAGAATAAAAAAGTACTTCACTTTTCAATATCGGAATTACTGCAATTGACAGTTAAAAGTCGAACCGTCGCCAGCCTTCGATAAAAATAAGAATGAATTCACCAATTTCGCTTCTGAGAAATTATATGCCCAGCGGGAATTTCTACAACAACAACAATAGGTACTCTTTTTTGAACACCGTAAATAAAACACAGGAAAGACAAAAGTAAGTAATACGCAGTTAACTGGAAAACAACAGGCGGACTTTAGCTATTTAATGAGCTTATCGTGAAATATATTAAGTGCGCTTTAATATAAATTACTAACTAGCTTCTGCCTGCGACGCTCGTGAAATTCGGTTATCGAATTCCCACAGGAACTATGCTTTTTGCGGCATGAAAAGTATCCTACTTCGTTTCACAGGACTCCAAATATCTCGATACCAAATATCATCTAGATCAGTCTAGCGATTTAAGCGTGAAGAGGTAACAGGCAGGGTTACTAGTAGGTATGTTAATATTAAGTATGGATTGAGCCACCCATTTCAAATAATTCAAAATTCTGGTTGTAATTTAATTCCGTGAATATGTTCCCCAGTGCATCCCATTATTGTGGATTGTGGTCACGCGCTTCGGAATTGCGACCGAAAGTATTACGCGCTAAATGATGACAAGATAATAAATGTCAACAGGGGTTTTTTACAAGGACAATTTCGTCAAAGAGCTCCTTCGTGGTTGTTGAATTGCGAAAAGAAACCCGGGATTAAGAAGTACTCGTAAGTAAGAAGTATGTAGGTGCTTTCATTTTGAACTGAAGCGTTGTCGTCGTAACATGCATTTTATACCCGACTGCACCAGAAGGAGGGTTATGTTATTCGACTGTATGTATGTAATTATGTATATTTCATTAGCACGCTCTGTAGCTTACAGGGCTTGATGGATTTAGCTTGTGAGGTGTCGTTAGATTCGTCTTGATTGTGAGAGTGACACTGTAGGGGGGATACGCAATGAAACGGACGCGTTATGCAACGGACACTATCGATATCTTTAAAATATCTGAACGAAACCATTCATGTTTTTTGGTTGTTGGCAACACTGATGTCCATAGATAAACCCACAGTGATGACAGGTTCCGGCGGCCATTACTCTGTCTGCTATTTCACATGTTGCTGAAGTGCACGAGTGGAGTAAAAAAAAACTGTTATTTGCGAACTGATTTACATTTTGATCATATCAAAAGGTGCAATTGTGATGGTTGTATATGTTGCTACATAAAGTCAAAAAGATACGGAACGGTGAGTTGTAATTTTAACATTACTTGAAGTATTTTGATTTGGGCATAATACTTGTAGGTTATGTTTGCAATGAATCGGACAAGTAACGACGCGTTGAAACGGACGTCCGATTCAATGCGTCGATGCCTGTCCGATTCATTACTCCTACATGCTGTAGTTTCTCAAAAGTTGTTTTATTTGTTTTTTTCATATAGATACCGCCAAAGAAAAGAATTCGGCCAGAAAAAGCTGCAATAGAATCTGCGGTGGAAGAGGTGTTAAAAAAAGGACAGTCTATTGACAGAGAAGGATGCACTAATGGAAAAACATTTAGCTAAAAAGAAAATTAATAAAACAAATAATAAATTGAAAACTTCGAAAAACATTAAAAAACTCGTGCAGTCATCTTCTGAGTCGTCAGATTCCGATTTTTCACTCCGAGAATCAGACGATTCTGATGGATCAACATATAATCTACCATCTTCCTCTAAGGCATCATCACCTAAAGCATCTACATCCAAGGCTAAAGGCAAACGTAAGCAGCGAAAAACTCAAAATAATAATAATAATAAAACGGATGACTATTGCATTGTTTGTAAGGGATCTTATTTATGCAGCAGTGTTGACTGGCTAGTGTGTGCCATTAAAAAAAATGGGCACACGAGACATGTGGCTTGAAGGGTACAAATAATTATTTTTGTCATAATTGCAATTAATAGGTATTCCAATATGTAACGGAAGACTGATTATTTTTAAATATAGGTAAGAATAAGAATTATAGAAAATAAGAAAAGTAACAATTTGTGATTTATATTTTAAAATCTATATTATTGATACTAGATTAATTATTTGATACCATGACTAAGAAGTTGAGTCTAATTATGTTTTTTATTATTATTATTTTATCTCAGAGTAGTATCACAGTATTAGACTTGCTGAATAAGTGTTATTGTGTGTAAAACTTATGATATTACTGTTAATGTTGCCAAATTAAAGCTAAGACAAAGAAGTTAAGAGATTAATAATTTTATGTTGTTTTTTCTGTAATTATTTATTTTTATATCTCGGTTTATGTTGTAAGAACTAAAGTGTTTGACTTATTTACTGGGAACTTGTTATGTTAAAACATATAATTTGTGACATATTGAGTATTCATGTGACTCAAAGTATGGCACTCATAGTTAGGCCGTTTCAAAACACCCGCTGTCCTATTCAATGCTACGGTTTTATGAAACGGACATAAGTAAGATGAAAAAAAAACACTGTATTTTTTATAATAAATTTAATTTTTTTCTTTAATTGTGTATAAATACTTATACAATATTAACCCCCAATTCCTTTAGGACAGTTAAAGACCTCCTATTATTTTAACTACAGTATGTAAGAATACTTGAAAGTTAAATGTCCGTTTCATGGCGGATCTCCCCTACATCGAAAGTTTGTATGGAGTCGGTTTTTTTTTTCAAATATCGGTTTATTTCAGCAGAATAGTAAATATCTATTCATAAAATCTATAGGATATCATTATAACTTGTGTCAGAGACAATGTAATGATATAAGACTGTCAATCTCCTTACATTACGGCGTACATCGGAAATAGCCAGGGAACTTCAAGTTCTCATACTTCGCATGTATAGCGCCATCTAGATGTTGCTCACGGAGTTCAAATTTATATGCAGGCTACCTAGGCCGTGACATCTATTATCGCATTTAACACTTATTTCGGGCGTTCGCTGATTTGTTTGAAGGTTGTCCTTCTAAGTCGATCTTATTTTTCTATGCTTGTATATACGTGTTGCTCGTAAGTGATCGGTTAAAAGTGTTAAAACTTGAGCATAGTTTTCTTTGGCAATTTGCACATTTGCACTACTCAGTTCAGAGCACTCTGCATTATTATACTTTTGAAATTGATTTCTCAAAGCTGTTTAAAAGACTTTTAATCTCTCAACGATTATGAAACTTGTAAAAATCCTAACCGCACTTCATGACACATCATTAGCACACTTTAGATTGTCAACGGCAAGGCTCGAGCCGGAAGTGAGCGTGGTAATCGACTGACGAGCCTATCGCCCGCCACTTCCGTGCGTTTGCGGAAGCACTTCCGCTTCACTTTCAATAGAGTAGGAACCTAGTCGATATATTGCAACGATTTGATGAAAACTTGGCTTTGAAGTTTAACTATGTGGTTATTAAATATAGATATTAGATTAGAAATTCGTTAACTAGATGTTAACGAATTTCTCCCCTTCGTGAATGCAAAGCCTGTATAGCTATGTGTATTATATAATAGGTGTAGCATAGGCATATCATATATGTACATAAATAAATTTAACACATTGTATGGAGTAGGTTTCTTTTATCGCCTTTGACACAATCCTCTTCCTTAATTGTATTTTCTTGTACTTCAATCATCGTCAAACCGCATTTACCATTTTTCTTTCACTGATATGTAAACAAGGCTTTCATCTCTGGTTGTTCTCAGAAAACTCCAATAATATGTAAATAATATTTACGTCAGAAGTAATAATCCGTATCAAGTAGCACTCTTGTCTAAATTTATTCATAACGTGTGGGTTTTCCGAATTGATATCCTTCTTTTTATTGTATGTGCCAACAATATTAAATTAAGTAAATTTTGAAATAGAAATAGGCCTAACGGTCTACATGTACTATGTACAGTGCCGACGTTAATATTGAACCACACGCCATCAAACTCATCAATAAATTCGTTAGACACCTATCCTAATTCTAGGTCATCGAGCCACTTGAACTTGCAAAGAACCATTATGTTGTAACGCTCAGATTTTAAAAATGAAAAGAATCCCGTCACCCTATTCATTAATCTCAATGTACGAGAAAGGAGGTCACCTCCCGACTCGGCGCATAATACGAGACCGTCTTTAAATCAGGAACTCTATTCGAATCGGTATACGTATAGGGATAGGGAGCGACCTTTTTTAGGGTTCCGAAGTCCACAAGGAACCCTTATAGTTTCGCCATGTCCGTCCGTCCGTCCGTCTGTCCGCACTATTGCTCGGAGATGCTTAGTTCTAGAAAGCTGTAATTTGGCATGACTATACATATTAGTTACGCTGACAAAGTGGTACAATAAAATTTTGAAATATATTTCTTTATAGGGTACCTCCCCTACTCGTAAAGTGGGGATGCAATTTTTTTTTCTTGCGTGCCCCATGGTGCGGCATATCGTTGAATAGGTCTTAAAAAAATATTGTGGGTTTTTTAAAACCATTTTTTGATTAAATCACGCATTTGTGAAATATTAAGCTTTAAAGTGCCCCCCCCCCCCCCGCCAGCTAAATGGTGGTATTTGGATGGCTGAAAAAAATCACGGTTGTGGCATATAATAATGTAGTTGAAAGGAAAACTATCACAGTTAAGCAGGCTGTACAAACTTACGAGTCATAGTCGACCAACCTATGAAATGATTTTTCTCGAGCGGCAGGGGTGTCGGGCGGGCACGTCATACCACAGGCTAACTAGATGCTAATAAGTGTTAGAAAGGTACTGTGGGCATCGTCAACTTCGGAACCCTATACTTTGCGCGTGGCCCGACACGCACTTGGCCGGTTTTTTTATAAGTACCAATGGTATAGGCAAACGAGCGCACAGCCCACCTGATGGTAAGTGGTCCCTGCGGCCCATAGACACTGAAATCCTATGAACCCCATTAAGAAACCATAACATCTCGAATGCGATGCCTATACCCTGAGGCCTAAGATGGAATGCCTCAGTGCCAGAAAGTTCACCGGCTTGCCTGCGGTTGGCTGACCTTATCCCTAAATAATAATACACTTTCTATCTATTTAGCAAGTTTAAAAGTGTTATACATTCTATTATATTAGTGTAACATGATCTCCTTATTGAGCAAGATAGTATGGTATTACTGATTTATTTATAACTGAATATGAGGCAGAAAATGTTCTCTTATTTTGGGATAGGGACGCTCGTTATTGAAAGAAAATAGCAGCTATAATGCATTCTACATTATAAATACGGACTGCATATTGTGTATGTTTCATTTATACTTCAAGGCTTATACTCACTGCAAGACGGACGGACGGACGGAGGCGGAGATGGAGTGACGACCTTGTAAAGGTCGCGGGAACGCGGTGGATGCGAGTGGCACAGGACCGGTCTGAGTGGCGCGCCTTGGGGGAGGCCTATGTCCAGCAGTGAACGTCTATCGGCTGAAATGATGATGATGATGATGATGACTCACTGCAAGAGGGCAAGTATGTACCTATACTTAACTGTATGAGGCGGTATTAGGCATTAGTGAAATTTCTTTAAAGTCATTATTGTTTTGAAAATCCAAGCTAGAATTAGGATATTTTTGAAAAGTAAAGAAGTTAAACACTGTGTTTATAACTTAATCCAATTTACAAGTTTGAAACTTGACAAGACGTCTCAGCGGTTGATCTTCAATCAGAAATGTTTAATACGCATGGAAATGAGTTCCTAAAGTTAAAAAGATCGTTCAAGATTAATATTTTACTAGGCTCTTGGCTCTTTAATCTACTTAATTTAAAAAGTACTTGACTGTACGATAGTCTGGAAAACTTTGATTGGTGTGGGGCTTGATTTAAAAGTATGATATTAAAATATACGAGTAGACCAACATCGTTAAAAAGCAGTCATTACATGCTCACGGCTGTATTCTCGATAATAAATTCGAGTATAAACTAAATCTAAATAAAAAAAAATAGTTGTCTGTAAAGTCGGTTTACGGATGATAATTTTCACGTGATAACGTCCCGTAACGCTATAACGCTACTATTGCATCCGGTGCAACGCAGCCGGTGTTCATCAATTTATAAGACGTTATCACGTCAAATATATATTTGGTCCACACGAATTTTATTTAAAATCATCTTGGTATTCTGCCGTCTATATTGATTGAGTCTATATTGATTGAGTCTTCATCAATGTAAGGGCAATTAGGTAAATAGCCACAACCTATATATCATCATCATCATCATCATTTCAGCCAAAAGACGTCCACTGCTGGACATAGGCCTCCCCCAAGGCTCGCCACTCAGACCGGTCCTGTGCTACTTGCTTCCACCGGTTTCCCGCGACCTTCACGAGGTCGTCGCTCCATCTTGTTGGAGGCCTACCGACAGCTCGTCTCCCGGTTCGTCTATTAACCTATATATAGTGATGGGTAATTTAAGAAATATTTGCACTCCTCCTAAGAAAAGTACGATTTTGTTCCCTGCTGCTCATAGGAGAAGTGAAAAACAGAGTGTGCAACACGATAGCATAATAATTTAAACCTTGGGTGACATAGCTTGAATTCCTTGCTAGCTCAAGATTCCACGTTAGAATCCCTCGCTCCGTTCGGGATTCTATTCTGGAATCTTTTGCGTCGCTCTAGATTCAATCCGTCACCCGCGGTAAAATATGCCATTTTCCTCCCTAGTCACACAATCTACTATTCCATACGTTGACACCGCATTTAAAGATGTTTTAAAGGTAAATTAAGTTTAAATTGGTCGGCTATTAAATACGAGTATAATCAGCTCACACATAAGAGTCCAATCATTTTACTGTGATCTTTCTACATGTTTTCCTAATAAAATGAAAAATTTCAGAGTGAAAAAACCACGACACTTGCATCTGTTTCGATCTGTAGTGAAAGTACTGCGCTGTGAGGGTTCACTACCAATGTCGTCTATGTAAACATTGTAGTGAACCCTTGACGGAGATTAATTCCATTTGTATTTCGTATTCAAATTTCCCACTGTAAAAGCAATTCGAAATCAAATTGGAGTAGCCTGTTGAATGCATAACTGGGTTTGTGTACAAACATAGTTCAGCCAAATAACGAGTATTATTGGGATAGGTGCCGTGCTTGTAATCGAATGAGGTTTGGAACAAAGCCGGTAATCGTGTCATTTTCAAACCGCATGACATGATTTAACATGTTATTTTTTTAATTTTTAACCGACTTCAAAAGAAGGTTCGCAATTCGTCGGAATCTTTTTCTAATTCTATTTTTTACGTATGTTCAACAAAAAATAAATATGTAGTAAACGATGATTATTTAATTTGGTTCAGTTCTGATGATCTATGAGAAAATGAGGGAACTCCTCAAAATTTACTAGCACGTAGATGATTTTGGTGTCAATTTCGAAGACTACATGGTTACTTATGTAGCTATTTCTATACTAATGTTTGGAAAATGAAGCCGAAAAATTTGTTAAAAAAAAAAAAAAAACCGCCTTCAAACTCCAACAGACTGCGAAGTCGGTGTCAAGTGAACCGACCCAAAGAAATGATAATCATATGGTGAACTTGACATTGACATCGCAGTCTGTCGAGTTTGGAGGCGGTTTTTATTTATTTAGTTTAAAATAATTGTACCGAAGAGTGAGCTATTTAATTGATCATCCCTATTTAATTGTTTTTGAACTGAGAATGTAAAAAGTGAACTTAAGTCCAGTATATTCTCCTAAGCGCGTAGCAAAACTTAGTTCTTGAAAATGTTTTATTTTTAATACCTATTTAAAATAAAATACTTCACATATTTCGTGTCCATAATAATTTTAGTTATATCGCATTTATTCCATCAATGTTTAACCTAAACGCTCTCTATGAGACTAATGAGAAAAATCTACAAGAATACCTATGTAAGAGCGAGCTCGAAGTCGATTCCATTTGTATTAATTAAGTATAATAAGTATAATATAAGTATCCCTTGGGAGTTGATACTGCACGATTTGTCATTATTGTTACATGCATAGTGAACTTGGAGTTTCAGGGAGGAAAAAATTACCTAAACTGATTGATTGATGGGTACTTACCTATTTGTTATTAAAAATTGCGTTGGATTTCCACATTGAAAATATAACTCTTTCATAAAAAATCGTCGGAAAATGAATTTATCTGACTACATAAGTTAAGAGCAACTTCGACAAAGAATAGACTGTTAGTTCTGTTGATTTAGTTTCCTCACTGCTTACTAATAATGCAATATTCTGATATTGTTAAGGGCAAACGTTAAAACTTATTACGCAAAACGTATGTTTACAAGAGTACGAGGTCACTGAGGAAATGGAAAAGTTAGTGCTAATTGACTCTGTGAAAATAACATTGCGTTAAGTAGTATTTATCCAATATCCCCGAGTTTTCTCACTTCACCAAACTCTGTAGGTTCACTCCAACCGCAGACTTCTTAGGACTGGCTTACCTCGGGATTTAGCTTCCTAAACCCGCCGGTTGGCGCTAACCCGCAATCTCACAGATGATATTTGTAGAATATTCCAAGAGCTCGAGACAAAAAATATTTTTGATGACCGACGCATAACGAAAATATGAAATTAATCCTTCGAGATTTTACGGAATTTTAGGCCAATATTTTTTTGGAATATCTCATTTGATTCTATTTTGTACCATATTTAAGAAGAATGAAGAAAACTGAGTAGATGAAATTGTAACCTATCTCATTCTTGCAGTTTTATGACTATTGGCTTGTAATGTTCTCTTTACCACCCGAGTGCGTCCCACCGAACCAAAGGGTATTAAAAAGAAGATTCAACGCGGGCCACGCTCATACATGCCAAAATAAGAAAAAAAGCATTCCCTGGGCGTGGCGGATAAAAATAAACCGTAACAAGTTACTTCTGCAATGGAAATGTGTATACTTAAACGAAAAGAAAAGGTTAGGTTTATTCAGATCTAACGGCAGTTCAGAACCCCATTTTACAAATACATTTTTATAAACAGGCTGTATCATCGAACCAGTTCTTTAATTAAGGTGCTGCACCATGTCAAATACGTAGGTGTGTATTTTTTTCTGTTACATTGTTTTTCCTTTTCATATAAAAAGAACTTTATTCGCATCAGTCTCAGACTATATTTAGGGATTAGATTTTTTTTAAGAAAAACTTCCTGAGGATTCTTGCAAACACTGTGAAGTAATTCAGGGACATATGTGAATTCCCCAATCAGTACAGGGTGCGCTTGGGAACTAATTATAGCCTAAACCTCCTCGTGATGGGAGGAGGTCAGTGGCCAGCAACGGGACGTATTTAAATAGGCTGTTTGTTATAGTGATGGATAAAATAAATAAATAAATATATCTTGAGCCATTGTACACATACCATGACCTAGCCCCATTTATTTATTTATGTACATTTCAACTTTACATGCTATACATTACACACTAAATTGTACAAAGTCTCATGAAGATAAATGGAACGAATCTGGACACGCAAAAGCTGCCAGGATGTTCTAACCAAGAGAAAATAGATATAAATAGGGACTCGGCGGAAACTTTTCTAGAGTTTTCGCCCAGCATCCGTCGTTGCGAACGAGTTGGGAAGTCCGTGGCAAATTGGGTGACTTTTGTTGCACGTACATAGTCCCAGGAGGCGTTGCTGGCTGTCAAAGCTCGGGACAGAAAAACTTCGATGGCATTCGCCGTTAAACATAATAAAATTAACGCGCCGAGGAGTATAAATCGAAATATGAGCGGGTTTATCGGCCGTTTTCTTTATTAGTATTGTAAACGAGTAGGTAGATTTATAACTAAAACATAATCTGTTTCCTTTCTCGTGTCCTAACACGATGGATCCCAATCCATTTGTGGCAGCTAAGTTGGATTTAGGACTTGAGAGCGATGTTTAGCGAAGTTTGAAATGGTTCAAGCGTAAATTGGATGACACTAGAGGGTAGTCTAGACGGAGAGAACACCCATTCATTCCAACAATATACTCCACTTTAGGTACATTTTCAAGGACATGTGACAGTTCTCGATTGCTATCAAGTTATGATAAAAGAAACCTAACTTATACAAAGAGAATAAGTGGTTATACCATTCTCAGACTACATTTTGTAGCCATGACGGAAAATATCCCTGCGCTCACGCGTCACGGCGCGCTCAAATTTAACTTTAAATCTAACTGCCGAGCGCAGGGATTGGGAATCTGCCGTTCTGTATGTAACGCTTCGAAAAGAGGTCCAGTTCCATAATCGCTCTAGTAGCAAAGTATTAATTCATTTCTTTATTCACATGTAAATATCTCTAACAAATCATCAATCATCATCATCCTTACTTGACGTACACGAGGTGAATACTGTCAGTATATTTATTTCCCCGAAAATATTTGGCCATTATCCCTGCATGTTTGCAGATTAGCACAATCGCTAAGATAACGCATGTCGGTCGGCTTGTCATGTAACTTTGACAGCTCAATTCGTTTCGTTTCGCCTGCCTTAAGCCCTGGTCACACCGAATGCGTCTGCAGCATGTCGACGGTTCGCCAGCATCTACGCGCGTGTGAAGTGTCGCGAGCCGCGCAACACCCCTGTCACACCGAAGGCTGTCACATCTCGGCGGCGCGTCGCCGCATGAACCGCCATTTTTGACATGCCATACAATAATGTCAATGTCACTGTGAAATTTGAAGCTATATTGCCGTCTCGCTCTGCTCTGTACGACTGGCAGCTCTCGCGCTGCTCGGCGGCGTTGTGCTTACGACATAGCCGCAGACGCACTGCGGACGTCACGCAAGCGGTGTGACAGGTTTAACGAGAACTAATGCTATACAGATGCAGGCAAGCCGTCGACGTGCTGCAGACGCATTCGGTGTGACCCGGGATTAAGCCGGCCGTATATTATCTGAAATTTCCTGACGGAAAAATTCTGACGCTCGGCGGAAGGCACTTGGTGCAACATTTGGAATCAGATAAGGCCAGCTTTATTGTAGATACCTACTGTCGAAAAAGCAATCATGTGTGGTGTGCCAAATACCAAGAGTTAAGTTGAATTTTCATCGATGACACAGATGTTAGAAAAGCAACAAGAAACATTTTTCATTCACGCCGAGTGACTGGCACGTGGGTGTATTTAGGCCGACCTATAAATAGAAACGCCGACAATATTGAAAATACATCCCATTACTCAGCGGAATTCGGTTTATTCAATTCAGCTTAAGCGATGGGGAACGCTTTCTCATCCGTGGACCTTTTCTAATTTTCCTATAAAGCAGCGGAAACCTAAAAAGGTGTTCAAAGTTTTATTCGTATACAATAAGTTTACCTGCTTACCGAAATATTCTTTTTTACTACCTACCAACAATTTGGTTAGTTTTCTTTCCTAAAAAAAAAACTCAAGCAAAATGTGAAAGAATACCTAAGTTTCTTCTTTACTTTCCTTACATAACTTAGAAGGCGCGCGGCGAAGCACTTAAAACCGTTGACGCAGTTGCTTCATTCGCACGCCTTCTAAATTATGTCGTACTATGTACCTAAATAGTTTCAGTATACCTTTCACCTAGTCCGCGCGAAGTACGTCCTACATAAATTAACATTATCTTAAATCCTTACGGTCCTAACTCGCAGTATTTTCACGTTGCAGTATGGACCTTATTGTAAGTGCTTTATAGCTTGTTGAAGATTACATTATATACACAAAGGGTCTGAGTAAATATCCGAACACAAACAGACACGCGTGCCTGCGTCCTGGCCAAAGCATTAAGTATGTAAAATACAGAAACTTCGGTTACACCAACTTTGAGCTCAGTGTACCTAGTACTTCATTTGGACAAAGAAAAAGTTTTATATAATATAAACCATGTTGTTATATTCAGATTAATGAGTATATTTGGTTTATTTAATTATGCGCTGAATAAAAATGATTTATCACTTGTACACACGAACCTAAAAATAAATAAATAAATAAATAAATAAATATCTTGGGACATTTCACACATATTGACCTAGCCCCAAACTAAGCAAAGCTTGTACTATGGGTGCTAGACAACGATATAAATACTTATATATAGAAATACATACATATATAAATACTAAACATCCATGACTCGAGTACAACATTCGTGTTCATCACACAAAGTTAAGTTAGTAACCTAACTAAAAGTACCTACTTATACTATATAAGTACCTATTTCGTATTAAATAAAGGAGCAGAAAAACATTTGGTGAGGGAAAGTGGCCTGCCTACGACAGGAATTGTGCCATATTGTATATTAATAAATGAGTTTTTTCAAAAATAAATTTTTTGGGACAAGCTTTTATACTTGACTGTACTTTTCTTTGTAAATCCTTCATCTACTCTTCAAAACGAATCAAACGAGCCCAAACTCGATGGGATTACGTGGTTTTATTACGGAGTTCCTATGGCCACCTACCAGCTCCATCATCAGATTAGCTCCACGTCATTATAATATTGCATTGTCACGCGATTTACATATTTGTCCAAAATTCAGCTCAATCGGAAACCGGAAAGTGGGTCAAATTTAAATTGCAAGATTCCATTACAGACAACGGGACAGGTGAAAGTAAATAAAAAGCATGTAAATACAAAAACACCCAATCAAATGTCATTAATTCCTGCTTATTTGACTTCTGATTACCTACATAATAATAGTTATTTGTTATGCAAGGCTGCAAAGTTGTTGTTTGCTGTGAGTGCGTGATTGAGACCCGAGTGAACGAAGGATTCTAGGGTTGAACGTGAAGTGAAGTGTAACGAGGGTTTCAAGTCACGAGACCGCAAACGACTTTGCTGCTGAGCGCAACACAAAATTTTTCACCTCACGCGCGATTTTTCGGGAAGAAGACTTTGTTCGGCGTCACGTACAGTTTGTGCTAACTCTGGAGGAGTTAAATTCGTATCGTCATCGCTAGAATCGCTCATATTTTCTTTATTACTTCGTATAGATATTCTAAATTACAAAACCAGCAATCTAAAAATTAAAAGAAAAAAAAAAACCGGAGGTTGCGTTCTAAATCACTCTTACTCGTACTTCAAGATTCAATTATTCATTGAATACATTTAAAATATACACATATTTAAGTATTTTTGTGATAAAACATAGTGAAATAATGAAATACATCTGAAACGGTGTATTATTCATATAATTTTATTAATGATGATATTAAGTAAATTGAACCTTTATTTTAATAAAACTCTCACGACGAATTGCGTTTCAGAACGTATCGTTGTTTTTTTATTGTGACAGTGGCGTCATGCGTCGTTCGAATTTCAAAAACACTTTCCACGCTAGCGGATAAAAACAACTTTTGCGCTCGGATATCATGCTGCAAAACGACCACTTTCGAGCCAGTGAGGTGAAAAAGTATTTATTTATTACTTATTTAGAATTACAAAAGTATTTTTCGTTGTTTCTCATAATAGATACATCAAATCAACCATTTACATGGACCGTCAGGGGAAAAGCATCCGCAAACCAAATGCAACAAGCACTTCCACAGAACTAGAAGAAGTCTGTGAGCACCTTCCCTTTCAGTGCGATACGCCACATTTTTCCCAATACGCCCCATATCAGTCGGAAGAGAATTGACTTCTAATGGATACTCAATTTATCGCGGACCATTGCGATACTTCGCGCACTTTTATTTTATTAACGTCAAGTCGAGTCGATACCAATTCCGGATATCGAATCCGCAAAGTAAATAGGTCTTTGTTTCTTACTTCAGATACGAACCGTTCTCCCTCGCCCTACTCGTAAGTATCTTATTACTTTTTAGGGTTCAGAACTTCAAGAGGTAAAAACGGAACCCTTATAGGATCACTCGTGTGTCTGTCCGTCCGTCTGTCACAGACGATTTTCTCCGAAACTACTGAACCGATTAAGTTGAAATTTTGTACGTATATGTGAGTTTGTGACCCAAAGACGGACGTGTAACGAAAATAAATGAATTTTAAACATATACCCTATTTTTACCCTACTGGACCTGGAAAAAATACGGAGGATAGTTATTGATTCTTAATAGATTACAGGAAAATTATTAAGAAGTCCATGGTATTTGAAATCTATGATATAAAAGAGCTTATCCTGTGAAACGGTTTGAAAATGACGTAATTGAAAATAATCAAGGCTCGGAACCCTCTTGGCCGGTTTTTTATTACCTGATATGACAGCATTACAGGGATCTACTCCCTGTAATGCTGTCATATCCCAAGCTCTCTGAAAAATTCCCTCGTGTCGTCGTTGTTCTTGAAAAAAGGGGTAGTAAAAATCTTGAGAACGTGCTTTGTTTATCTATAGATAAGTATATTTAACTGACCTAATTTCAAAGTCTAAACACAAAGTAATAAAGAGGTTCTCCGTAATATCGCAAATACTTCGTGGAAAATCTGAACGGCGTCTTTCTTCATTATTTAGTATTAATCTCAAGCGGAAAAACCTTTTTTGTTTTATTATTTCATCTAAATTCTAGTTTAATTTTAAACAGACTTCTTTTAAAATAGGTATACCTACTTAAATGTTTTCATTAATTTGTTAAGTTCAAAATTAACTCTGCGCTTCTAAACATTAACTCGGTGCTTACGAAGGCCGAATCCCACTGGATTTGAATAATTGAAAATTCAAATGCATAGCTCGGATGGGTTTGATTGTCATAATTAGCATAAGGCGCCATTAGAACGCTCGTAAGTAGATGAAACCCTTTATATCCCACTTTCGTATACTTTTAGTTTGAGAAATTACCTTACGTATAGTATTTGATTAATTGTTGAAGTGACTAGATACGAGATAAATATGATTTGAAAGTTATATTATTTCCTTTCGGAAAAAGTGACGCGACGAACGTTAGAAGTTTGTGATGTTCAAAATAAATATGAACGTATATGATAAGTAACGGTAGGTACCTTAATTTCAGACGAGACTTTTTATTAATCATTGCAGTTAAAGAACATTTCAGCGCTCGCAATTATTTGGTAAAAACTTCATAGACTCTTAATTTAACAAATTATTCCAAGTGTTGGAAGTTAATGTTCTTTAACTTTGAAAATCTCGGTTCGACCTACCGCCTCTCATGCAGAGGGTCGGGGGTCGATTCCGGCTCGCACCTCTAAGTTTACTTATGTGCAAAATCCAATTTGAATTTACCACTGAGCTTTTCGGTGAAGGAAAACATCGTGAGGAAACCTGCACGCATCTGCGAAGTAATTCAAAGATGTGCGTGAAGTCCCCAATCCGCACTGGGCCCGCGTGGGGACTATAGCCCAAACCATCTCGTGATGAGAGGAGGCCTGTGCCCAGCAGTGGGACGCAAATAGGCTGTAGTAGTAGTAGTAGTAGTAGTAGTAAGTAAACTCGAATAGGTATGTACTTGGTAAAGTCACATGTTCGTGTTGAAATGTTCAAGATTTTATATCCTGGGATTACTTACGGCTCACCTAGTAGTAAACAAAATGGAAGTGGGTCAGGGCGACGATATGGCCGAAACAATACGTGCCGGTTATGTGTGGTCAGAGCTGAATGGCAGTGATTCCGAGTATGCAGTTGGGATAAATGCGGTCGTAGGAGCTATGAGCGCCGGGATTTTGGTAAGTGAGGGCGCGTGGTTATAAATAAAGTACTTGAGACCAAATCTCCGTTTCACTCTTATTTACTCTTATACGACTGCGTGGGAAGTAATTGTGTCTAAGTCAGCTTTTATACATAAAGAGGGCAAAGGCATATACTTTAAGATACTTGAATATCTTTCTCTAGACATTTTTACATAAATTGACCTAACATCAAACAAAGTAAACCTAGTATTGTGTATAAATCAAATATTCACCTATCCGTAAAAATTAAAGAGAATGAGTTCATATTGGAGAAAGTGAGGAATAATGTTTTAAGTACTTACTTTGAATAGAATGGTAATCAAAACGTAACTAAGAAGAGTAAAAATTTGCTTTCGTATCAATGGTTTCTTTTTAAAAGCTGTACAAATACGCATATCAATGCGTAATTGTACTGCTTTTAAAAAGAAACCATTGATACGAGTCACTATTTTCTTATCACAAATAAACTAAGTATCACTCAGTTTACAAAATGAAACGTTAACATGGATTTCAAACAACATTCCGCTCAGAAAATCATTTCACAAAAATATTAGTGTCATCTCGTAGATTTTCCGAGAAAATTCCATTTTCCTGCTCGTGGAGGAGACAGTTCTAATTATCTGCGATGTGACGTGAGATAGGAGGACAGGGAGAGAGAATAGACCGCCTGGTAGCTGAAAACGGGGCGAGTTCAATAACATTATCTATGGGCTGTGAAGAATGCCTCCTGTAGGTAAAATTAACTGAAAATTAAGGATACCTACTAGTGATTCTGTATAATCTGTAGACCTCGGACAGATAGCTAGCGCAAATGGCGGCTAGATCCATTTGAAAATATTTGCAAAACTGAATAAACCAAAAAAAAATGTTAACATTTTGGAAACCTTTACAAAATATTAACACTTCTTTGGTGGTCCTATGGGAACCATGCATTTTTCCGGAATAAAAAGTAGCCTATCAGTGTTATAAACTACCCCCGTACAAAATTGTGTTGCAATCCGACCAGTAGTTTTTGAGTTAAATCCGGGCATACATATGTACATACAATCGATTTTTCCAAAATACTTTTTTTGTGTATATAGGAGACGAGGCGAGGGGCTATATAGTGGCGTTGTTCCCCTCGAGTCGCTTGAAGAAATCGCGTCTGTAAGTTGAAAATTAAAAATGAATGATCGTTTCTTTTAATTTTAAACTCACGATTTCTTCAACGGACTCGAGGGGAACATAATTATTATTAGTATAGATTATGACTTATTATTAGTATAGATTAATTCAAAATGTATAATTTACGAATTCTAGTCCTGTTTAGTGTAAAGTCATATTATGCCACATAACACAAACAAGCTAATCTTATTACACTAGGTACGTAGATTACAGATTATAATCGTCATTAAATGACGGGTCGCAAAACGTCGTTTGGCGTAAACAATGTGTTCCGTCACAGGCCGGTGGACTCTAATCGGATGACTGGACAGCAAATCGGGGATAAGCTGGTAGTTCTCCGGTAACGAAACGTGATACGTATTGGTAACGTGTAGGATAAAAGCCGTTTTACTTGGAACATTATATACCTATACCTATACATAAATATTATCCATATAGTAACCCACTGAAAACCTAAAAGGTTTTTTTTTCAGGATCAGGAGTATAGAATTGATTGGATTATCTTTTAAGATATGTCTTGTTGTTTTTTATTGCACCCAGTCTAAAAGTTGCAAATGCAATTCTTAGGTGCGCGTCATTCGAAACGACAACGAGTATGAAGTATCACTGACGTGTAAACGTATCTATGTGGTCAATTTGCTTCTATTCAATTTAATTTAATTGAAGTAGCTCACAGATGTTAAATGAATGTAGGGTAATCAAATCAATCAATCAATTAGAAGTATGACAAAAACGAAATATTTCAGTGGGTTGTATTACACGTTGTACATGAATGCGAAAGTAACCCAGTCAGTCTATTGGTTACCTTTTACGCTTAAACAACTTTACAGATTCAAATTAAATTTGGTATATGGAGATAGTTTAAGTCCCAACACACGAACGAAGGCGACTTTTATCCCCGTTAATCGCATATTACCCGCGCGGGGACAGTAAAACCGAACTCCACGCTGACAATTCAATCAGATAGTTGGTTAGTCATTCCGTCCAGATGGGAACTGCAACAGCATCAAACGGGTGACCCAGTTCTTACTTTATAGGATCATTCCTTAAGATGAATTTACCACAGGTCCTTAACATGTGACTGTTGTGACTTATTCCATCCTTGACTTATTATATTGGATTTGTACTTGTAATACAGCCACTGACTGAAGTGTCCAATACAAATATTACGTACGTATCAGCTTAGAACTGCCAAATCGGTTGGAATGGTATAAAAAAATCTATCTGAAAGTAATGTGGAAAGTATAACAAATTATTATTATTATTAATTATTAGTCTTACAAATTATACAATGTTTTTTTCTTAATAAAGAATTAAGTTAGGTACACTGTCATTAAAACTTTATTTATTTTAAACTATTTTACCAATTTGATTTAATGAAGTCCCCAATCCGCATTGGGCCCGCGTGGGGACTATAGCCCAAGCCCTCTCGTGGTGAGAAGCCTGTGCCCGGCAGTGGGACGCAAATAGCCTGTAGTAGTAGTAGATTTAATGAAATGATTTATATTTATAGAAAATATAAAAGCACTTTGCCTCATGACGTATCCTTTACTTCACACACGTCGAATATATCAAGTCGCGGCGGCGCTTGGGCGAGCCGTATCAAAATATTTACCCTGCAATACTTTCTTATTACATACATATTGTATGACGCACATCACACTCG
This sequence comes from Aethes cnicana, assembly GCA_963971205.1. Taxonomy (NCBI): domain Eukaryota; kingdom Metazoa; phylum Arthropoda; class Insecta; order Lepidoptera; family Tortricidae; genus Aethes; species Aethes cnicana. Next base: position 11,570,425 of record OZ020280.1, read on the forward strand.
TAAACTGGAGCTTAGGATTATGGCGTTCCGGGAACTCTCCGATTTGTGACAGGGTTGGAAAAGTCTACAATGTTTTTTTCATCGAGTTTCAGCGTTTCTCCCAACACACCTATTTTTAAGGAATGGCAACTGCCGTATAATGCCTTTGCCTGTACAATATCTGTTATAAACTTCATTCTCAAACAGCGAGGAAATACGTAAGGTCAGTCGGGGGCAAGTGCGCCAGGATGGGATAAGTGCGCCTAACATAAATATATCGAAACCTATAAATATTACTCAACTAGTAGTTGGCTGTTTACAAGGCATAGGCGAAATAAATTTAGGCGCACTTACCCCACATCAGTATTTACTACTTCCATGATCGTGGATGATTTGGCCATGGAAGTTGTACTTAGTTTATTACCTCCATGGATTTGTCAGTTTATCTACAGAGGTGTCTCAAGCGAATTAAAAAAAACACACACGACAATAATGTTTTTGCTGGCCAAGGCCGGCAATGGACAGCCTCGCGTCTTCTTTTTTTGAAAGTAACACGAACATTTCCGATCATGTTTGAGAAAACTTCATTTTACACCAATTTACTTGTAGCCAGAATTTAATTGTCTTGAAAATTGACAAAATGTTTCATTGCAAATGAAATAAATTGTAATAGGAGTAACGAGAACGAGAGTACGAGGAAGTGTCGGCAGACAGCCCGATGGTCCGATGACTTGAAAGCGACAGCAGGACTAGTCTGGATGAGGGAAGCGGACAACCGCTCTAAATGGAGAGAGATTGGAGAGGCGTATGCCCAACGATGGGCGAATACACGCTGATGATGATGAAGAAGAATACCAGTAACACCGTGTGACGCCGGTGCGGGCACTTGCGAGTACTTTATAATAAAAACAAATACACAAAAACCTATTACAGCGAGCGCTCGTCCATTATTTCTCATAATTACAAACTGTATGCCAAGGAGCGTGCAAGGTCGTGATATGCCCCAGAGAGGACTAAGTAAAAGGTTTTTCTCGCAAGTCCTCGCTAAACTTGTAAATTTATTCACACCTTGTTAGTACACAGTCTGTAGTTTCTTGTTAGTAAAGTTAAACAGGTTTAACCATTAAAAAGAAAAAGGGAATTTCTCGGTAACTGCTTATTGAAAAACTGAACCGCTAAAGACTGGGGTCAACTTGAGCCTAGTTATACATAATTAAATGACCTTTCAATGCTTTAGGTACTTATGGGATTCTTTATAGAAACTGTGATAGCAATAAATTAACTTTAATATTATAATCAGTCTTATTATTATAACTAGGTACCAGAGATCATTTAGTCTCAGAATATAAGGTGTTTTTTTAGGGTTCCGAAGTCCACAAGGAACCCTTATAGTTTCGCCATGTCCGTCCGTCCGTCCGTCCGTCCATCTGTCCGCACTATTGCTCGGAGATGCTTAGTTCTAGAAAGCTGTAATTTGGCATGAATATACATATTACTTACGCTGACAAAGTGGTACAATAAAATTTTGAAATATATTTTTTTATAGGGTACCTCCCCTACTCGTAAAGTGGGGATGTATTTTTTTTTCTTGCATACCCCATGGTGCGTCATATCGTTGAATAGGTCTTGAAAAAATATTGAGAGTTTGTTAAAACCATTTTTTGATTAAACGATGCGTTTGTGAAATATTAAGCTTTATGTCTTATGCCAGCTAAATGGTGGTATTTGGATGGCTGAAAAAAATCACGGTTGTGGCATATATAACGTAGTTGAAAGGAAAACTATCACAGCTAAGTAGGCTGTATAAACTTACGAGTCATAGTCGACCAACTTATGAAATGATTAAAAAACGGCGTCGGGCGGGCACGTCATACCACAGGCCAGCTAAGATGCTAAATAAGTCTTAGAAAGGTACTGTGGGCATCGTCAACTTCGGAACCCTATATTTTCCTTTTGCAAACTGTATTGTGACTGTTATGACATCACAGATATGTTATTTTTTTATTATTTTAAAAATAATTGTTTATTGATAGCCTTATTATATTTTTCACTAGTAATAATAATGATTAATTAAGCTTTTACATGCCAGTGAGTGCAACTAGTGAATTAATTAGATTACGCACGGCAGGCTGGCGGTCCGTCCGTTCGGAGATAACAACTTTGATCTCCGTAGCCTCGATAGGGCAAAGGGATGCCGCGGACGGCACAGAGGCACGTAGAGGCTTATAACATAACCAAGTCTTTACATAGTCCAGTCTTTTGAGTCCTTACTAATACTACACCCTATTTGCGTCCCACTGCTAGGGCTCAGGCCTCCCCTCATCATGAGAGGGTTTGGGCTATAGTCCCCACGCGGGCCCAGTGCGGATTGGGGACTTCACACACATCTTTGAATTACTTCGCAGATGCGTGCAGGTTTCCTCACGATGTTTTCCTTCAAATTGAATTTCGCACGAAAGTAAACTTAGAGGTGCGAGCCGGAATCGAACCCCCGACCCTCGGCATGAGAGGCGGTAGTTCGAACCACTAGGCCACCACGGGTTTTTTCTTTTGAGTCCTTAGATGGTTTAAATCAATCGATATATACCTATATAGGGTGGAACACACATAAATATATCCATACGAGTACGCGTACATACATAGACTTGCTAAAATCATAATCCTTCTTTGGCTGAATTTGTTTCTCAACTACCTGAGCGAAGCCATGGCGGGTATCTAGTGATAAGTAGGTTACCTAGGTATATATTTTTAAAATAAAACAAAGCGGTTTAAACAAATATTTATGTTCTATTTTAAGTTTTATATTTTTTTTCACTCAATAAACATTTCTCTTTTCTATTTCTAAAATTGAAATCCGAAAACCATCCCTGCTTTACACGAACAATCTTAAATCTTAAACAAAACCGCTTAATATTCGAACACGTGGTTGCCCAGCATCCCAATTTAGACAAAACAAAGAATAGTACATTACAGACCTAGGGTGGTGAATTTGTAAATGTCCCAGATCGCAGGTGTCTGTGTATAAATATGCGATCTGGGGCTTTACGAATTACCGCCCGTGGTTTGTCAAAAGTTTTACGTCTTGCCTTGGCCAAGAAGTGAGATTTTCTCTCCGCGTAGCGGGCAGAAAATACCACTTTATGGCAAAGGGTGATGTAAAAGTAATTACGCGTTTTACTCGACGTTTTACCTCCCTTTGTGACTTTATCGCAGTGCCTTTGTGGCCACCTGAATAGGGCTTATTGATAAAATTCGCATACCTCACCCAATCACAGCGTTGTGGGGGAAACTTTGTGATCTCGGGAGCGAAGTTGGTTTTTAATGCGTATGAAGTAAATATAGGAGCCACGTGGACAATAACTTATTATACTTGTAGGTTGTTTTTCAATCAGCGATGTCTCGTATCGGATAAACGCTCGAGTAGTTTCAAAAGATACTCATGTGAGAAAATGCGAGAGGAAAATGGCTTTACTGAAAAGCTTTCTGGAAGACTACACCTCTTTCATTCTCTATATGTATAAAAATGAATTGCTTTGCGTTAGTCTCGCTGAGAGTCGAGAACTGCTGGACCGATTTGGCTGATTTAAAACGAAGTAAAATCGAGAAGAATCTAAAGGAAAAACTAAAAAAAGTAAAAATAACTTTTAACTAGTTTAACTTTAATTATGTATTAGGAATGTCTGAACATAATATGTATATATAAATGATTATTACTATACTAAACAAGAATTAAAACTACTTAAAAATAACTAAAATACTTAAAATTACTTATAAATACTTGAAAATACATAAAAATTTAATAAATTTAATAACTAGTTTAACTAGTTTATCAATATGACCCCAAAATTTCAATAGTATGTTTGAATCAATCATTGAAATCTAGAACATTCCAAACATTAAAATTAAGTAATTTCAGCCGAAGCGATGCTGAGAAATCTAATTATTATAGACGTATTGGTTCGGTTCATTAATCTTTATCTTGTTTGAGGTTTGAAATAGAATACTTCATAAAGTAAAACATTTTCGACTAAAATGCATTTCAAAGTCAATTTAGAACGTCGTTCATTTGCCGTAGGCGTCTACGAACGCCTACGTGTTCGTAGCGGGTCTACGGCAAATATATTCGTTTTAATCGAAAAGTTACCTTAAGTATTACTCTCATGGTTAAAATTTGACATGAAAACCGGTAAGCTGCGTAGCAGGTACTTACTAGATTATTAACACCTACACAGTTGGTAAAGGGAGAGCATAATTGATAACTCACGGCCGCGTGTTAGCATATTCATGACTATTTGCTATATTATTGTAATATTATTTATTTATAGTTACTAAAATTTCCTTCTGCTGCTGATTCCTGCTCAATCAATATTTTTTTCAAAGGATACCTACATTTTTATAGTTTCTTCAAAATTCTTTAAATGTACTTGCTATTGCTAAGCAATTGTGATAAAAACAAACTGATTTTAACGTTGTTAAGACATATTTATTTTCCTCCAAACGGACTGATAATATTACCGTACATAAGTTGCCTAAGTATATAAGACCGTAATCCTTCCAATTAAAAATGTAATTCTTTTATACGGCACGGTTAGCATTTACAAAGCCGGTGGCGTCCTCTCCAATTCGGTAACAATAATTAACAAAGGTCCGAATCGTGCTCGGGCTCGGGAGTCTCATTTCGAATTCAACAAACCATAAAACGAAATATTGTAATCTAATTTGTTTTAACCAAATTACATAAAGTTATTGGTACCTACCTAGTATCTAATTGTTATAAGGAATTATCAAACTGTAAAGGCATGCAATAAACAGAACTAAGTACTTTCTATTGCTTATGTAAGTATCGTGAAATGCCTATTTAATTTGCCAAAACTTAGCCTGGAAATTATCTTAACTAAAGTACCAAGATAATTTTCAGGCAAAATTTGGGCATTCTCGATAAAATAGAGACATGTTTTTCATTATTTTTATCGTGGGAAAGGTTTGGGCGCCAAATAATGTTAAGGAAATTTACGTTAATTTAATATACATTTATGACAATAAATTAATTAATGAAAAGAACGAGGATGAAGAATAATTGCTATATATATAAGAAATTTAATTTCTAATATATATTTTCCAACTATATGAAACGTGTATATTATGCTACACATTTGGATATACATTTATAAACCTCGTCAGGTATTCAACTTACGTTTCACATAAACCATAACCATGCTCGCATCTCTTACTAACTTACATAAATCAACTACAAATAGGTGGGTTTTATGTAAATGTTCTATAAATATATCTTAACATCAAAACGTCAACATATTGTCACGTAGTCGGCATCCATTTTATGGATCCTGCCTCTCCCTTATAACACATTCATGACGTCACTGTTCAGTAATTAAGTTGGTACTTGTAATTGGTTAGCCGTCTTGTGAGTTAAAACGAATAGAATAGAGCGAGACAACAAATGCATTGTTTATTCTTCTTTAGTGTCAAGAGAGACAAATAATATAACAAGAATCGTATTCACTAATTTGTTGGAGAGCTTTTAATTTTATTATTGGAGTAATTGTCATAAATGACCCGCCCTTTGTACTTTCGTCGATAGAGGCTAAGGTAGGATACGCATTCCCTATTCAAAGTTGAACTGAGTACAACAAGATATTGAAGAGGAGTTTAAATATAATAGTTTCGCATTTTTTCTGTGCGGACAAGACTAGAATCGAGTCGGGGGCTTCTCCCATGGCTCTGGGGAAATTTAATTCTTCTATCTTCGTCAATAATAAATTATTCAATGATTCGAAAACAAAAAGTCGACGGGGAAAATTTAAGGATTATCCATACATTATTATTATAATATGTTATTTTGATTTGTGTTCTGAGCGAGATTTGTTAGACAGATGCTTCGTTCAGGTTTTCAAACGAATTCTCTGGGTCGTCTCAGCATATTGACGGTCTAACCGGTGCTTAGTCCAGTACGTCAACGTCGTCGCCATTCGAGAACTTTCTTGCTTCGCCAGTCATTGGCTGCGGAAGACGTGCCCCGATTTCTTAACTTATTAAAAACATAATCATTGTAAAAAGAATAATGGTGTAGTTTATCTATAGAACGTTCTAGAATTTGGAATGAACTTTCTGACGATGTTCCCATGGCGCTACAACTAGGGCCTTTTAAAGAAGGGTGTTATCCAAAATCTTCGAGACGTACAACGCATTTGTGACGCCTTTGGTGTTACAAATGTTTACAGGCGGCGGTAACCCCTTACCATCAGGAGGGCCGTCTACCTATTTGTCAATCTGACAAATTAAAAACCCTTTAACTCAACAGTATTGTATTTAAAGTCTTTGTAGATACATATTGCTGCTGGAGAACATCGAGAGTGCTGACTTCTGGCCGAAGGGTGTCGGTTCCGGGGCAATCTACCGAATCCTACACCGGAGATGACGACGCAGCGGAGCCACGCCGTTTCGTCGCCTAAATAGTTTTTACTTGGTTTCATGACGCATTGGCGTTAGCTGTAAGGTCATGTTAAACTTTTATAAATAAATAAATAAATAAATATTTTCAGGTATCTAAGCCAAAACAATGTATGCCGCACGAAACATCCGACCGCAGACGTCAAATTATTCCTCGCGGAGTGCCATTCAGGTAATGGACTTGAGAGGTCTAAGAGCTAATGTTTTAACGTACGTCCGTGGGTTTTATTTGTGTGCTGGAATATTTACAACGCATTTAATTGTTATAATGCATTCACTGAGGCAAAAAAATCCAAGCTCAAGGTTTGCCAGAGAGCAATGGAGCGCAGTATCTTGGGTGTCTAAAGAACTGATAGGATACGGAACTCAGAACTGCGCTCTAGGACTCAGATTGCCGATGTTGGGGTACACACTGCCAGGCTGAAGTGGAACTGTGCTGGACACATCTGCCCCATGCACGATGACAGATGGGCCAAATAAAGCCACCTAGTGGCTACCTCGGAACGGACATCGTTGCAGAGGCAGCTAGACGGAGATAGCGCGACGACCTAGACAAGTTTACATCAGATTGACCAAAACTGGCAAAGAACAGAGGGGAGTGGAAGAGAAGAGGGGAGGCCTTTGCCCAACAGTGGGATCTAATAGGCTAGATAAGATAATAATAATGCATGGGGACTCGTGACATAACGTCTGAGTTTGGTAACTAGTAAAATAGGCGTATAGTCGCCATCAGCTATATCTGAGCAAACAAGATTTATCATAAATATCTGAACGTGCACTCTAACGTCTTGAGAATAAGGTCGTGTTCAGATATTTATAATAACCTTATTCGCTTAGATTATGACGACTGTCCCTGGAACTCAATCTCGATTTTGAAACAAGACTTGATATTGATAATGTCTGGTCTCTCGACCCGTTTAAATAGCAATGCTAAAACATATTGAATTATGACGCATTTAGATAATGTAAAACGCATTAAAATATCTTTTTTATGTTTTTAACCGCAATAATTACATCATCCATATACATACGTCTCATTTGCATGAAGGTTGAAACTGGACGGAAAATTCCTAACGTTTAAAACTATAGACTTCTTCATAATTACTTCCGTATACAACCTTCCGTGACTTGAATAAATTTCATTATTCACGACTGTAGATAAAAAGGTACAAGAATAGATTCTGCTCTCCGAAGTTCTATTTCGAGATCCCAAAAAAGAAGCCAACCGTCCCATGTGGACTGAAACATCAGCAGAACATTCTATTTATCAGTCCATTTTTCATATCAGAGGAGGTACGTTTTCCTCCGAGAGCCGAGTTGAAAAGGTCTAAAGAGCTTTCCTTGGGGTGATGACCGTAAAGGTGAACGACCTCTGTCTGAAATATTTCGGGCTAACATGCGCTGAAAGTGATCCAGAGTTATTAATTGAAGGCTTGATTTGCTTGATTTAGCGAGTAATTATAGAAGACACCTTTATGAATAGGTTTGTAATTTTTTGATAACTTATTTTTTGGAAATATATTTGTTTACAGAACTTGGTGAGGGAAAGTCGCGTGTAGGTAAATTAATAGTAAACCCTTTACTGTTCATATTGACGAAAAAATGAATGTTTTCGCACACGGACAAACTAATAAACTAATGTGACATAACTCTGGGGTTAAGTACTTTTCCCACGCGATCGAGATGTCCGCGAAACACCGCTGCACACTTCTATCATTTTGTATCTGTTGCTTGTTTCCATGACAATATTAATAATTGACAACCGTTTAAAAGCTATGCAAAAATAGACTCGCGAGGTTTACCCTCCCAGCTCTTGGAGCCACCAGATTAATTTAAAACGTTTTAAAAATATTGTAGGTACTTAATATAAAGACTAGATAAATATCTCTTCAGGGTCAGGGTCAGCTAGTTTAATAATAAAAAATGCGATAAGTGATATCTCATACGCCTGGTACGTAGTCCCCATTCTTTTCTCCACGCTATTATGTCAAAGGCGCCTCGTTAGAATTGCAAGGCAGCCAACAATTAGATTGCCTCTGTGGGATAAAAAGCGAATTCTTTATGTCATTATATTGTCCTTTTATTATGGGACAAGAAAATTCAGATAAACGAAAGCGCTCTAACTGTTTGTAGGCCTTTACCTACATACAGCCGAATAAAAATAAAATGATTTTTTGAAATAATCTTTGAGTAATGATGCAACATTCGAGTGAATTAGATACTTTATAAATTATCATTGCTCGGTTGAAAAAAGAATCAAAACTATTTTTTACAGATATGAGACCTAACTAAATCAATTATGTTACCATTTATTCTGTTCAGAAAAAGGTATTTACATAAATTATTATGTAATATCAGGGTTGTTGTGACTGCGTCTGAGGGGGAAATCGACAAACCCTTCAATGTCAAGAGCAGTTTATAAGGGGAAAATATTAACACAGCCCGTTGCATAATAATTATACGAATAACGCAATAATGAATCCGGAAACTTGATACTCGTGGAATTTCATTATTATGTCGTCAACGTAAAGGAATCACTAATGTTTAGGTATCATATATTTTCGCTATCATTTGAGTAATATTTACTAGGTGATGAGATGATGCATGTAAATCGAGAATGAGAATAGGATTTGATACTCCATACTTTATTACAAAGTTACAAATAATAGTACCTATCATGTTTATTGACCTATTAATTTATCTAACGTAAATTAATGACATCAAAGGACTTTCTTGTAACGTTGACAACAACAAAGTCTACCTGTATTGTTCTCGTATTTATAAAATTGACGTAAGGCATATTCTATAGGTATAATAGTAAGGTGACAACTGATAATAGGTATTATAAGGTAAGGCTTCAATTACGAAGGCGGCGAGATGAGGGATGATGATTGAAGATGCTCTCAGTCCTGAGTGCCAGGAATCAATTTACGTCCGGATATTTTATAGGCATTGTTTGTTACCACCGACCGAGTTTTCTGTATTAACATACCTATCTTAACGATGATAGCCACGTTGTTGACACTTACAATTCGTGTCTCATTTAAATGGTTTAAAGGGAATGAACATTTTAGACGTGTGTATTTAAGTATTTTAAATACTGAAAGACCTTTTTAATAATAATATCTAAAGGGTTCAAGTCTATATTATTTGTCGTGCGCATTGACTAACTATATAGTATCCACTAACTAAGGACTGAGATCATAAAACATGATGAGAGCGCATAGTTTCTCCGTAATAAAAGTGGAAGAGCGACGGAAATGGCAAGCTTTTCGATTTAAAACCGCAGACATAAAACGCTCTCTGTTAGTCTATTTTTAGAATCGTAATGTATGAGGTTAGGTATGTAGGTTTTATTTCTTTTTGTGCAGCGTTTAATACCATTTTATTACGCAATAGGTGAAAAATTAGCCAGCATATTTATTTAATTTATACCTAGGACCTGTAGCGCCATCACTCGGCAGAAGCGTATTAGCAGCTATTAAGTAATTAAGCAATACAAACGGAACCTAATCTTCACACTAAAATATTATGGTGTACAAACCGTACAACGCCGGTTTTAGCAAGTTCTGTCTAGTTGAAACTAGTTTACTTACCTGCGTGTTGCGCCGCGGGCGCCGCGTGCGCCGAGCCGAGCGCGAACGCCACTGCCAGGAACCACACGACAGCCGCCATTTTTACCTTCGACAAATAATAAAGATTAACATTTTAAACTACCATAAATTATCTCGCGCGAAAATCTTTTTGCATGAAAATACATACGAAACCACTTTTTCCTTATATAAAACGGATCCAAGTAATATTGTTCACCCGTAATTTTGCAAGGGATTAAACTGTCTATCACGGGAACGTTTGCGAGATTGTGACCGATTTTTTTTTTCAGCTTCAGTTTCCAAAGATTGCATTATAATATTATAGACCGGGAGATACTGACAGAGAATTCCGAACCATTTGTACCAGACTGGCGAGTCTACAGGGGTATAATTACGTAATGACGAAAAGGAAAATCATGGTCATAGCGCCATTACCGGCGGCCCAATCGCGTGAGCGCAAAATAAAAAAAATACTCCTTTGGAGCGGTATAACCAACTAGACAAAGTGGCTCCTAGAAAAATGTTATTATTCGATATCTGACTGTATCTGAGACCGATGACATTTTTACTTTTATTTCTGTCAATAGTAAATTCCCAAATTTTTCAAGTAGATAATTATTTTAATGTATTTTAAATTTTTAGACTAATTTTATTTTAAATTATTTTTTATCTCAATTATGATTATTGCATGCCTATTTAAGGTAGAACATTAGGATTTCTATATTTGACATCACCATCTGATTTACTATGTTTTCGTTATAAAAATTTCTTATTCTTTAGATGGTCGCAATTTGTATCAACAGTGGTGTCAAAGAAAACTTTTTTTTTCATTTTAGGTATTCTGTTTTATAATTTGTTAATGATAGTTTTAACATAAAATCAGTAGGGTTCCGTACAACTGAGCGCCTCTATGTGATCCCTATTCACAGTTGGTAAAAAAAAAACAATTTAATCACAACACCTTGTGACCCATCAGACAGGGTCGAAGCCGAACAAGATTTTATTGGAAGATAGGAGAAAAATCACATATCGGTATTGGGAATCATCGTCTGTATATTAGAATTTATTAATTCATAACTATGTACTATTTATTTTTAAACTAAACATCCTTCTTTAGCTAGCGACATCGATGAGGCCATTATTCGAAATTTCAATTAGACTTTTGTTCTATGGAACATATAGATACCTAATTTCGCCAGCGTAGTAAGTGCTCTGGTGGTGTATTCGTGAGAGACGTGGAAACTCATTCAAGTGACCGTGGGTTCAAACCTCAAACCCTCCACACTTTTTTTTCTTGTTTATTTATACTTATTGAGTTTTTGTCAGTTTTTCTATTTTTGTTGTTGTTTTAGAGTCAGGAAATCATTTTCTTTAATTTTTATAAAATTTTATTGTATTAATGTACGTTCGAAAAATTACATAACTTTCCTGTGTGAAAATCCGCATTGGGAATAAACTTATTGACTGTTTCAGTATTTGTTGTGATGAAGGCTTTAATAATGCGTATTTTGTGAAAATTTCAGGTGTCTAACAATAATGGTTCATTAGATAGAGCGCTTGAAATGAGACGAAGAAAAAAACAGTTACTTGTATGAAGACCCCTATTTATATAGATATATTTTAACTTTTTAGTATTTGTTGTGATAGCGGCTACAGAAATACGCATTCTGTGAAAATTTCAAATCTGTACCTATTTCCGTTGAAGAGATAAAGCCCTGTGACAGACAGACGGACGGACGGACGGACGGACGGACGGACATCGGAGGCATATTAATAGGGTTCTGTTTTTCACCCTATGGGTACGGAACCCTAAAAACTCGATTAAGCCATATAGAAACACACCAATTTATTTTACAGACTGTAATGTCAGTTTCCAGAATACCTAATCAATTCCTTACAATTTCATTCACTTTACTATAATAACGTTGTGTTAACTAAACCACTACTACAGCATATTCACGGCCCACTGCTGGGCACAGACCTACTCTCATCACGAGAGTGTTGGGCTATATAGTCCCCTCACGGGCCCAGTGCGGATTGGGGCTAAGCCTAAATCAGGTTTAAATCTACTTCGAACGACCCAAATCTATTAACTGGTATCAAAAACCTTTGAATTGAACAACTCTCTTCAGTAAAACACAAAAGGAATCGGAGAGATTTATCGAGGTCCAAGTTTCATCATTAGAGAGACAGCCGGCAAAGGGAAACGTAAGCGATCCTGGATAAACACAGAACTCGAGACAAGAGGATGATAAATTTAGCTCGAATTCTCAAACAAACTCGAATTCTTTCCAAACTTCCATTCTGTTGCGTAGTTCGGAAAGTATATTATAGCACTTTATGTAACTCGCAATTTGAGATGATTTAGATTCAAGGAGCAAGGAACTTGCACATTTCGGATCGTCTTATTAGTAAAAAGATATTAGAGAGGTTTATAGTGTACGAATACAATAAAAGTCTATTCAATATTCATACTTCGAGCAGTGAGAAATAATACTAAAATTAATTGAATTCACTTGCTGGACACTTTTTTGAATGCCAACTATAATACTAAACCAAAATTACTATGTTTTACGCATGTTTTACGATAGGTTTGGGAATACGTGTAGGTATTTCCAAACCTATTGTAAAACGGTTACTTGATATTTTCTCCTACAAATTCACACCATTCAATCTTTCAGAACCCTTGTATTCGTTGTATTAGACCCAAACCAAGTAATTTGACACGTAGGGCTCGCCGAGTCACGCGCGCGCGCCTTACAAATTCGCACTAAGTAGAATCGAACAGCCAAATAAGTATTTGAAATTCAAATTGAGATGTCAAGATGGTCGTAATGGAATTTTATTAGAATAGAGTGGAATGTATGAGGATGATAATGGTAATCAGTCGTTAAGTCAGATCTGACAAATCTTATTGCAGTGGTATTAGGTATATCGTCCACGTAGTGAGTTAGATCGACGCTAATAATGAATGTATTGTGAATGACTGAAATTCAATAGAAGCGATGCTGCCGCGCTACTCATATCGCTATCCTTTTTACTCTTTGATGTATAGCGACATGACCATACCTCGAACAAATCATGCGGATGACGTCAAACCACTCATAGGTGATTTCAAAAAGTATTTTCATAAACAATTACTACTTATCAAGAACATGTGAGAGATATATCTACACAAACCGAGCAATCGAGTAGTGCGATTGTCATTGATACAGCGAAATTGTTAGCCAAATTTTTGTTTCCCGGCAAGTGAGGACGAAAAATTTATTAAAGCTTATTTTAAGTGTGTGACCACAATTATAGACTTGTTAGAGAAATAGTTGTGTATATAATGTCATGAATTTTTTTTTAGTAACATATTGACTTTTATTATCAATTATCGTACTTACGTAAACAAATCTCGCAACATTTATTTTATTCACTGAGTACATCATCCTATCATTCAGATAATTCTGTATAGATTTCTTGAAATTATACGCGGTTAATGTGTTACTTCGTGCAATATGTCATACGGATGTTGCAATACAGACATCATCCTGTGTGCAAAATTAGGTACGTCATTTTTACGTAGCCCCGGCTTACTAAAAAGATCTAAACATTACAAGATTAAATAAACACTGCTACAAACTTCTAAAATCTTAGTAACAGCGAGAAATCGATTGAATGAACGTAATGCATTCCGCGCGGTGCATGCGACTCAATGCATGCTTCATTGTGTTTGCCGCTGCCGGTTAACACCTCAATAGCGAGCGACAATGTGAGGACAATCGTAGAAGATAGGGGTGAGACTATACAACTTTATTATAAACATTGCTTGTGGACGTAAAAAGTGTTTTTTGAGAATGCAATCTTTAACAGCAACAGCGATGCCATGTCTTCGGTACAATGCCGCCGGGGCTGTTGTTAGATTAAGTTTAATATTTAAGTATTTTTAAACATTTCTAAGTAGTTTGAATTGGATTGGATTGGATTTAATTAACTAATGAATAAAAAGTTAATAAAGAAATTATACTACCTGTATAATTTTATTTTATTATATATAAGTAGGTACGATAGGCTCACTGTGAAATCATATAACTTTTTAAGAGCACATGCAAAGGTTATATTTAACCAACGCTTTTCTAAATAAATCGATCTTCGTTTCGTATAAAAATGTAGGAAACTTCGACGGCCTTGCTTCATACATTTTATAAATACAACCACACTTTAATATAAACAGTCAAGTAACCTCGACCCCATTTCGCATAATCATTATAAATGCTTCAAATGTATGGATCATATAGGGGGGAGTGAACACAGTAAATTATACCTTCTTCGTATCAATTTTGACGGAAAGTCTCCTCGTAATCAAATACATTATTATACTTTTTTTTTAATTACCCACTTTCAACTCTGTAAATCGAAGTACCTAAATATTTTTGAATATATCTTTTAGGCTTGTAGTAAAGTAACGCGGTACTTAAAAAAAGTATTCGATATGCTTACATCCAATTATTTAATCTAATTGGTATCTTGATAGTATGATTCTCGAGTAGAAAATAATAATAGGTACCTAACCCTATGACCGTATATAATTATATTAAATACATTATCACACTTATATACATAGGAATAATAGCCTAGAGTGACAGCCCTAATCCTCTCAAAGTGCAATCCCAACAAACGGAAGCCTCGCAAGTGCAAGGAAGTGCTTCGAGCTGTTTGATTCTATTAGCATATATTCTCTCGTCGGAACCTCTTTTTCATTTAATCTCTTTTTCAGCAGGCTTTTCTCCAGCCCTTTGTGTCTGAAATACGAAATTACCTAAGTACCTATCTGTAGTAAATAGAATAACGAAATATTCAAACAATTAATTCAAGTTATTCACAAACTCAAATTCATACCAAACAGACCTTTTACATTTTTCACAAACCATTGCACCAAAAAATGAGAATTGTAATCACAGGAGTGAAGGTGACATAGCGGTCGCTTTAAGATAAAATAAAACTGATAGATAGGTACTTACCTTATTATTTAAACTCAATTGATCGTGAGGAAACCTGCACGCATCTGGGAAGTAATTCAAAGATGTATGTGAAGTCCCCAATCCGCACTATGGGCCCGCGTGGGGAATATAGCCCAACCCTCTAGTGATGAGAGGAGGCCTGTGCCCAGCAGTGGGACGCAAATAGGCTGTATAAGTAGTAAGTAAGTAAGTAGGTTCCGAGAAAAAGATGATACCACGATAATAATGAAAACAGTTCAACAACTCGGGTCGGGGCGAAAATGAAAATTCTCTCGTATGAACCCACTCGCAACGCTTGACTGGCGTTTGCAAGTTTTTTACTTTTGTTTTTAATTACTTTGTATGCTGGTTGGAGTAAAATTATAGTCGCTTGGCTTCACAAAATATTTCTTACTTAACAACATTTCAGAGATAGGACCGTATCTATTGTCTGTCTATTGACAATGATAATATAATGCAACAAAATTAACTTTGCCAATAACTTATATCTACTACTACTACTACAGCCTATTTGCGTTCCACTGCTGGGCACAGGCCTCCTCTCATCACGAGAGGGTTTGGGCTATAGTCCCCACGCGGGCCCAGTGCGAAACAATAACAATAACTTACATATTATATACAAATTATCGGAATTAAGTAGGTACTTATTATGTCGGAAAACTCTGATCTATCACAGAATGCATCAAAGTTTTAAGCCATTTTTGGCCAAGGCTTTTTTCATTCAATTTTAGTTTACCAATCTTAATGGCTAATTAACACTTGTTCTTACACAGTAAAAGAATTTTTAGAGCAATCACAAACTATAAATTGAATGTAATAAATAAGTATTTTTAGTTTTAAAATTATGATAGTTTTTGCATGCTGAGCGCAGCTAAGTGTGCGAACTGATAATAATAATATGTGACATCTTTGTAAATACCCACACTTACCGCAAATAAACTATTTCATTCATTCATTCATAATATTGAATGGTTAAATAAGCCGAAATGAAAACAATGTTTCATCAGTTACGCGTTAGGTCTATAGGTCAGAAACTAGGTTTTTCATAAAACAAGTCATATTTTTGGAAGAAAAAAAGAAATTAACTGCTAAATAGAAACACAGGCGGCTTTCGGGCTGGGACTAAGTGGATTTAGACGAGCTCGTGGACGTCCTTGTGCCTATTGTTAATTTTGCACGCGCTGCTCAAATTGTGCGGATCATTGCGCGCTATCAAAATTATCCGCAGAACAAAATGGCGCCAGGAAACGGGAGAACATCACTAAAGTTATTTACATTTTAATAAAACGATTGAATCAGATAGAATAAATAAATAAATAAATATCTTGGGACATCAGAAGCCTTCAGGATATGAGGATATCTGAATTAGAAGTTTTAGTAGATATGTATAATAGGTATCCAGTTTTGGTTTGAATTAATGTCATCCAGTAATTGTATTAACGTTAATTTATTGGGAATTCGGAATGCAGCGATGTTACTTCAGCGATGAGACACACCTTAGTAATAGAGGTAGATAGACGCTTTTATAGTACGTAACAATATTGAAAAAAAAAAACAGGTGCGAACATTTTGTAGCACGTTCGACAAAATGCTGTCAATAAAAACCGGCCAAGTGCGTGTCGGGCCACGCGCAAATTATAGGGTTCCGAAGTTGAGGATGCCCACAGTACCTTTCTAAGACTTATTAGCATCTAGCTAGCCTGTGGTATGACGTGCCCGCCCGACGCCCCTGCCGCTCGAGAAAAATCATCATTATAAGTTGGTCGACTATTACTCGTAAGTTTGTACAGCCTACTTAGCTCTGATAGTTTTTCTTTCAACTGCGTTATATATGCCACAACCGTGATTTTTAGGGTTCCGTACCTCAAAAGGAAAAAACGGAACCCTTATAGGATCACTTTGTTGTCCGTCTGTCCGTCCGTCTGTCAAGACCCTTTTTCTCAGGAACGCGTGGAGGTATGAAGCTGAAATTTATATCAATTACTCAGGTCTACTGTCCCTTGAAGCTGTGAAAAAATCAAACTTCTAAGCCAACGCAATCAAAAGATACAGCCGTTTATGCCGCAAATTTTCGACACTTGCAAGGGAATCAAAACCTACAGGGTGCTTCCCGTGAACTCAGAATCTTGAAATTTGGTACGAAGCAACGTCTTATAGCATAGATAAAGGAAAAATTACGAAAACCATAAATTTTTAGTTACATCACATAATTTTTTTTTTTTTAATAATTTTAACCTTACTACCCATTTCCTCATAAACGCGTAGAGGTATTAAATTGAAATTCATACCAAATACTCAGGTCTATAATACCTTTAAGCTGTAACAAAATCAAACTTCTATGTCAACGCAATCAAAAGAAACAGCAATTTAAGCTGCATATTTTGAAACTCGCAAGTACTCGCAAGGGAATCAAAACCTAAAGGGTACTTCCAGTCGACCTAGAATCTTGAAATTTGGCATGAAGCAACGTTTTATAGCACACATAAAGGAAAAATTCCGAAAACCTTAAATTTTTAGTTACATTACAAAATATATTTTTTTTAAGATCTTTGTCTTAAATTTATGCTACTCCATCTTTCCCCATTGTAATGTTATGAATTTCATTTTGCAATAAAAATACCATAGTTATGACTCGATTGTCGTAAAGAACGAACTTTGTAAACCTTACAGGTTTGTACGGAACCCTCGGTGCGCGAGTCCGACTCGCACTTGGCCGGTTTTTTTTCAGCTATCCAAATACCACCATTTAGCTGGCAGGGGGGGGGGACACGTGACTCTAACAAAAAATAGCACTTTAAAGCTTAATATTTCACAAACGCATCACTTAATCAAAAAATGGTTTTAACAAACCCACAATATTTTTTTAAGACCTATTCAACGATATGCCGCACCATGGGGTACGCAAGAAAAAAAAATTACATCCCCAATTTACGAGTAGGGGAGGTACCCTATAAAAAAATATATTTCAAAATGTTATTGTACCACTTTGTCAGCGTAACTAATATGCATATTCATGCCAAATTACAGCTCTCTAGCCCTAAGCATCTCCGAGCAATAGTGCGGACAGACGGACGGACGGACGGACGGACGGACGGACGGACGGACGGACGGACGGACATGGTGAAACTATAAGGGTTCCTTGTGGACTTCGGAACCCTAAAAATTGATCCCATTGCAGTCCGTGAGAATAAACTGCTCAATAAAATGACAACACAAATAAATCTGACACGTGTTCGTTTATAATAATGTTTGCACGACGATAATAGACACTGTTGTACCAATATTGAAGCTATTTGCAATTTATTGCTTGTCAATATTATCGTCGACGTAAATTGTCCTTTTACGCAGGTAAGATAATGAATTTTCGAATTGATCTTAATTCGTTAAAAGATTTCTTTATAAGATACCTACTCGTATCTTCGTTTCACTAGTTATTTTTGAAATCAAAAGATAATAAGAACAATATCTTAACTAATACCTATTTAGTCTAGTTGACCTCGAGTTTATAGTAAATTCGAAATGCTATTTAAATTCCATGGATCTATGAATAAACAAACCAAACGGCCTAAGCAAATTAATGCGGTATCCATAGCTTTCCTAAACCAACTTAATCGGGTGTTTATAATTCCTCACTTAATTGCTTTTTCAGTGTCCATAAATGTACTGTTTTACGATTTGGCTGTACTGACTTAGGTATTTATGACATTTGACCTCAGAACTATTTAGGTATTGCCATTTAGGTTGATTCAAACCGTCCGTTAACTAAGCAGCGCTCGTTAAAATTAAACATTTTACTATGGGATTAAATGATGTTTCTGTATGGAATGACAGCTCGACGGCCATGTTTAACGACCATGAGTCCGTCAATTGTGCTTGAATCAACTCATTGCAGGCTTAGTATTTATTAAACTTATACGAAAATTTCATATAGAGCCGACTGTGTCAAACCCTTGAAATAGCGAACGATGCAGTGAAATTCAGAAGACTTACAACAACATTATAGACCGGCGACCATCTGAACCGCGGTCTTTGTGAATGGCCGTGGTCAATGGTGGTTGGTGACGATCTCGATTAGGTACAGTTGTTGACTTCATTAATGCATGTACACTTTTGGACCCCGTTCCGTTGTACATAATAATATGTACAACGGAACGGGGTGCAAAAGTGTATATGAATTGGGGTTGTAACTTGTGAAATTTAACCCCTCACAAACAAAATTAAACGTAATCAATAAACTCCAAACTAAGTCAAACAGCCCCGTAAACATATCAAATTACCTGTTGAAGTGCTCTGTGGGATGGTTATAGATTTTAAGCGAATCCGTGTTAGTAGGTTCTCGGTGGCCCGGTGACCTACATCTAGGACTGTGACCCGGTGCACCGGCCCGGGCGAGCCTGCCCTGTTAACCGGCTGAAGCAACCGGGAGTCGGTTACTCATAGACAGCGCAGCAGCTGACAGCTGACAGCGGGCGGGCGGATTAAAATATACGGGGTCAAGCAAAACGTTGTGACGATAATTTATCCACAGAATCAACTATCGATTCTAAGCATGTTTATTAGGTTTTTTTTTATTGGTAAAAAAATAAAATTGTATGGGATTCGGGTATTGCTCACA
Organism: Aethes cnicana; assembly: GCA_963971205.1. Lineage (NCBI taxonomy): Eukaryota > Metazoa > Arthropoda > Insecta > Lepidoptera > Tortricidae > Aethes > Aethes cnicana. Next base: position 11,590,086 of record OZ020280.1, read on the forward strand.
CCATCAATCTCATACTGGGCCATACATTTAGGAACTGGTTTATAATTATTAGCAATGAACCTGATTCTGTGGGTAAAATATATCGTCACAACATTTTCAAGGATATACATACACATATATTCAAGTCTTTTGCGAGCCTTTAAAAGTTAATTATTATCTATATTAATTTTCTAATTCCTTCCAAATTACATCATCAAAATCAATTCGGTGAGTCATGAGAGTTTTAAGATTATTTTTATTTTTTATTGTAAATAGCAAGGTACTTGACCAGTAGCAGTTAAGAGTTTCAAGAGAGTTTCCTTCGCATATTTGAGTTTCTTCGTAGACAGGCATCTACGAGATGAATTGAAGAACTCCGTGCTGAATCTCCAAGTTCGCTCAAACCAATCCAACTTGAGATTACAAACCGAGGAACCGTCAAACCGTCTTAGCCATTCGAGTATTCCGGTGACGTAGCCTCGTCAGCGGTATAAGTACATGCGTAGGTATTATCTAAAGCAACTTTCTAGATTTCACAACACAACAGACTTGAGGAACCTCTGTATTCTCGTGCAAAAAATCAAACAAATGAAATATTGACAACATGGGAAGCCCGCGAGTCGATGGCTCCTCCACAAAGATGGCGAAAATGAGATTTGACATTTAAAATTTTTAGTAAGGCGTAATTCGAAAACATTTTAGGAAAGGATTTAATAAAAAAGTTTCGAAACATGAGTAGTTTTTTTCTATAGACATGTTGAATAAATGCAATGTTGTCAATTGTTATATTAAATTGTTACCTAGTGTTAATCGAATCTTGTGTCAATATCCTTCAAGAAAATGTAACTTCTCGAGAACACGTAGCTTACCATGAGGCGAAATTCATTTTATTTCTTCTGAAATCGAATTCATTTTGTGAAATTGAACTGTGAATAAAATTAGACGCCTGTAAGTAGAGTATAGGCCGATGGCTGGGTTCTCCTCGTTGCGTGTTACGTGTGCTCTATTGCTGTTGTATTATGGTTGTTATTCAAACCGTACATTTTAGTAAAATACAAGGTTGACGAAGTTAGCAGTTAAAATTTATATTCTGAGCACGATCCTAGCTCTTGACATATTGATTATCACGACTTTGAAATAAGTTTACTCTCGAATTCTGATGTAAACACAAATGTTTGATAAGTGAAAGGGCAATTAAGAAAACATCGTTTGAATGCTAATATCAACCTTGTTACATCTAAGTATAGCCTGAATTTACATAGGTTTACATTATGCTAAAGTGTAATAATAGGTACCGTAATTTGAAAACCCCCACTCGATTTCACTAGCCGAACATTCCACTCCAAAATAAGTAACTACATAGGTACTAGATGTAAATATATTGTAAATGCTGTTATATTTTTCCGAGCCCAACCGGTAAGGTTAACACGAGAAGACAAAGCTCCCAAGGCAAACATAGTTTGTTTTGCAAACACTACGGTTCGCAAGCAAAGCTCAGGTGAAAAGCTTCTTTAAAACAAATTGGGCTAGCATACGTTCAGTGGTTTTTTAACTATATATATCTCTCAAAATGATCAGTCTTCAGTCTTTAAACATTAACGAATCTATGTGCTAAGAACATTTTCAGGCACCTTTAGGTTAGGTGCATGCGAACCCTTTCGTACCTTTGTGCATGTACATAAAAACCTGTATGATCTGGGCCTATATTCGAAGTCTTAAATAGGGATCTCGCTGTTCCCTATAGGATCGCTCACGCGTCAAGTTGAACTTTAAATCTAGCTGCTTTAAGTTCACGCGACGCGTGACCGATCCTATAGGGAACAGCGAGATCCCTATTTAAAGACTTCGAATATAGGCCCTGGCGTATTCTACAAAGGACCACATAGGAGGATCATGTTGAGAGTAAAATAAACGACATAGACTATTTGATAAAATGAAGTGACCACAAAATAAAAGTCTGTCTTTTCGTTATTTCAGAGTATACCATTTCTTAATTTGTTTTAAAGATATGTATGAAGTATCCTATCCACGCTGTCGTGGGGTCTACAGCTCAAATTACGCGCTAGAAGCTACTTAGATAAAATGTAATTAAAGGTGTGTTGAATATTTCTCACACTCTATACATATACAAGCAGGTACAGATGACCTGAACACAATGACGGTGCCAATCTCGTTGAGATTCATTGGCCTCTTCCTTCACGTAATTGACACACAAGTGGTCCACTGTCCTCGGCGACACTGTATATATGAGACGCTAGTCAGAAACGACGTAAGTCCTATACATATTCTGCTGGACCTTTTCCTTTTTTGATTCGCAAGCAAAATGTAAGAGGTGTGAGCATTATTATCTATAAATTCTTCGAATCAGCATTTCAATTTAACAGTTTGCTTGTTGGATTAACTTATAGATAGGGTGGACAAGGTGATTGGGTTAGGAGGTGTGTCCGCCATGTCACAGGTATACGAAGTCGGTGTATGATCAGCTCTCATTCGGGTTATTACCATAATCGGCATCCGTTCGGTGGGACTGGGTTGAATTTACAGTCTCGAGTCTTTTTAGGAAAAGAAACTTATCATAAATATGTCACCACATTGACTCACTAAAACTTCCATTGTCTTGGGCGCAATTTAAACAACCGTGGGAGATAAGTCTTTTGTCCATATTGTGCTTTTAACGCATTCACTGCCACCGACGCATATGTGCGTTTTTCTGACTTTCCCGCAGTGCCTTGAACGCACATGTGCGTTGCAATGTTCCCTTAATGACAGATGTGGCATCTGGTGAAAGTTCGTAAAACAGAAGTGGCAGTGAATGCCTTAACCTACAAGCATTATCAATATCCACATCCAGCAAAAACGTAGAAGTTACGGAGTATCTAGCAAGTAATAGGTACTATGAATCATGTTTCCCTTCAGAACTTGGTTCACACTTTGCCACTGAAGTCACTGAAGGGTACGGAGGCGAAAAATAAGAAGATAATTCACAAAATATTATCGTTATAGACTCCTGTGGAAGCGAATTTAACGGAACACTGGCCTCATTCCCTTTACTGGCTATTGATTTTTACACACGATAGATTTGAGTAGCCAAGTTTTTTAATAAGATTTAGTGGTGGATTGGGCTTCAATGGGGCTTTGTAAATAGGGACATGGGATTTTCCATATCCCTATATAACAATTCATTATCTCCCTATTTAGCGAGATATTGTATAATTTAAATAGCTATTCGGGGAAATGGATTTCCTGTCTCAACTCAATTTGAGGACTCTATTTATTGTGATAATTTTCTAACACCACAAATACAACAGTCTATTTATGTCCCAATGTTGGGCCCAGGACTCCTTCCACCACGAGAGGGCTTGGACTATAGCAGGCCCAGTTTGGATTGGAGACTCCACATATGCCCTTGAATTATACTTCGCAAATTGCAAATTTCGTGAAAATTTCCTCAAGATATTTTCCTTCGCCGAATTCAAATTGAATTTCACACATAGGTAAGTAAACTCTCAGAGGTGCGAGCGTGAGAAGGCAACGAAAAGTTTCATAAAATGAAATATCTTCTTATTTACGTAATTCGATTATTCAGTCCAAAATTAATATCGGTGACTTGGTAAAATGTGGGCTTGGCGGCCAACTTTTCCGAGCCTCCCCAAAACTTACGTTATTTGGAAAAGTTAGTAAGTTCAATTTAACAGCTGGCTGGTTTGGCATGTGTGCCTAAACCCAATCCTATTTTTTACCAATAAAAAAGGTACTTTTACTTGTGAAATTCATTAAACACTATGTAGTTGGCCCGGGATACTTCGTAAATTTTTTAGCTGTTCTCGATTGTGTTTCTAAACCTTTCGAGAAGCGAAGGGTATAAAACGAAAAAAAAAGAATCTGCCAAATCGGTCGAGCACAGTTCTCGAGCCTAACACACGGCAATTCATTTTTATTATATAGAAGATTAACGGGAGCTTCAAACTTGAGTAATAGATACGATTTTTTGGATGAAAACTGTTTTTACTAGTTTTGTCTGTTAAGTTTTATATTTTTTTCAATTACTAAGGGTTCTCAAAAGAATATGTCTACAATTATAGTTCTATTCATATTTATTGTATTCAGCGTATAATGAGATTCGCGTAATAAATCACTTTTTCATATTGTCAATATTTGAAGGAACTTTAGCGTCCCTATTTAAATACAAGTCTCATAATTCTCACTTTTTAAACACCTCTCACTTATCTTCAAACAAAAGAAAGTTTCATGACGATTCAAACGTGTAGGTACATAATATTGTACTCGACGACTATTCATATCCAATCAAAATCACTATAAAGTACTTAGGTAGGTTTGTCTTGCTGTCCGCCGCAGGCTCTCTAGGTTCTTTATGCCACTTCAATATAGGATAATACCTAAACAGACGCCAATACTAATTTAGGAACCAATTACGGTAACTGTGCTTGTTAGTATTGTCGTTTATAGTTTCGTCTAGGGTTGTTCTAAGCTTCACGGCCGCTGGGAGTTTGCGAAACCAATAACTAGAAGAACTGTACTTTCAAGGTACCTACTGAAACCTTAAGTCGTAAAGCCAATATACAAATCATAAACTTATAATATAGTTTATTTTGATAGGTGTTTGATTTTAACTTGATTAGAGGTATCGTTAAAGCAAATTTCAGTAAAATTGACGTTCATTTGGTTTGATTATATTGAATCCGCCGATATGGCAAACCTACGCAAAAAAGAAGTGTTCAATATAGACACGAGGGCGTAGTTAAAGGGTAGGTATTCTTTTTTGAAATTCCATAAAACATTAACATAGAATTCAAATTAAAAAGTGTGCGAAATGTCTCGGGTAACAGTGAAAAATATGCTTTAATGTAGCTGTTGACATATTTTCTATTCCATGTATAAAGAACGTAACTAAATGACAACTCTATGTACCTATATCAGGCACGTGCCACGTAGCTATAGACTACGTTCTCTCTTGTCTAACCGTTCCAATTAGTCCTCCAGCGGCTTGACAAAAGGACGCCTAATAAACTGAAACACGCCCGTTGACTTAGCTCAAGGCCACTGGGGCTCTATTCGAAACGTTACATAGGGAAAGAGAAACTCTCTATACCTACTGTCAAAGCGTCATGGCGTTGAAACCAAACTATAAATAAATAAATCTTGGAACACTTCACAAAAAATGACCTAGCCCCAAACTAAGCAAAGCTTGTACTATGGATGCTACACAACGATATAGAGAAATACATACATATATAAATACTAACATCCATGACTCGAGTACAAACATTTGTGCTCATCACACAAAGTTTGCCCCTAGCGGGATTCGAACCCGCGACAGTCGGAACAGTGGGCAGGGTCACTTACCAACTGCGCCAAACCTGTCGTCAATGATAAGCAGCTAGATTTAAAGTTCAATTTGAGCGCCGCCGCGGGCCCAGTGCGGATTGGGATCGCGTGGAATAGGGATGACGATAACTTTTTTTTCCTTAGTCTATCAGGAAGATTATTGAAAAGTATTGGACACGTACTTTTTCTTTTTTCACGTACTTAATTAAACTTATACGGAGATATATTGAGTTGAAATGTCGCGTGACGTCACGGTTAGGTACGATTTATACCTAACGGTGACATAGTTAGCCCCCACTCTCCAACTTTAATGGGTTTTAACTTAGTCATTCTTTGTTAATATGATAAAACAAAAAATACGTGTCTAATATTTTTTTATTACCTGACTGACTAATTAGAATTTCGATTTCTTCACCCTGTCGTCATCCCTATTCGGTTATCGCTTTCCCGCGGGAACTATGCGTTTTCCGGGATAAAAAGTAGCCTATGTCCTTTCCCGGGACCCCAACTATCCCCATGCTACATCTCAATCGGTCTAGCAGATGAAGACAAACAGACAGACAGAGTTACTTTCGCATTTATAATATTAATATAGATAAAGAAACCGGGAGTAAGTCGTCAAAGCTTGCATTTGGTCTGAACATGGCCCATGGACTTCGGATGACATGAGCGTTGGGTCCTTTTATTTGGATAGGACAGTAATATCGGCGTTGGGATACGTAGTGTGTTTATTATACACTCACTGGCATTTGCAAACTACAGTAATCCGGAATCTGATCTTTTAAGAAGAGCACAAGAAGAGTGTCACTTTCAAGAAAGACGATCAATGGATTTGTGAATAAAACCAACATGTTATTTGGAGAGAGATATAAAAAAGGCATTATCATATTCATGCTGCAACGTAAATTTAGTTTTAGTCGTATATACGATTGCAGTATGCGAGTATATGCTTGTAGTTATCCATCCATACTAATATTATAAATGCGTAAGTAACTCTGTCTGTCTGCTACCTCTTCACGCTTAAACCGCTGGATCGATTGAGATGAAATTTGGCTCGGAGATAGTTGGGGTCCCGGTAAAGGACATAGGGCTACTTTCCACGGGGGCGAAGTCGCGGGCAGAAGCTAGTAAATTATAAACTACTAGTTGGCCCGGTGAACTTCGTATCACCAAAGTTAATTGTCTTTTTTTAGCTGTCCCTTTAGATTTTTCCTGATTTTTTTTCTTTCTAAACCTTCCCTGAATACGGGGAATAGAACAAAAAAGAATCAGCCAAATCGGTCCAGCGGTTCTCGAGCCTTAGCGAGACCCCGCGGACTTCGTACCGCCTTATTTTTTTTTGGTATAAATATCTTACGTCCTATTCTCAGATCTACTGAACATACACACCAAATTTCATAAGAATCGCTCGAGCCGTTTCGGAGGAGTTTGGTTACAAATACTGTGACACGAGAATTTTATATATAAGAAGATTAAAAATAAATAAATGAACTTCAAGGACCGGAATCATATTCCTTTGAGTGCTTTGGTCGTAAAACTCAGGGAGTCAAATTGGTAAGAGGTTGAGCCGATAAGAAGAAGGTGAATATATTATTTTCTCAAAAATGGCCGGGAAACTCGTCATTGTCTGCTTTCTATCAGACTGCGAAGTGCGTCATTGACTATCAGTCAAAAATCGCGAGTCAATTGACGCGAAACGAAACGTTTTTATCCGTGTCTGAAACAGCGTAATGTATTTCAGAACGGAATTTTAAAAAAAGCGCGATCCATAAAGAGCGGGAATTCTTGCCTCGGCGAAGCCTCGGCCCTTTAAACCAATACTCAGCCTGCAAAGACCTACTTTCCCGGCCACGGCAATAATGTATAGTACAACCTACACTTAATTTCGAAATTTATATTACGGTGTTTTTAATGGTCTACTTTATTTTCTCAAACTGAACCAATCTACTTTAATATATACGATATAAAATACCACAATTCACCGGTAAAAGAGGTTTATTTATACTCCAAAATTCAATGTGTAATGAAAATCTCCGAAAATCCATACTAATATTATACGAAAGTAAATCTGTCTGTCTGTCTGTCTATTACCTCTTCACGGACGGATTGAAATGAAATTTGGCATGGTGATAGTTGGGGTCCCGGGAAAGGACATAGGCTACTTTTTATCCCGGAAAAGCGCATAGTTCCCGCGAGAACGCGATAACCGAATTCCACGCGGGCGAAGTCGCGGGCAGAAGTTAGTAAACCATAATTATATTCAACGACGTTGATAAAATCTGTTATATTAAGTAAAATAAACGTTTTTACTACGCGACGCTCCTCATATTTACCTGTTGTATTTTTAGTGTTTTATTTCGACATTTTGTACCTTTTCTCTCTCTCTCTCTCTCTCTCTCTCTATTATTATTTCAAGATTTTCTTGTTGTCGTTAAAGGTTAAGTGAAACATAAATTGATAAAAAAAGGTCTCTGTCGATAAAAGGCTATGGTACCTATTTACTAGTAAAAGTAGCTGTAAAAGTTGATGAAAGTACTTGGACGTAGGTACTTCCTTAAAATCTACGTTTACGATTATCTTGACATTACTTTATCTTTACAAAACGTGTACGAAAAATAGTCTAATGAAAAATAAAACAGTATCAAACAAAAGTACCTAAGTAGGTACCTGTTAATCTAATCTGAGACTTCAATTATAATAATACTAGCTTCTGCCCGCGTCTTCGCCCGCGTGGAATTCGGTTATCGCGCTCCCGCCGGAACTATGCGCTTTTCCGGGATAAAAAGTAGCCTATGTCCTTTCCCGGGACCCCAACTATCTCCATGCCAAATTTCATCTCAATCGGTCCAGCGGTTGAAGCGTGAAGAGGTAACAGACAGACAGACAGACAGAGTTACTTTCGCATTTATAATATTATAATATGGATACCTGTCCAAGTTATTCAGGCTGTCTGTGGGCAGATTAAAAATATGCAAATAAATTGAAAATATGTACAGGGGCTGGACTTGGGGCATGCTGGTCAAGTAAGTACTACCTAATGTTAATGAATCAATCAATCAATCAGTGAGAAATGAATTTACCAGCGCTTCTAGACCCATTGCTTGAGAAGAGATTATTAGATTATTATGTCCAACCCGGCGCTCGCTGCCACCTGTGACTGAGAACGTATTACCCTCGCGCACTTTAATGGACTTTTTATAAGTACGTCTATCTTCTACAAATGATACACCTACCTTTATGGAATACACATTACACAAAAAACATGTTTCAGTGGAAAACTTACCCGATTATTTACATAAAGTATGTATAAAGAGGAAAGATTCGTTTGTTTGTAATGGATTAGCAAAAAAACTGCTGATCCTATTTTAAACATTCGTTCACCAGTAGGAAGCTACAATTGTTCCCGATTGAGACTTAGGCTACATATTTCATCGTGATTTTCATCATTCAAGAATCATATTCCTTTGAGTGCTTTGGTCGTAAAACTCAGGGAGTCAAATTGGTAAGAGGTTGAGCCGATAAGAAGAAGGTGAATATATTATTTTCTCAAAAATGGCCGGGAAACTCGTCATTGTCTGCTTTCTATCAGACTGCGAAGTGCGTCATTGACTATCAGTCAAAAATCGCGAGTCAATTGACGCGAAACGAAACGTTTTTATCCGTGTCTGAAACAGCGTAATGTATTTCAGAACGGAATTTTAAAAAAAGCGCGATCCATAAAGAGCGGGAATTCTTGCCTCGGCGAAGCCTCGGCCCTTTAAACCAATACTCAGCCTGCAAAGACCTACTTTCCCGGCCACGGCAATAATGTATAGTACAACCTACACTTAATTTCGAAATTTATATTACGGTGTTTTTAATGGTCTACTTTATTTTCTCAAACTGAACCAATCTACTTTAATATATACGATATAAAATACCACAATTCACCGGTAAAAGAGGTTTATTTATACTCCAAAATTCAATGTGTAATGAAAATCTCCGAAAATCCATACTAATATTATACGAAAGTAAATCTGTCTGTCTGTCTGTCTATTACCTCTTCACGGACGGATTGAAATGAAATTTGGCATGGTGATAGTTGGGGTCCCGGGAAAGGACATAGGCTACTTTTTATCCCGGAAAAGCGCATAGTTCCCGCGAGAACGCGATAACCGAATTCCACGCGGGCGAAGTCGCGGGCAGAAGTTAGTAAACCATAATTATATTCAACGACGTTGATAAAATCTGTTATATTAAGTAAAATAAACGTTTTTACTACGCGACGCTCCTCATATTTACCTGTTGTATTTTTAGTGTTTTATTTCGACATTTTGTACCTTTTCTCTCTCTCTCTCTCTCTCTCTCTCTCTATTATTATTTCAAGATTTTCTTGTTGTCGTTAAAGGTTAAGTGAAACATAAATTGATAAAAAAAGGTCTCTGTCGATAAAAGGCTATGGTACCTATTTACTAGTAAAAGTAGCTGTAAAAGTTGATGAAAGTACTTGGACGTAGGTACTTCCTTAAAATCTACGTTTACGATTATCTTGACATTACTTTATCTTTACAAAACGTGTACGAAAAATAGTCTAATGAAAAATAAAACAGTATCAAACAAAAGTACCTAAGTAGGTACCTGTTAATCTAATCTGAGACTTCAATTATAATAATACTAGCTTCTGCCCGCGTCTTCGCCCGCGTGGAATTCGGTTATCGCGCTCCCGCCGGAACTATGCGCTTTTCCGGGATAAAAAGTAGCCTATGTCCTTTCCCGGGACCCCAACTATCTCCATGCCAAATTTCATCTCAATCGGTCCAGCGGTTGAAGCGTGAAGAGGTAACAGACAGACAGACAGACAGAGTTACTTTCGCATTTATAATATTATAATATGGATACCTGTCCAAGTTATTCAGGCTGTCTGTGGGCAGATTAAAAATATGCAAATAAATTGAAAATATGTACAGGGGCTGGACTTGGGGCATGCTGGTCAAGTAAGTACTACCTAATGTTAATGAATCAATCAATCAATCAGTGAGAAATGAATTTACCAGCGCTTCTAGGCCCATTGCTTGAGAAGAGATTATTAGATTATTATGTCCAACCCGGCGCTCGCTGCCACCTGTGACTGAGAACGTATTACCCTCGCGCACTTTAATGGACTTTTTATAAGTACGTCTATCTTCTACAAATGATACACCTACCTTTATGGAATACACATTACACAAAAAACATGTTTCAGTGGAAAACTTACCCGATTATTTACATAAAGTATGTATAAAGAGGAAAGATTCGTTTGTTTGTAATGGATTAGCAAAAAAACTGCTGATCCTATTTTAAACATTCGTTCACCAGTAGGAAGCTACAATTGTTCCCGATTGAGACTTAGGCTACATATTTCATCGTGATTTTCCTGTGAGATCGGGTCATATCGCAGTTATTCATACTCTACAGTGAGCTGTAGATCCCGCTAGTCTACTTTTGCATAGCTTTAATCACCTTAAAACATTGTGGACCCCATAGCATTTTGAAAAATTACAAAAAATCGTCGAACCTGCCCACTAAATTTCACGAAAATCAGTTGCTAAATACGACCTGTAGAGAACATCAAAAATCCTCAAATCCGGACATACGAAAGCATTTTGCCTAAGTTGAAACAGAGGCTTCGCCCGCTCGGTCAATAAATGCAGTAACTCTAAACGTTGCTGGACCGATTTAGATGAAATTTGGTATACAGATAGTTAGTCCCGAGAAAGGACATAAGCTGCTTTTATCCCGGAAAAACCATAGTTCCACGGGAACGCGATTAGCGAATTTCACGCGGACGGAGTCGCGGGCAAAAGCTAGTTATTCTATATTTAGATTCGCCAACCGTCTTAACATCTTGTCCTGCAAAATGGTGCCACCTATGAAACTCTATACAATTAAAATTTAAAACAAGAAATATAGCCTACGCTACGCACCGTAGCACCAATAGCTTCCACACTGGAGCGGTAGCATTGTTTTCATTTATTTAAAAGACACGATAAGAAAAGCCTTCACATTAAAAACGAAAAGATCCATTTGAATAATTTTCCATTTGAAAAAGAGCATACAAAACCAGCAACTCAAGTTTCCGTCGCAAATGAAAAAAGCTACGCCGTAGCGCTCCGTAGCAGACGCGTGGGCGTAGCGCTCGGGTCGGATGCTTGGTAACGAGGAGGAAAGTACATAAAAGCCGCTAAGTGTAGGTATGATATTTGTAAGGCCCGTACCTTTTTTATAATAGAAATGAAATACTTACTGATCTTTTTTATGATTTAGAACAGAGTTCGAGTCCTAATCATTTAATTTAAAAATATAGATATACCATATACCTTCATTCTATCCTCAAGTTAACGTTAAATACTATCAAATCTCGCGACTCAAACAAACTAAGTAAAACCTCAATCACCTCAAATAAGCTGATCAGATTCCCAACAGCATATGCTGGTAAAACAAATTTTCCGAAATAACTTTCTGTCTCACCGTTCTTAATTACGTACAGGTACAGACCCTTTTTTGCTTCATCGAACTTTAGCATTAAATAGGTATAGAGTAAGTACATTATTTTCATAGTGTGCGACCATCGTATTTTATAGCTGCCTTCGTAAATACCGTGAAAAATCCAAGAAAAACACACTCGAAAAAAGTTTGAAATAAAAAAAAAGTATTAAAACTTTTAAATTTCGTTCAGAACTCGTTCAATTCAATTTAAACACTCACCGGTTAGTTTGGTTCCCGCGCTGCTGCCAAGTTCGCGAGATTTTCGGGACGCGTCTATACTCTATGTCAGAGTGCCGCGTTCTGCGAATCCACTGCGAATCTCTGGCGTCGTCCTGCACCACGCATGCGCAACCCTTCGACCAAAATGCCAAGGCCGTAACATCACAAAGCAACAAACTGCTCAAACTCAAACCAGACTCTAATACTGGAGTGCAAAGGGGAATTTCCTTTGCTAATATTTTTGCCGTTTATTAATTTCCGTCGAAGCAGCAGCACTGACGTCAATGGCTCGTTCACAAAGCATACAGGTGTTTATTATATTATGCGAGATACCGCAACCGGTGCAACAGTAAACCCTGTAGGGAAAGTTTCAGCTGTGAACACGTTATGCTTATCTTTCACGTTAGGTTTATCCGTTACCGAGAACAGGTGCCAGTCCAGATCAGCATCTCAAAGCTTGCACTTTGAGATTCTGATCTGGAACCTATTTATCTACGGAAATTGCCGCTCCGATTAAGAAACTGTTCTCCAATGACGTGTGTGTACACCAACAGCCGTTCATGCTAAAGGAGAAGAGGAAAAACAAATAAGCTTTTAAACGGCAATGCTCTATTCGCATTCTTTTTCCTTCTATTACTGAAACAAGCACTAAAAACATTGATCTATTATAAGTAAGGATTCACAATCAGCCGGAGAAAAATGGCCCCGTCAAAACGGGTGCCCGACCAGCTAGGGCACCCGTTTGGCCTTCGTTATAAAGAGGCGTTATTAGCATATTGGAACGTATTTCCTCGCTACGTAGATAAGTATATTTCGTTCAAGTAGTACATACGTATCGTTCGTGTAAATAATTTAATTGGCACCTCAAGGGACTCCAAGGTGCGGCAATTCATCTTGTTATCGCAACGAATATAGAACAATTCAGAAGTTTTACGAAGTTCCACAAACTTGCTGGTAGGAAGCATCTGGAAAACGTACCTATTCTCAGAAGTTACCCTTACCGCCTGTAACAAGCAAAGTGGTAACATGTGTTTAAGGACCCATTATTAAAAAAACTAATTATGGTTGTTAGAGAAACTTTATGTTTCGTTACGAGTAAGGGGCTTAGCAGTTAGATACTTTAGATATGTCGCGTTTAGTTTAGATTACTTTTTCAAAACATTAATTAATTGAACTTTTTTTAAGTTGATTTCTAAATTTATTGCAAAAAACACGCATATTACACATATACATATCTACTATCCGCCCCGAGTTTGCTCCCGCCCAAAAGTGCCCATCACGCTACCGGCGTTACCGCGCTGAATGGCGATGGACAACCTCTGGACGAGATAAAACCCAGACCGGGGGTCACCACCTCGATCCCTAATTCTACGGCCTAATTCACAAACGAGTGACCTTGCCTCTAGACCCCAAGGTCCCGCAGTCTCCACGGCCATAGGGACAAACTCGTAGGAGGCCGCCAGTGCCGAATATTTCGCGTGCTTCTGCCGAGCAGCCGCCTCAGCAGCCGAGCCTGCCACCCGTGTCGTCCCGGATAAATGCGACAAAGCGAATGTACTGACACAGGTGGCATCCCAAATGAGACAGCGCCCCCTCTGCCAGGGGATCAGAGTGAGGCCATCCGGGCGCTTACCATCCGTACGGCTCAAACCGGGGGGCTCCAACACGCAAGGAACATTCGCGGATACGAAAGCTTTCCGGATGATGTCATTAAGCGTGTAGTGCCGAGGAAATCGGCCTGCGCAGCGGTGACAACTCAAAGCGTGATGACCGTTGGCTTCTACTGTTGAGCCGCAAATGCATAGGTGAGGCTCACAAACCTTGCACCCCAACCGCAGAGCCACAGCCACTCGCAAGGAATCATCATCCAGAAGTGCCCAGATTTGGAGACGGCAATGCATGCAACAATGCTCCTGCCTCCGGGACCGAGACCGCCTTCAAGCGCGCCACCTCAACACCTGCCGCAGCCCCAAGGAGATTTTTGTAAGTTGCCTTGCACCCATCCTCATCCCACGACCTTTGCCTCTCCGAAAATGTCGGCAAACTCTGACTCGGGTTTGCTGCACGCCACGCACAAATAGCTTCCTCCTCAAAAGGAATGCGCAAGTCACTGCCATCATGAGACAAAATTTTAGCAACGAGACTCGCCACCCCCCGAGCAGACGCTAAGAACGCCGGCAGACCAACATCAAATACCCGACAAACACCCAAACCCCCCCAACGGATCGGCAAAACTGCCTGTACCCAACTCTCGCCCTCCAAAGACACGTTGAGAATACCTTGAAGCGCCTGACGAATAGACTCATCTAAGGCACTAACGTTATGCGGAAAAAGCCACGTAGCAGTAGTTCGCAACAAGTAAACCAACCTAGGCATCGAGAAACACATCCGCAAAAGAATCAGAGCAACGTGAGCGGGTAGTAGTGCTTGAGGCGATCAAAACCTATTTCCAACATGGCCCGCCTACCATCCAAAGCTTCTGGAACCCCTTCAGGGAAAACAGGAGATCCCAGTAAGCTGAATGACTCCCTGCTTCGCACTTTCAAACCAGGAATCAGTTCCTGAAAACGTGGCAAGCAAGAAAGGGCAGCTGTACTTAACGCAAAAAACTCGCATTTATCCGCATTTACTTTTAAGCCCAGTTCACGCAATCGAGGAAAAAGTACAGCAATATCCCGCTCGAGAGCATAGCAGGGCTTCCACCAATGGTTCCATCATCCAAATACCATATATATATTTAATGGAGCCTCTAGCTGCGATATAATGCCATGAAATTAATTAAACTAAATAGGTACTTAGGTTAGCAAAATAATATTTAGACACCTACAAAACCACATGATAATTTACAGCCTATTTTCGTCCTAAGCGTTTCGGTCTGTGCAATGAATGAGTGCAGGTTGGCTCACAATGTTTTCCTTCAACGAAAAGTCACACTAAGTCAAAGAAAATTTTCGCACTTAAATGAATTCAGAGATGCGAGCCGTATATTTGAACACCTGACCCCTCTTCATGAGAGGCGGGAAGTCAAACCGCTAGACTACTAAGGCCCTGTCCACATTGCGCGTCAAACGCGCGTTTAGAAAGCGACAAAACGATTTGCTAGAGAAAGGAAGGCGACGCGCCTCTTGATCTAGCGCATAGTTGTCCCTTTCTACCTATAAATGCGCGCTTTACGCGCAATGTGGACAGTGCCTTTCTTTAGGCTACCACAGGTTTCGATTTTAGGCATATCTATAGAAAATGTAAAATAAGCTGCAAACTTCTGCCGAGTTTCTATAGCTATGGTAGCAGTAAACATAAAATGTATGACTGTGAAAAGGGAACTTATACTTACATTACTGAAACTGTCTTGCGTAATCCTAACGACTTCCACAAGTTGATTCCTATTCCTGAACGTGTGCAAGACGTCAAAATGTGACAATGTCAAAGTGACAGCAATCTGACTGTTCACAGGCTCACTCACAGCACAGCTGACCGAAAATTCGTAAACTTTGTTTTATTTTATTCTCACTATTTTGCTCCAGTCGTAACTTGGTTTTTTTGTTCAACATTGGAATTACTAATAAGAATCATATTCAACGTAACTTGTATTTCCGCACAGGCACAGTTTAGGCAAAGGCACTGCCGCTTTGGTTGGAATAATTTGCTAATTAAATATGCTTGCATGTCCATTCGCCACTGTTAATAGACAATTACGATTACCTAAAATCATGGCTGCGAGACAATCTAGTGATATGGCAAAGTTCAAGGAGACGGTCAAGTCGGCAAAGAACATCGTTTTCTTATCTGGTGCCGGAATAAGTGCAGAGTCTGGGATACCGACGTTTCGCGGTGCAGGCGGTATGTGGAGGAAGTATCGGTCAGCTACCTTGGCTACACCGGAGGCATTCGGTACCACCCCCGCCCTTGTTTGGGAGTTCTATCATTACAGACGAGAGGTAGCAGCGAAGGCACAACCCAATCCGGTAAATAAGACTTATACTGTACTGTGTACTTATTTAAACATGGAAAATTTACAAGCTGTAAGTACTAGCTTAATTAGTTTCACTTTGTCAATTTCAGGGCCACATAGCAATAGCAGAATTTGAAGCAAGACATCCAGATAAAAGTGTAACGGTCATCACACAGAATGTAGATGGTTTGCATGCCAGAGCAGGCACAAAGAATCTATTGGAACTCCATGGCAGCTTGTATAAAACTAGATGCACCAAATGCAAGGAAATCTTAATCAACACCGATAGCCCCATCTGTGAGGTATGTAGTTTGTGAGAAATGTTATTTCTAAGTTTTGTACGGAGTAGGTAGAGTGAGTCTCTTTCAACTCTATCGCGTCATGTAAATTTTGCTTTATTCATCAATTTTTCATTTCGCTTTTCGGCGCCCAGACTCACTCACTGCATTACCACTGGACTAGTCTTAAATTTTGTATCTAGACAATTGCGTTATGAAAACTGAAACAGCGAGTACTAAACAGATTAATAGTGCATTAACTTCTTAAGTGGAATCTTTGTTATAAAACGGCGCCATTGTTATTTGTTACTTGTCAACAGGCTTTAGCGAATAGGGGTGCTCCTGATATAGATCAGGTGGGCTCAGACATTCCTGTTAGAAATTTGCCACACTGCAAAAAACCAGGATGTGGTGGTCTATTGAGACCACACATTGTGTGGTTTGGAGAGAATTTGGAACCAGCTGTATTGGAGAAAACGGGTAAAAACTAATTAAGTGTAGCTTCTTCAGTCCGAAAATTAGCTAAAAATCTTGAAATGTCCAAGTTATTTCTAATTTCAATTTTATTTTATCTCTTATCTCTATTTTATATCATGCTACTATTTTTTTATTCCTAATAATGTCCAAATGTAATTAATTATCATCCCAATTAAGCAAGAAATTTAATAGCTACTGTCATGCAACAACACCACATCAAGCAAGAATTCACAGGGACGTCTTTCCTGAACTTTCAGAAGCAGCGATGGCAAAGTGCCAAGTGTGCCTCGTTGTGGGAACGTCGTCTGTTGTGTATCCCGCCGCTATGTTCGCGCCGCAAGCCGCTGCGCGCGGCGCCACCGTCGCGGAGTTCAATCTGGAGCCCACGCCGGCTACTCCGGACTTTCATTACTACTTCGAAGGACCATGTGGAACCACACTGCCACAGGCTTTGTCGGATTGAAGGTTGGAATTTACATTATCTTCAAGGCATAACTAGGTCAAATGTAACTGATACTCTTGTTGGATTTCGTTTCGGTCACCCTATTACCTGACTGTTAAATATAGCTTATTTGATACCTAAGTAGATAATAAGATTAATATAATGGATAAGTGAAATGTAAATATGTACAAAAACTGGTTTATTAAATTTACAAAAAATAAATAGGTATTGTTAACTCAACTTGTTTTTATGTCTCGCAAAAAATTTTGCCATGTTGCCGATGGAAGGACCAAAACTACAGTTGGTCATAAGGGATTTCTGAAAACAGAAAATATTATATTGTCATGAATGATCCAGAAGAAAGAGTTTCAAAGCCTATTTCTTGTCTTGACTGACTTGAGTAACTAATTTTTAGTGGGAGGCTGGGAGCAAATATAAGGATGGCATACTCACTTGCACAAATGAAGGTAATGCAGTCACAGTTTGCGGTCTAGAATACCTCTCATCAACTAATAACACACAGGCGTAATCATTAGCATGCCTCACAGCTCTGCCGATGCATTGGTTGACGGCCTTCATACACAAATTCTCATAGTAAATGCTGCCTGCTCCGCCGCCACAAGTTCTATTTAGATAGCTCATCTTTTCAAGGATTTCTGGAGACTTCACATTTGGGTATGGCATTCCAACTACTATGATGCAACGACCTAAGTCGTCACTGCAATGATATTTACTAAATTAGCATTCTGGTTGATGAAAATGTGGAAATGAAAGCTGGAGATTTTCAAGGTGATGCAGAGGGTGTCACCAATTTTTTAGAACGTTAGATTGAATGAAATGATACATACCTAAAATTTAGACCTTCACTAAGTTTACCACCTACAACACTCAATAACAATGCACCATTTTGACTGCCATCTCTATTCTTGACAGCTGCAGCAAACTTATTTAAAACCTGAAATAGAAATAAAAATAAGAAATCTAAATTCATACTCGAAAAGGTCTAATATGTTATGAGAAGCCTAATTACCTGGTCAACTTCTGCTGATGACTTAGGCTCACGGAATAAGGATTTCTTCTTTGATATAGTTTCGACAACTTTGTTTGATTTCATGTGTTCGTAGACAGTTTTCTCGTAAGAATAAGACGGAAGGAAACAGACCACTCCGCCTGGTACGATGCTGCATATATTTCTCAGGATGCTGCTTACTTCTTTTAACTGAAAATGAATTTTATTTATCTAGCGCAGTTACTTCTCCCATCGCAAGCCTGCAAGTCGCTAAATTGTACAAATAACAATCAAGCAAACTAAAAATTACAAAGAACATAGACACCGCACCGACTTTTTAGAGGGATTCAAGCGCGGATGCGCAGGCTCGGCAGAACTATATCTACTGCTATTATGTATTTAAAACTCCTGACGCGAAAAGAATCCAAAGCCGGATCCGCCCTTGGAGGGATTCTATGAAGCTCATTTGAGAAAAGTAAACAATCAAAAAAGTTCCTTACAAAATTTGAAACTTTTGAACAGTCGGCATCAGATATATAGAAGAGAAGAAGGTGATCATAAATATGTGAACATGCCTTACGTCTTGCTTGACACTAAGATCGTGCGTGACCAGATAATCTATGATCAGGATCACCCATCTTATTCGCTTCTATGTACTGAACATAAAACACGAGTTCTCATAAAACACGAGCATATTGAAACGATTTTCTAATGTCAGTTTGCTCCATATATTTTGACATATTCTGTTAGGCACTGTTCGTCCATATGTTATTACTTATTATAGGTCAATGCCCAACACCTTAACAGCTACCAACAAAGCAAGAAACAATTAAAAATGATCATACCAATTCATTGCTCATCCTGTTTTCATACGAGAAGTTGAGGTTCAAATTCGAAGGCCCCTTCGATAAGCAGAACCCTAGCACATTGTCTGGCGGCACAACATGACCGCATTTCACTATGTTTATTTTCTTGTTGCTTTTTAGTAAACCTTCGAATTCACTCATAGGTTCCATTGTGCCTCCAGCTAAAATTACCTGGAAATTGTGAAATTGGTCAATAAATTATGTGTTAATAAATATATTTTAATTTAAACATGTAACTGTGCTAGGTCCGTCCGGGTTGGTTGGTACTACCGTCGTACCCGCTAACCTGCCGCCAAATAGCAGTGCTTACGATGTGTTCCGGTAGGGGGTTAAGGCAGCCGGTGAAATTGCTGGCACGGAGGCATTCCATCTTTAGGCCTTAGGGTAGGCAAGGCAATGCATTCGAGATCTTTTGATTTCTTATTGATAAATTTCGGTGTCCATGGGCCGCAGTGACCGCTTACCATCAGGTGGCCTGTGTGCTTGTTTGCTTACGAATTACTTGAAGAAACACTTACAGAACGACACTGATTGACGACCTCTGCGAAATGTTCCGCCGGATTCAACAGCAAGTACTTGAGTTGACCATTCTCGCCTGTTTGGGACAAAACGCGCCCATTCTCGCTTCGATCGCACAGTCGATCGAGGAAGTCTAGAATAGCGTACATTCCGCTGCCTGCCGAAGTTTCCGTTGGGACCTTGAATTAAAAAAAAAACCATATTAATATTATAAAAGTGAAAGTAGCTCTGTCTGTCTGTCTGTTACCTCTTCACGCTAAAACGGCTGGACCGATTGAGATGAAATTTGGTATAGAGATAGTTGAGGTCCCGGGAAAGGACATAGGCTACTTTTTATCCCGGAAAAACACATTGTTCCCGCAGAAACGTGATAACCGAATTCCATGCATTCGAAATCGCAGGCAGAAGCTAGTATATATATAAATATCAACCTCATACAGGTCTCGGCGCGGATCTTGAGCGGTAAGCTAAAGTAGAGGGGGTTTCTGCGCATGTTTACGAGTGACGGGCCAAAAAGCGTGCACACGTGACAAAGCGCCCGCTGCGTCCCGCGCCCCTCTGCCGATGAGACCTCATTTTCGACTTCTGCGCATCGAAGGCCACCGCTCAAGTTTCGTTCCGATGCCCATACTTAAATAGGATTTCAATTTCTTGAAAATATTATAGTGAACACTACATTCCTTACTCAGTTTTGAAATTTAATAGAAACAAATACATAGAAATACATAGAGATATAAATAATATCCGCTAACTCAACTATTTTTTGCTGAAATATTATGCTCAATTTAAGCACTGTCTCCCAAGATACAGGTTTAATCCTAGTTTGGGAGCCAGGGTCAATCAGGTTCATTATGTGTGTTACTTACTTATTAAATACCTATTTATTTACTAACAAATTACATATTACCTATTTACGAAGAAGTACCTTAGTTAGTAATTGTTACTTTTTGAATGAATAAATTATTATTATATCTACCTGAACATTAGGTTTAACATCAGTTTTGACTTCTACAACCTCAGGTTTCTTCTTAGCCATGTTGCTGAGGAAGTCTTTAAAGGAACTCTTTTTCGGAGCAGTACTCTGGATTTCATCTTCCAAAGCTTGTTGACTGTACCTCATAGAAAACCCGTGTAGTTTAGGGGCCAGCCTAGTCCGTCTACAGAACTCTACCAAAGGTCTCAAGTTCATGTGATCGACTTCAGCCTTTATGACAAAGTCCTCAAGGGTCATTATTGCTGTTTCGTCTTGCTTCTCATTTGGTTTTGTTTTAATAATGCCTGGGAAATAATACAAAAATAGCAGTTGGGAAATCCTGGGGCTATATTCGAAGTCTTAAATAGGGACCTGCCTGTTCCCTACAGGATCGCTCACGCGTCAAGTTGAACTTTAAATATAGCTGCTTAAAGTTCACGCGACGCGTGAGCGATCCTATACGGAACAGGGAGATCCCTATTTTAAGACTTCGAATATAGCCGCTGAGTATTTATCAGTTTAGTAGATTAATGGTTTCAAATACATACCAACAAGCTTTCCAACGACGAAGTTGATCTGGTTAAGACTTAAAAGGTTCTTGCTACTCAATCTCCCTCTATACTTATTAATGTAAAATTGCAGAAATGTTTTTACCGAAGCCAGCTGTTTGGCCGAGACGGGGGCGGAATGGGCATTTTCTAAGGCAGCTGTTAATCCGTGGGCTTCATCGAGTATTAATATGTTATTTTGGAGTTTCAAGGACACCCCGGATCGAGCTCCAGCACTGACAATACCTGCGTGACTTACTAGTACTACCTGAAATTAGATAGATTACTTAAAAACAACGTTTTGAATTATAAAAGACAGGATGAAATATAATGGTCTCTGTGGTATGGCAGTTACAATTCTAAATAGCTCTTACTGCTAGAGAAAATAAGACAAGGGCTACAAAATACTGATTACTACTACAGCCTAATTGCGTCCCACTGCTGGGCACAGGCCTCCTCTCATCACGGGAGGGTTGGGGCTATAGTCCCGACGCGAACCCATTGCGGATTGGGGACTTGACACACATCTTTGAATTACTTCGCAGATGCATGCAGGTTTCCTCACGATCTTTTCCTTCACCGAAAAGCTCTGTGGTAAATTAAAATTGAATTTCGCACATAAGTAAACTTAGAGGTGCGAGCCGGAATCGAACCCCCGCCCTCAGCAAGAGAAGCGGTAGGTCGAACCACTAAGCCACCACGCCTTTTTTCACGAAATACTAATTATATTGTATGAAATACTTACCTCAGCATCATCCAATGCCATCCTCGAAGCATAATAAGGGCAAGCTTTCAGTTTTTTACCGCATTTCACTAAATCCTCAATGTCCATCATTTCCACTAGCAGTGTCTCTTTCAGTCGCGTTATATTGCTGTGGTTGTAATAAGGACAGGAAGCACACGATTTAGTCTTCGTTTTCTTAAGGACCTTACCATCTTCTGCTATTGATGTTGGTTTTATTTTAGACTTTTGCATGTCTAAGCATCTGTGAATACGGAAACACATACTAATACTATAATGTGAAAGTAACTCTGTCATAAATATACTGCTAATTAAGTATGCATTATTATTCTGAGAGCACCTCATCTATCAACTAATACAACTACCGTAAACATAAAACATAAAAAACATTTATTCACACAATTCACTTAATATAGGTATTATAAGAGAGAAGTAGAAGAAAGAAAAGAACAATTGAAAGTTGCGAAACAGCCTCAACTCAGCATGTGTTGGCTTGGCTACACAGTCAAGCCAATGCTGATCTTCCGTTGAGACCGCTCGGTGAAAAAGACACAGAAGGTCATACAAGCAAAGCATGAGCAAAACTACCGACAATGCGGTACCTTTACTACTACTACTACTACTTGCGTCCCACTGCTGGGCACAGGCCTCCTCACATCACGAGCGGGTTTGGGCTATAGTCCCCACACGGGCCCAGTGCGGATTGGGGACTTCACACACATCTTTGAATTACTTCGCAGATGCGTGCAGGTTTCCTCACGATGTTTTCCTTCACCTAAAAGCTCAGTGGTAAATTCAAATTGGATCTGCACATAAGTAAACTTAAAAGTGCGGCCTGGAATCGAACCCGACCCTCTGTATGAGAGGCGGTAGGTCGAACCACTAGGCCACCACGGCTTCACTTTGGTGATACCTTTAACTTGGGAATGAAAGTGATCAGAGAGGTAAACAAACCTTTCATTGATTAAGTTGACATTTTTAAGCCGAGTAACTTCAGAGTTGACGCAGTAATGCTGCCTGGAAGCCAGTGTGACCAGCCTAACATCCTCTCTGAACACAGTCCGCTTGATTTCACCAATGAATTGCGACAATTGGCTGTGAGTTCTACTGCTGATGTAAATCTGAAACAATCCTGTACTATAAAACAAGCAATGTTTGTGTATTTGTACACCTTCTCAAAAACAGTTGTAACAGTTACGATTAAATTTGGAACACTATAGGGGTTTATGGGTATCATATATGGAAAACATAATTTTAGAAATTTTCACCCAAGCTAAAGCCTCGCCTAGGTTCTGAAAGTAAGATATGACAGCCATTTTATAGACTTTAAGAATGGGTCTTTATTTATATACTACTACTTCAGCCTATTTGCGTCCCACTGCTGGACACAGACCTCCTCTCATCACGAGAGGGTTTTTGGGCTATAGTCTCCACATGGGCCCAGTGCGGAATGGGGACTTCACACACATTCTTTATTAATATACTTACTTGAATTTGCTGCAAGTTATTGGGGTTAGGAGGGTTGGAATTAAGGAATGAAGCTAGCCAATGAGAAGATAGTTTAGTATGCCATACCTTAGTTTCTTGGTTGTCATTTTCAACAGTCTCATCTGCATCATCCTCCGAGTCACTTTCTTCTTTTTCAAATTCTTCTAAAATCAGATCTGCATCTTCAACGGCTTCTGTTTCTTTATTAACATTCATGTCTATATTTTCTTTATACTTGTCTATATCTTTCTTTACATCTTGCTTCTCTTTTCTTTTCACCCTCTGTTTCATTTCATTGAATGAATCTATTCTTTTTTTATGATTGGCAACTTTCAGCTCAAGTTCTTTGAGGGCTTTATTTAACATCAACTCCTCGAACTTTTCCTCCAGCCAATTGTCTGTAGCTATAACAAGTTTTAAAAAAAAATTGAACGTGAAAATATTGAAGTTCCTGTAAAAAAGTATGGACATGAATGTTATAAAATAAAGTTACCTTCTATAGAAGAAATCTTTGTTTTCAACTCTCCTATTTCTTTATTTAGTGATTTGAGGTAAACTTCACAACTATCTTTAAGCCACTGCAACACTCCACAGCATATACTTAACGATTTACCCTGAAATATAATGCTAATTAAATAATCTAACCTCTACTTTCAAAAGAATATAAATGGATTCAACAATTTCTACTTACTGTGCCTGTAGGACTTTCGAAAATTCCAAGTTCATTGTTTTCTATCGTGTAATAAAGTTCACGCATAAACTTCTTTTGAATTTCGTAAGGCTCGAAAGGAAAAGGAAAGGTAGGATCCATGTTAATTGTTAAATCCAGCTTCTAGATAACGATAATATTAATAAAGAAGTCACTTCACGGAATCGAAATAAATGATAAACGTTTTATTCATGCAAAGATCCTTGAGATACACTAAAAAAAACGGATAAGTGGAAGTAAATAAAATAATAATAGATAGACACATGAAACAACATTCCCCGGCTTTCCCGCTGTTTCGAATCAAATGTCAAGTTTGACTTTTGAATTTGACATTAGTTCTTTTTTATTCCATTCATCCCATGGAAGACAAAGGCTTGAGCCATACAGACATTGTCATTTATAAGGTCATTATTTAGATGTAGGTAAGGCCAGAGGGGAGAGGTATTTACCCAGTACCTATCTCTAACCACTAAAACAAAACAAAAGGAATTTATCTCAAACCGGATTGTTAACCTATGGAATAAACTACCCGCCGACACAGTGAACTCTACAAGTGTTAACCAGTTCAAAAACAGACTAGATAAACTCTCTTACTAACATGAACTCTAACAGTGAAAATATGATTTAGACGCATCAGCGAATTGCTGCCTGTCTAAAATTAAATAAGTAAATAAATAAATTTTAATATGACATGATGGCTGCGTTCCGAATCGCGCTTAGAGCGCTCACAGTAACTTGCATCCTTTTTTCTCTTATGACTCGACTTTCAAGAGGAAAAGGGGTGCAAGATGCTGTGAGCGCTCTGAGCTCGTTTCGGAACGCAGCCGATGTTACATAACTTCAACAATACAGCGTGTAATGGAGCGTACGTGACGTAATAATTGACAGTTGGGTCCAGCGTTGCCAGATGGTTACATTTGTTACATTTTTCGTAACATTTGACCCTCTCACGTAACATGTAAGTAACTTTTGATTTATTGGCAAATCACGTAACTTTTTCGGATTTCTTTACGAACACCCAACATAAGTTTGCTACTAAATCTAGTTGAACGTTTTTTTTTGTGTAAACTTAAATAGTTTACAATAGCAACATTAGAACTTGTCAGAATGAGAACGCAACAAGCCATTCTGACGCCGTCAGACTGACGGATACATTTCTTTCTAATCTGTAAATCTGAATTTCCTTACTGTTAATGGTAGTAAAGACGTTTAAGATTTGTCAAAATAACATCTATTTCTGTTATAATACTGTCTAATTTTGCTTAAAGTCTTAGTTGTACTGCGTCGTGACAATAAACAAACACAGTATTAACTCTTTACTCTACGCGGCCCTCAATCCGCAATCCGTTGGTTGCGTTCATAATTTGCTTCGTTTGTTTTTAGTTCACAGTTTAAATTTCTGGTGAACTTTTATGTTCATCTCGCGCGCTAAATATATTAGTAATATTCCTATCTTGGTGATAAATTAAGTTACGGAAAGGTAAGTATAAATTTAGTGTAAGGTTCAGACTTTCTAGTACTTAACTGAGTATCAACTAAACAAAATACTTATTGTACTTACCTAATGTAATTTTTAAGTTACAAAGATCTCGGTTTAAATTGGTTTGACAAGAAGGGACAAAGCTAATTAATAAATAAGTTATGATAACGAAGCACTAAAAACTTAGTTGTCCAAAATATTTTGTCGTGTAGTTTTTTAAACTGCACAATAACATTTAAAGTTCTTAATATTAATACTTATATCCACAGATTTAAAATCTACCTGCCTTTGGATATGTAAGTAGTATATTGATTATTTTCTAATAATTAATATCTTAAGGTAAGTTTTTTTATTATGAGTGCATATATAAAGTACTTACCTAATTGTGCATAAAACTTATTAAAATCGCAATCTAGGGTGCATATGCCAATTGGTTTTAAATGGCTACTTTTATTAAGTATTTATGGGCAAGAAACTTGTAGTTAAATATACATACATGATGTTTTTGGTAAACCTACTACCTATTAATATAATTCATAGGTATAAATGTTGATTGGAATAATTCTGTTATGTAAATAATTACCTACCAAACAACATTATGTATAGTCAACCAATTGGGCAATCTGATCCCTAGGCCAGTAGACCTTTGTCTTTTTGTTTTAAGATGTTATCATGACATCCTGTTGTTCAATAAGCACTGTTGTAGAACAAAAATAAATTTATTCTATTTCACAGATTTTATGGTGGGCTAGGAATGAAACAGGTTGATTGTATATGTATTTCATTGTGAGTTTCTTGACAACACTTAGCAGTTTACTAAGGCAGTATTTTTTTTTTTTTTTTATTGTTCGCTTTATTCGAATCAAATATTTCAATTTAGTCTGAAAGTTTTTTGTTTGAAAGTTATTTACTATCAGTATTTAATCAATTGGACAATCTGAACCCTAGGCCAGCCAGTAGACCTTTGTCTTTTTGTTTTAAGCTGTTATCATGACATCCTGTTGTTCAATAAGCACTGTTGTAGAACAGAAAAAGATTCTATTGAATAAATCTTTTTCTGTTCTACAACAGTGCTAAATAAAATAAATTTATAAGTTGGCATGAAGGATTTATGAAAATCTGTGAAATATCACAGATTTTCATAAATCCTTCATGCCAACTTATAAATTTATTTTTATTTGTTTTCAGAAATAAAATATTTGGGTTTATTTTGTTAATTCGTAATATACTTACCAAACGAAATGGACACTTCAAAAAGTGCCTATCTAGATATTATGCAAAATATTCTCACGGTATGTAGAAATAAAACATTTTGATTGGATGTGCTAGTTTTTATAGGCTTCACTTACTTTTCTGTTAAAATTGTAGTGAAAATATATATTATTTTTATTTCAGAATTAAAAGTTAATAATGATCAGAACTATGATTAAAAAATCTCTGATCTATCATATTTAGAAGGTTAGTAGATTCAATTTTTTTTTTTTTTTTAAAATCACTAGCGACACACCCCGGCTTCGCACGGGTGGAATGCAATAACAGTATTTCTCCACTATTTAGTGAATGTTATTATACATATAAACCTTCCTCTTTAATCACTCTATCTATTAAAAAAAAAACGCATCAAAATCCGTTGCGTAGTTTAAAGGTTTAAGCATACATAGAGACATGGGGACAGAGAAAGCGATTTTGTACAATACTAGTTATGTAGTGATGATTCATGAACATATAATTTTTTTTTTTTTCATTTTAACTCTTGAGATTCCAAACGAAATTGACACTTCAAAAAGTACCGAAATAGGTACTTTTTGAAGTCTTTGTCAATCTCTAAATAGAGTTTTTGAAAGTTTTTATCACTGTTTGTATAAATAATACATTTTGTAATTTTTTTACTTGTAATATAAATTAGCCATAGTTGCGCGTACAGAGGATTCCGTAGGTACTTCGTAGATATAAGAAGTCGTAAGAATAAACAAACATGTTTTAGAATGTGCAAATCAAACTCTTTCATATATAAACAGGCGGACAGCCTAATCGAAGTAGATCATCCCGTTTATAAAATATATGTGTTTTAAATGTGTAAAAATTTTTGGGCCAAAAATGTAACTTTTTTAGCCAACATGTAACATTTCGTGATACGAAACGTAACTAATGACTAGAGGGCCCTGGCAACACTGGTTGGGTCGGAAAAATGTCAGTGGCACGTTGCGCGGTGGCTCGCGTTCCGCTGTTCCTGTCACTTGTGAAGCAGCTGTGTGCTACGGGAGTCGGCCCGGTGAGCTCCGTCTGTTCCAAACGCTGCCCAGTGTGGACTCGTGGCGCCTCCACAGCACTCCCCAACTCCCCACCAAAGGTCACCATGTTCATCGCTGAAGAACGCGGGTCAGCTTACGCACCCGATTACCGGGTTTTCTTTCGTAAGTGTCCCTACCTTCTGACTGATAACATCGGAGATAGTGCGTATCTTAAGTGGACACGTGGAGTAGTTCCGGGTCGATGTCATAACATTGACATTTACCTTGTCGTTTGAACCAATATTTGCAATCAATTGCCACTTTCATACAGTTCAAGAAAGTAGCGAAATATTTGTTTATACTTTGGCCTACGTGTAACCTTGAAAGATAGCATTTACGGCATATTTAATTATTTACCCAAGAAACGTAACTTTGCTGATGTTAGTGACTTACGCTAATAATATCCAGCGTTATTGATTTATGCACCCATGGTCAGGTCACCGGTGTTAGATGATGCAAGTATGCGAAAGAGAAACTTTGTTAATACAACTTGATATGAGTTTTATGACTCACTATTTTAAAAGAGTAGGCATGTCTTAATCTGAATTTTTAAACTTCCATTACTTGGAAGCCAATAAACAATGAAAAAAAACTGACATCAATATAATCATTAAGTACTATTGTAGTGATTAAAAAGAAAAGTCAAAAGTCCATTAAAGGATTACTTTATAAAACAAGCAACTGATATAAATTCTGTAGATATAAATTTCTGATAACTGCATTAATTTTGATAGTTTTTGTAAATATAATCAGAAACATTATACCTATTTGTATGGCACATTCTTTTGTTGGAAACACTTAACTATAAAACCATTGCTTATCGTTTATGAATAGGTATATTTTTCTGTAAATAGTATTTACATAAGCACTAAATTTACATATGTAACTTCCTAGCAAGGAAATTGCCATTATAATTGGCTAATCTATTTTGAAAATGTTTGGATGATTAAACTATCAAGTTACCATCTTCAACAGATTTTTCATTTTGTTAGGCACTTGATTTTTTTTCTGAGCTCTATTTTATTTTCAGTTGTGTGAGCTCTTCATCAATATAAATCCCACTTACTATAAATTCATAATTAAATGACTTAAAGAGAGAGGCTTTGTTCAGGAGTGGAACAAACTCGGCTCGAAACATAATAAAATAAAGAAAGAACATAGTCACATTAAATAACATGATGGTAATTGTTGCAATGTCTTATTTCCAGACGATGAAAGTGGCCCCATCTCTCCACTCCATGACATCCCCCTCTGGGCGAACAAAGCTGAACGCACCGTTAACATGGTTGTGGAGGTACCCCGCTGGAGCAACGCTAAAATGGAGCTGTCTCTTGGGGAGCCTCTGAACCCCATCAAACAGGATGTGAAGAAGGGTGCTCTCCGATTTGTCGCTAACATTTTCCCGCACCATGGATATATTTGGAACTATGGAGCTCTGCCACAGGTTTGTGTTTTGTTATGCTAGCCCCAAGGTTAAATTCACCAAAAATGCTGAAGTACATAAAAACATGGAAATGCCGACTGTACAACAAAAAATGCAAAGCTATTATACAACATATAAACTGGATTAACACACACCATCAATTCTAAATACAGATTAACAAGGAAATGTCTCGCCTCATTGTAAAGGCAAATTTATTAGGAATATAGAATAAATCGATGTACATCTTTAAAAAATTTATTCCTTCCACCCATCTGGTAATAGCTATTTAGCTCATTGCAGATAGAAACATAAGAGAAAAAAATATTAGAGGTATATTTATTTTTAATTTGCTAATGTGTAAGTATCTGTAGTTCTTATCAAGTTTGGCTTATCGAAATCCCAAAACCGCAAATTAAGATTATTGTTTCTTTATCAGTTTGTTTCTGGTTTTGATGATTAATATTAGATAACCACTTCATAAAAAATCTACTTGCGTTAAGATGTGTTTATGTAAGATTTTTTTGATATTATATTTTGACTTAACCATTGAAAATGAATGGGGCAAAAGCAAAGCTTTCCAACCCACACAATTGGCACTTCAGTTCATAACTTTACGTTTCCTTTTTCAATCTTCGGCTTTTTTTTCAGACATGGGAGAATCCCCACCACGTGGATCCGGCGACGCAGGCGCGAGGCGACAACGACCCGATCGACGTGATAGAGATCGGGACCCGCGTCGCGGCGCGCGGCGACGTGATCGCCGTCAAGATCCTCGGCACGCTCGCGCTCATCGACGAGGGCGAGACTGACTGGAAGCTCATCGCCATTGGTAACTATCAGACACGGGTCTCGTACATGATCCGACCGACGTGATAGAGATCGGGACCCGCGTCGTGGCGCGCGGCAACGTGATCGCCGTCAAGATCCTCGGCACGCTCGCGCTCATCGACGAGGGCGAGACTGACTGGAAGCTCATCGCCATTGGTAACTATCAGACACGGGTCTCGTACATGATCCGACCGACGTGATAGAGATCGGGACCCGCGTCGTGGCGCACGGCAACGTGATCGCCGTCAAGATCCTCGGCACGCTCGCGCTCATCGACGAGGGCGAGACTGACTGGAAGCTCATCGCCATTGGTAACTATCAGACACGGGTCTCGTACATGATCCGACCGACGTGATAGAGATCGGGACCCGCGTCGTGGCGCGCGGCAACGTGATCGCCGTCAAGATCCTCGGCACGCTCGCGCTCATCGACGAGGGCGAGACTGACTGGAAGCTCATCGCCATTGGTAACTATCAGACACGGGTCTCGTACATGATCCGACCGACGTGATAGAGATCGGGACCCGCGTCGTGGCGCACGGCAACGTGATCGCCGTCAAGATCCTCGGCACGCTCGCGCTCATCGACGAGGGCGAGACTGACTGGAAGCTCATCGCCATTGGTAACTATCAGACACGGGTCTCGTACATGATCCGACCGACGTGATAGAGATCGGGACCCGCGTCGTGGCGCACGGCAACGTGATCGCCGTCAAGATCCTCGGCACGCTCGCGCTCATCGACGAGGGCGAGACTGACTGGAAGCTCATCGCCATTGGTAACTATCAGACACGGGTCTCGTACATGATCCGACCGACGTGATAGAGATCGGGACCCGCGTCGTGGCGCGCGACAACGTGATCGCCGTCAAGATCCTCGGCACGCTCGCGCTCATCGACGAGGGCGAGACTGACTGGAAGCTCATCGGCATTGGTAACTATCAGACAGGGGTCTCGTACATGATCCGACCGACGTGATAGAGATCGGGACCCGCGTCGCGGCGCGCGGCAACGTGATCGCCGTCAAGATCCTCGGCACGCTCGCGCTCATCGACGAGGGCGAGACTGACTGGAAGCTCATCGGCATTGGTAACTATCAGACAGGGGTCTCGTACATGATCCGACCGACGTGATAGAGATCGGGACCCGCGTCGTGGCGCGCGGCAACGTGATCGCCGTCAAGATCCTCGGCACGCTCGCGCTCATCGACGAGGGCGAGACTGACTGGAAGCTCATCGCCATTGGTAACTATCAGACACGGGTCTCGTACATGATCCGACCGACGTGATAGAGATCGGGACCCGCGTCGTGGCGCGCGGCAACGTGATCGCCGTCAAGATCCTCGGCACGCTCGCGCTCATCGACGAGGGCGAGACTGACTGGAAGCTCATCGGCATTGGTAACTATCAGACAGGGGTCTCGTACATGATCCGACCGACGTGATAGAGATCGGGACCCGCGTCGTGGCGCGCGGCAACGTGATCGCCGTCAAGATCCTCGGCACGCTCGCGCTCATCGACGAGGGCGAGACTGACTGGAAGCTCATCGGCATTGGTAACTATCAGACAGGGGTCTCGTACATGATCCGACCGACGTGATAGAGATCGGGACCCGCGTCGCGGCGCGCGGCAACGTGATCGCCGTCAAGATCCTCGGCACGCTCGCGCTCATCGACGAGGGCGAGACTGACTGGAAGCTCATCGGCATTGGTAACTATCAGACAGGGGTCTCGTACATGATCCGACCGACGTGATAGAGATCGGGACCCGCGTCGTGGCGCGCGGCAACGTGATCGCCGTCAAGATCCTCGGCACGCTCGCGCTCATCGACGAGGGCGAGACTGACTGGAAGCTCATCGGCATTGGTAACTATCAGACAGGGGTCTCGTACATGATCCGACCGACGTGATAGAGATCGGGACCCGCGTCGTGGCGCGCGGCAACGTGATCGCCGTCAAGATCCTCGGCACGCTCGCGCTCATCGACGAGGGCGAGACTGACTGGAAGCTCATCGCCATTGGTAACTATCAGACACGGGTCTCGTACATGATCCGACCGACGTGATAGAGATCGGGACCCGCGTCGTGGCGCGCGGCAACGTGATCGCCGTCAAGATCCTCGGCACGCTCGCGCTCATCGACGAGGGCGAGACTGACTGGAAGCTCATCGGCATTGGTAACTATCAGACAGGGGTCTCGTACATGATCCGACCGACGTGATAGAGATCGGGACCCGCGTCGTGGCGCGCGGCAACGTGATCGCCGTCAAGATCCTCGGCACGCTCGCGCTCATCGACGAGGGCGAGACTGACTGGAAGCTCATCGGCATTGGTAACTATCAGACAGGGGTCTCGTACATGATCCGACCGACGTGATAGAGATCGGGACCCGCGTCGCGGCGCGCGGCAACGTGATCGCCGTCAAGATCCTCGGCACGCTCGCGCTCATCGACGAGGGCGAGACTGACTGGAAGCTCATCGGCATTGGTAACTATCAGACAGGGGTCTCGTACATGATCCGACCGACGTGATAGAGATCGGGACCCGCGTCGTGGCGCGCGGCAACGTGATCGCCGTCAAGATCCTCGGCACGCTCGCGCTCATCGACGAGGGCGAGACTGACTGGAAGCTCATCGGCATTGGTAACTATCAGACACGGGTCTCGTACATGATCCGACCGACGTGATAGAGATGGTTCAACCTACCGCCTCTCGTGCAGAGGGTCGGGGGTTCGATCCCAGCTCGGTAAATTCAATTTGAATTTACCACTGAGCTTTTCCGTGCAGGAAAACATCGTGAGGAAACCTGCATGCATTCGCGAAGTAATTCAAAGATGTGTGTGAAGACCCCAATCCGCACTGGGCCCGCGTGGGGACTATAGCCCAAACCCTCTCGTGGGACGCAAGTAGGCTGTAGTATTAGTAGTAGTAGTAGTAGTAGTAGATCGTTCTCGAGGAACAAAATTACCTGTACCTATATTACCTTCGTCCTCAGACACTCGTGACCCGCTAGCAGCTAATCTCAACGACGTAGGTGACGTGGAAAAAGTATTCCCCGGGCTTTTAAAGGCGACTGTCGAGTGGTTCCGACTCTACAAAGTGCCGGACGGCAAGCCGCAGAACCAGTTCGCTTTCGACGGCGAGGCAAAAGACAAGGAATTCGCTTACAAGATTATTGATGAGGTGAGTGAGTAGAATTCATAGAAAAAGTAAGGTAATCTTCGTCCAAGATAGGATGACGAAAATGTACTTTAAACTTTCAAGTGCATTTTTGTCATCTTATCTTGGATGAACATTACACCCTAGAATGACAACCTTCATACAAATCAGCGTACGCCCGAAGTAAGTGTTAAATGCGACAGTAGATGTCGCTGCCTGCTATTCCGGATATTGCTCAAAAAAGAGCTTAAAAGCTTCCATTATTGCTTAATCCGCGCGCCTTTTAAGTTGTGTCATGCTATACGCCGCAATATAAGGAGATTGTTGGTCTTTTTAATTATCTTCTCTCTCGTAAATCTGACAAAAAACTAAATATTTCGAGATGATTTTGTTGACTTCATCAGATGTTGAAGAACAACATTTCATAGATATATAGATCAGTCTATTTTATATGACACTATTAAATATTTACTTTGGAGAAGAAATCGCCAAATAAATATTACTATATCACAGTCAAACACAAGGTAATTAGGTAATTACATAGATTGACAATCTCCTTATATTATTGTATAGTTAGTGTGCTTCCAGTCTTTAAAGTTTTTTTTTCTCAGGTCCACGAGTTCTGGCGCGATCTCATTGCGGGCAACGTTCCTGACGCCGCCGAGATTAACAAGTCAGTATTTAATCTCTGTAATCAGGCAGAAAAAGAGCGATATGAAACGATGATTAATGAATATGATGATTGACGGACGGTCGACTTGTTCGGAACTATCGTAAACAGCTAATTTTCTCTTTCTAAAATCGTACATTTTGATGCGAGTGCGAAAAGTTTGTCATTTTATCACGAGCCCCTAATTATGTTGGCGCGAGCGAAAGCGAGCGTTATCACTAAGGACGAGTGAAAATGTCAATTTCGCACGTGTATCAAACGACATTTTTTAATACATCTGCGAAAAACAAGAATAAAGAAATAAACCAATGGGATGAAGCTCAAAATATTTTACGCACTAGTTCGTAAAAAAACAAATTTAGGCACGCCCACTAGCTGTCTAAAACAAAAAGCTCCCATTCGGAAATGACAAACTTTTGGCACGTTAAACAGGTATCGAAATGTTTAATTTTTGAGCACTAAAAAATAAATTGTAAATTTTAAAGTTTTTGAGAATAGCGGGGCGGGGTCCTCATATGATGCATTTGCCATGGGCCTCAGGTATGTATTTTTTCATTATTATTTAAAAGCACCACCAACACTCTCAATGCATAGTTGATGGCTGTTTCAGCTCGCACACATGTGTTGAGAGTGTTGGTGGTGCTTTTTAAATACATTGAAGCGTTTTGAAATGTAAAGGCGCGGGACTTTACACAGTAGAAGATCTCTACTCCCGGTAGACTAACAGACATATTGAATGTTGGTTGTAATAGCGTGTTTATTTCCCAGGACGAATGTGTTAGTAGACAACAGCCCGGGGCGCGTGGAGCGTTCGGAGGCTGCCAATATATTGAGCAAGGCGCCGCCGCGTTCGCTGCCGCAGCCGCTGCCCTCTACAGGTATATTAATTACGAGCTGAGCGAAAAAGCCGTGGTGGCCTAGCGGTTCGACCCAGGGCTTGAAATCGGTTTTTGCCCCCATACAAATAAAACGGTTTTCTTATTGTTCTTTCGTTTACTATTTCATGTTTAATAAGGCTATAAAATGATACGAAGTAATAACCTAAATACACTATGGAGTTCCACAAAGAGTATAAAATAATTCTAAATATTTGGCTTTTTCGGGGTTTTTTAAATTAACCGGTTACAAGCCCTGGTTCGACCTACCGCCTCTCATGCCGAGGGTCGGGGATTCGATTCCGGCTCGCACCTCGTAAGTTTACTTACGTGCGAAGTTCAATTTGAATTTGCCATGAGCTTTTCGGTGAAGGAAAATATCGTGAGGAAGCCTGCACGCATCTGCGAAGTAATTCAAAGATCTGTGTGAAGTCCCCAATCCGCACTGGGCCCGCGTGGGGACTATAGCCCAAACCCTCTCATGATGAGGGGAGGCCTGTGCTCAGCAGTGCGACGCAAATAGGCTGTAGTCGTAGTAGTTACGAGCTGACCTGGAGAACTTCGTGCCGCCTAACAGTCGTGCGTGACGAGCTATCAATTGCGGAAGACGGTGGAAGCGAATTTTAAAATCATATTAAAATCATCATTTTTTGCATGCATTTTTTGATATTTTATGGCTTTTCCTGGCGGAGACAAATGAAAAAAAAGATCATCGAAATCGGTTCAGCCGTTCTTAAGTTATAAGTGGTGTAACTAACACGACTTGGTTTTATATATATAGATAGACGGCTTCTGCCCGCGACTTCGCCCGCGTGGAATTCGGTAAATGCGTTCCCGCGGGAACTATACGTTTTTCCGGGATAAAAAGTAGTCCTTTCCAAGGACCCCAACTATATCCATGACAAATTTCATCCAAATCGGTCCAGCGGTTGAAGCGTGAAGAGGTAACAGACAGACAAGAGTTACTTTCGCAGTTATAATATGAATATGGATATCTAACAATATAGGGTCAAGCATAACCTTGTGACGATATTTTACCCACAGAATCAGCTATCAATTCTAACCATGTTTTTTAGGTTTTTTTAAGCCTTTCTAAATGTTGTATTTTTTTTTGTTACAGTTGACAAGTGGCACTTCCTAGCCAACCTGTAATCTGCTTACCCGTGATCTGTATGTACTGCATAGAAAATGGTCACTACCATACGTTATCGTATATATTTATTACCGACACTATGTTTGTATTTAAATACACATAAATATCAAAAGGTGTAAAGAGTATTCTAAACTCTAAGACCATAAAATTAACGTTATTCACATCGAGAATCACACTCGAAAATGATGTTTATTATTTATTTATAACAAGACCCAGTTTCTCGTGTGACAATGGCTTTAGGAACGAAACTGCGAAATATAATTAAGCGAAATTGAACTGTACTCGGCTGTAATACAATTAATTTTACTGTTAACTATAAGTGTAATAGACCATTTTGTGCGTGGTGTAGGTGATTTTTTTGGTTGTGGACGTAAAGAACCGTTGAGCGGTCCAGTTGGGATGCTGTACCCGTAGCGTGTACACGATATTTATTATAATTAAATTAATATTTTGTACTAGATTGTTTCATTTTTTGATTATGTGGGTAAACCCAAATTTTCCTTATCCTTATACCTTCTGTCTATGTCTACCTTCTTGACTATTCAAAGGCATTAAAACGGTTCTTTTGTGTTACGGCCCAAAAGTGTCACATATTAAAGCCCTTGACTGTACAGTCAAGGGCATTAATATGTATACACCTTTGGACCTTAACACAACGGAACAGCATGCAAAAGTGTACACATATTAATGCCCTTGACTGTACACATTTTTCCAAATAGCTACTGTGTGGCGTGATTATGAAGTTTTATGAATCAGTAAAATACATTTCACTTAATTTCACATTAGTCTTGTTGAATTTACAACCATATAACTTAGGTATCAACTAGGGTAGGCGATTTTGACATTTTTTTTTACAATATAATAGGTTAGCTGGAAGAGATCCCTTAAAGGGATAAGCTCGACTTTGTAAAATAGGTTTTTTAGATAACATAGTTTCTAAGACTTATAGACAGAAAAGAGTTTTACACATATACATAATCACGTTACTTGAAATATCACCTTTATTTAACTTGTAACATGCCATCTTCGCCTTTAAATGGTGCTTTGATTATAGTTTCACTAATATATGCTAAATTCGATTTAAATTAACCACTGAGCTTTTCGGTGAAGGAAAACATCGTGAGGAAACCTGCACGCATTTGCGAAGTAATTCAAAGATGTGTGTGAAGTCGCCAATCCGCACTGGGCCCGCGTGGGGAGTATAGCCCAAACCATCTCGTGATGAGAGGAGGCCTGTTCCCAGCAGTGGGACGCAAATAGGCTGTAGTAGTTATACACTGTACAGTCACCGGCAGAAGTGTAACCTAGCATTCGAAAAGCTCAAAAAAATGCTAGACAACGACAGAATGTTTAGATCAACAGCCGCTAAGTTACACTGCGGGTATTGAACTGTACCTAAGAGGACAAGGCACCAAATTAAATCGCCATAATAACCTAAATTACATCCGAAAACATTTTCACAGGACCACAGAGCAATTCGTGAAGTTACCATGTTCACTCGCGATAAAAACTTCGAGTTACGACAGACGCATTGGCCGGCGCCACTCGCTCGAGACGAGAGTTTAGGTAAGCAACTATACCTACATATGTGTTAGCTATAGATAGAATCTATAGACAAACAGGGCCTATATTCGAAGTCTTAAAAAGAGATCGCGCTGCTCCCTATAGGATCGCTCGCGTCGTGTGAACTTTCATCATCATCATCATCATTTCAGCCGATAGACGTCCACTGCTGGACATAGGCCTCCCCCAAGGCGCGCCACTCAGACCGGTTCTGTTCTGTGCCACTCGCATCCACCGCGTTCCCGCGACCTTTACAAGGTCGTCACTCCATCTTGTTGGAAGCCTACCGACAGCTCGTCTACCGGTTCGCGGACGCCACTATCCAGGACTTTCTTGCCCCATCGGCCACCAGTCCTGCGAGCAATGTGCCCCGCCGACTGCCACTTAAGGTTCGTAATTCTTCGGGCTATATCGGTGACCCCAGTTCTACTGCGGATATCCTCATTTCTGATTCTATCACGCAGAGAAACCCCGAGCATAGCCCTCTCCATTGCCCTCTGGGTGACCTTGAGCCTTCTTATGAGGCCCATCGTAAGCGTCCACGTCTCGGAACCATAAGTCATCACTGGCAACACACTGGTCGAAGACTTTTGACTTAAGACACTGCGGTAATTTGAACGAAAAGACACTGCGAAGCTTCCCGAACGCTGCCCAGCCGAGTCGGATTCGACGATTGATCTCTTTCTCGAAGTTCGACCTACCTAACTGGACTGTTTGTGTACCGCAGTGTCTTAAGTCGAAAGTCTTCGACCAGTGTGTGTTGCCAGTGATGACTTATGGTTCCGAGACGTGGGCGCTTACGATGGGCCTCATAAGAAGGCTCAAGGTCACCCAGAGGGCAATGGAGAGGGCTATGCTCGGGGTTTCTCTGCGTGATAGAATCAGAAATGAGGATATCCGCAGTAGAACTAGGGTCACCGACATAGCCCGAAGAATTGCGAACCTTAAGTGGCAGTGGGCGGGGCACATTGCTCGCAGGACTGATGGCCGATGGGGCAAGAAAGTCCTGGAGTGGCGTCCGCGAACCGGTAGACGAGCTGTCGGTAGGCCTCCAACAAGATGGAGTGACGACCTTGTAAAGGTCGCGGGAACGCGGTGGATGCGAGTGGCACAGGACCGGTCTGAGTGGCGCGCCTTGGGGGAGGCCTATGTCCAGCAGTGGACGTCTATCGGCTGAAATGATGATGATGATGATGATACATAATGGTCAACAACTTCGAGCGCAGAGCCTCCGATTTTTACCGGAGTTGGCACAACATGGACGTTGGACATGATCTGATCTTCGTCTTGTCCATGTTCATTTTCAGACCAACTCGATCGGAAACTCTGCTGAGGTCAACGAGCATAGCACTGAGATCTTCCATGGCCATAACTACTATGTCGTCGGCAAATCGAAAGTGAGTGATGTACTCGCCATTTACATTGATGCCTCGTCCTTTCCAGTCCAGCACCTTGAAGGCATCAGGTGTGAACTTTAAGCAGCTAGAATTAAAGTTCAACTTGACGCGTGAGCGATCCTATAGGGAATAGCGAGATCCCTTTTTAAGACTTCGAATATAGGCCCAGATTTTAAGACTTGACAAGTGCAATGCCCTTAAATCGACGTCATTTGACCCTGTAGGGTCAGTCAAGGGCATAGAGATAGATAAATATTCGGCCAAGGCGTAAACAAAAATATACCTACGGCTACTCTAAATATGGCTGGCAGAGAGTCGTTGTGTTACATATTTTGACGCTTTGGCTGAATTGCGTTACGGTTTAACTCAATCCGATGTAAAATGATGATTATTTTTGCGAACAAGAAAGTGCCGTTTTATATCTACCCTATAAAGGAATCGACGTTACCTAATTCAAAAATATTTTTTTCTAGACTGATCGGGTTCGTGTAACTCTTATCACTCTTAGTTATATAGGTATACAGTATCTACGGTTTTCTTTCGTTTTGTACTTATATTACACCTACTTTCATTACTTACTTCATGGTACAGTAAGCGACAAAAGCGATTGGAAAAGAATTGGAAAAAAACTTCAATGCAAGTAACGTATAATTGGTAAGCCATTATCATGTTATCGATGATTAACTGTCAAAATTGTTTTAATTCATAAATCTTTTTTCATGCCAATGGTAAGTGGTCACTGCGGCCCACGAACACCGAGATCCTATGACCCCCATTAAGAAACCATACGATCTCGAATGCGTTGCCTACCCTGAGGCCTAAGATAGAAAGCAAAATCAGTAACTATCAGCTAAAAAAAATTCACCTTCCCGCCTCCAATTCTTCTTGCTTCTAAGTCCCAAGTCTGTGTCTATCGGTTATTTTTGGACTTTTTACCTGATACGAGTTACCTAAGTGAAATTCTGTTCACATGAGGTAAGTACTTTCATTTACTAACCGTACGAATTTACTACCTAAATCAAAGCTATTTATTATTAAATAAATAAACCTATTCCATTGATTACCAAAATCGACCGACATACTCAACTATCTTGTTTTTGGAACTTTTTAAATTTGGAAAGGTTTTTGCTGACTGTATAATCCAGCGGGAGGCGTTTAACATGACTAAGTAGCTCTACATATTAATGTAGAGCGTAGGTATCTTGTATTTCAACCTAAAATATTTAGTTCCTTCTGTTCGTTTTATAAGGTCTACGTGCTTTATTTTTATTTGAAAATGCGGCTGGGTAGGTACATTGCAAAAAAGGGCAAAGTTTTACTCATTTGTTTTTGTCTACCGTGTCAAAGTCAAAGGCAGGTAAGCCAAATAAATATGAATGTCACTTTCCTCATAGGTAACCCTTTTCTATGTTACCTACGTCATTCAATTCCCGAAAGTTAATTACTCTAATACGTTAAGGCTTGGTTGCGGTTGCAAAATATTTTTCTGTGCTACGACTCATCGATCGCGCTTGGCGCCGCCACGGCTACGGTGCGGGCACGCGCCGTTTACGGATAGTCCTGCCGTCAATTTCGCTAAATTATTGGCGGTTTCATTTTTACAAGGATAGTATTAGGCTATTGTGAATATTCCCCAGCCAATGTAAGTGCGAGGTCGTGGGATAGGCTCTCGCGGCGGGGCGGGGAGGGGGAAAACAGGATGCCTTGGGAGTTAGGACCGCGCGGCGACTAGCGCGCGTATAGACCGGACTAATGCTTGTTTGCGATGGGTGTAATCTACCCGCCGCCCAAGGGACGTGTTAGGGAAAGAATGAAATAACGCTGTACTGTTTGATAATGCCGACACTCGATCTGGGTTTAGCATTGGGATTTTATGCTTTTGTTTGCTTCTAACGCTTTGTCTGAGATTTATAGATAGAGGTACATTTATTTATGGGAAATGTAAAAGAAGAGCAATCTAAAAGTTATGCTTCTCATAATAACCTATACATAGAGGGTATACTACTACAGCTATTTTGCGTCCCAGTGTTGGGCACAGGCCTCCTCTCATGACGACAGGGTTTGGGCTATAGTCCCCACGCGGGCCCAGTGCGGATTGGGGACTTCACACACATCTTTGAATAGATGGGTATAGTCATAGAAGTATTGAAAAACTGGTTAGACCTGTACAAAACTCGTTCCCAGGCGCGGATCCACCGTTGTGGGCACTATGGGCATGCCCACAACCCTAAATAGCCTTATAGACATACCTCATGCCTAACGTACTATTTAGGTACTATTTATTTGCATAATCTGATCGGATAACGTTACGGTTTATCTTGACGGTCACTAAAAATACACTTGTTTGTTGTTCCCAACCATACAGCAGCTTTACAAACCCTATATTAGGGACCGTAAAATGGCCATTCGAAAATTGAATTTTTTCGAAGAAGGCGTATTTGGATAAGCTAATTTTCGCGCCACCTGCATTGTTTGGGCTTTTCAAATTTGTGGCAGGTTTAATTATACTTACTTTAAGTTTTTTTTTTTAATAAGCTTCCAAACCATTATACTTCATATTTGCTTCAAAAATAAAAATATAAGTACATTATTTTCCTTATTTGTAGCTACAAATATGGTAAAAAATACCGTTTACGTTGTTTTTTTTGGGGCCAGCCTCTAGGTACGACTCGCATTTGACCAATTTTCGCTCGTGCCCACAACCTTTTTTGAGGGCTGGATCCGCGCCTGCTCGTTCCCGTGGAAATATCGTGATAAAAAGTTTCATATATGTTATCCTTGTCATTAGGGTCTCACTATCTCCATACTTACCAAATTTAAATCAAATCAGGCCGGTCGTTTCGATGTGAAGGAAGGACAAACAAACTCACTTCCACATTTATAATATTAGTAAGTAAGAATAAGTATCAATATGAATACAATAAAATAAACCAAGAAGCGCAATAAACAACACATCAAGCGAAATAATATCAAAAGGGTGTTATTAAATATCTTCGAGAGCGGCAACACACTGGTGACGCCTCTGGTGTTACAAATGTCTATCGGTGGCGGTAACCACTTTCCATCAGGTGGGCCGTCTAGCTGTTTGTCCGTCTAAAATAATAACAAAATAAAAACATCCGCAAACAAAAAGCGAAAGCCCACCACAGCCTCACAGAGGCTTCACCCCCACAGGCATTCCCGTGTCCCGCTGCGCGCGTCGAGGCTTCGCGGCGGCGCGGCAGTGTGCGGCTCGCCTCCTCGCGGGCCTGACGCGACGGACTTACGACCATGCGCGCGTTTCTACTAGCCGCCCTGGCTCTGGCAGCCTTGACAACCCCCGCGACTTCCAGAAGAATCGAACAGGACTTTGAGTTTGACGACGATGCGGTACGTTGACTGCTAATTTTATTAGATTAACCGCCGTATATTGCAGGGTGACCTGAAATAGCAATAGGCTTTGTAATTTGTAACACAGGTTACGGTGTATAGACTCGAACTATATATCCCGAACCGAATCCGAACTATACATACACACATAGTAAGTTGGTAGTTTGTCTTTACCACCATCTTATGCGTATGTTTCATGCTGTCCACCAATTACCAATGTTTTCTCAGAAATTCAGGGGATAGGTATATTACTTACTTACTGGTGAATTGAGAAATTGATGACAGTAGCTTAGAAATACTCGTAAGCTATAATAACATACATTAACTGTAATTTCTCATCGTCATATTTCCAATAAATAACGCAATTAAATGTCAACTGTTTGACTTGTTTCTCTATAGGTTGTTCTGCGCATCCCTTTCACGGCAGCAGCTTAATTGATTTGTTTTGGAACAGCCTGTATAAACATATATCACTTAATTAGATTATTAAAACAAGTGAAAAATAGCCTGAAAATAGATTCAATTGGTTCATGTAAATGCATACATTGATGGCTATAAGGTAGAGCCTCGGATGTATTTGTAGAGCCGGAATTCAGTTTGTGTTAAATGATTAAGTATAATATGTATAGGTAAGTAGATATTGTATGTGTATGTATGTAAGTAGATATTAGGTTTAATGGATTTAGGAAATACTGAGCAGCAACATTCTTCTAAAACCAATGGAACGCCGAATAAGGAGATACCTACTTAAATGAAGAAGCTAAGTAAGTAACTCAGTCAATATACGAAGCACATTTCTACTAGGTAGGTATATTATGATTCAAACCACCGTTCGGTTTTATTTTGATAATCGTATCGGATTGGTTTTTGACCGTTTTTTTTGGGTTCCGAAGTCCACAAGGAACCCTTATAGTTTCGCCATGTCCGTCCGTCCGTCCGTCCGTCTGTCCGCACTATTGCTCGGAGATGCTTAGTCCTAGAAAGCTGTAATTTGGCATGAATATACATATTAGTTACGCTGACAAAGTGGTACAATAAAATTTTGAAATATATTTCTCCCCTACGCGTAAAGTGGGGATGTATTTTTTTTTTCTTGGTGGAGATGTAATGGGGTAGGCCCATAGTGCGGCATATCGTTGAATAGGTCTTAAAAAAAATGTGGGTTTGTTAAAACCATTTTTTGATTAAGTGATGCGTTTGTGAAATATTAAGCTTTAAAGTGCTATTTTTTGTTAGAGTCACGTGTCCCCCCCCTGCCAGCTAAATGGTGGTATTTTGATGGCT
This sequence comes from Aethes cnicana, assembly GCA_963971205.1. Taxonomy (NCBI): domain Eukaryota; kingdom Metazoa; phylum Arthropoda; class Insecta; order Lepidoptera; family Tortricidae; genus Aethes; species Aethes cnicana. The sequence goes on from OZ020280.1 coordinate 11,633,622, forward strand.
GAAAAAAATCAAGGTTATGGCATATATAACGTAGTTGAAAGGAAAACTATCACAGCTAAGGCTGTACAAACTTACGAGTCATAGTCGACCAACTTATGAAATGATTAAAAAACCAATGATTTTTCACGAGCGGCAGGCAGGGGCGTCGGGCGGGCACGTCAAACCACAGGCTAGCTAGATGCTAATAAGTCTTAGAAAGGTACTGTGGGCATCGTCAACTTCGGAACCCTATACTTTGCGCGTGGCCCGACACGCACTTGGCCGGTTTTTGAAGCATTCTGTAGGTACTAATTTCTTATTTCGTGAAGTAAAAATAAAATGGTCTATTTATTCCAATTGATAATTTTATGGTTTCATCAGTCAACCGGCTATTTCTGTTGTTCATCGGATTTTCGTAGGTACCAATTAATACATAATTAGGTTAGGTATATATATCTAATTTCGCTAGCCCATAAAAAAAAACATTTGTTTAACATTATACAAAACTACTTGTCAACTTCATCATTTCCTATTTAGGTAGGTACACAAATTCTGATGACTTATCGTGATATTGCCTTATTTTATTAATTTGAGGAGCGAGTGCGCGAATGTGACAATACATAGAAAATAATAAACCTACAATGGATTAACTTACCTACTTATGTTTAAACATGCCAATTTATGAATTGCTGTGTAACTTAACATAATTGCTTTCTCAATGGAAACTTAACTAACACTGTTCAAGAGAAAGCTATACATCCAAGTAGGTATCTACCTATTTACTGAGCTTTATAGGTAGTTTATTTAGGTACAGTTGTATGTATCTACTTACCAGGATTTAAATAGTTCTATTATTCATTTACTATATGAAAATGCAAATATAGTTCATCTAAGTAATCGAGTCAAAGTTAAATTATCCAGGACCATCGAAGTTACTTAACACGGGAATACATGAGATAATCAATTATCAACCGTAACTTTAAAAAATATACCGAAACTCTACACTTTTACTACGATAAATACTTACTTCTCTTTAAGTATCTTCTACAAGTATAAATATAAATGTTCCATAGTACAGGTTATGCGCCCCGATTTACCTAACGGAGCATTACGCCAAAAAGTCTTGAAACGGACGGCCTTTATCAGAATCGCGGATACTGAAGACGAAACCCCGGGGCGATATTTGATTAAACTATAGGTACAAATGCCAAATAGAATAGCAATAGTAACACAACACAAAGTTAAAGATAGTAGGTACTCAGCTCAAAAGGTATAAACACAGGTACACGTCTACAATATCGATTAGCATTCTCAAGTAGAAACCCATATTCTTCGAGGTGCTTGGGGCGCGGCGCTCTCGGCCTAAAGCAAAGCCGAACATAAATGAACTCTTAAAGGCAGCTTGCAGCAAAAATACAACTACATACATAGGTACAACTGAAGGGCGTCGCGTGAACTTTAAGCAGCTAGATTTAACTGTTCAACTTGACAAGTGAGCGATCCTATAGGGAACAGGGAGATCCCTATTTAGGACTTCGAATATAGCCCCTGTGTAATTGACGTGATCCGATTCCATTGCGGTTGAGTGTATTTGATTAAAATTTGAAATATATCGACGCTATATGTCCCTACTCTTGGATGCTGTCCAAGCCGGATCGATGTTCAAAAATAATTATACTTATGAATAATTTCGCTTGGAATGTGAGCAAAAAGGCCTCGTCGTCAATTATAGAATGGGGGATCCATCACACGTTCATTCACTATGCAGGCCGTCCGAAGGCGGCCTCGCTCCCGACGTTGGACGGCCGGGTTAATATTAAAGAATGCGTTATTAACATCATCCCCTGGCTCCTTAAGCTGCTCATTTAATGGCTACGAAAATGCTTAAGCTGTTACGTTTATGTTTTTATCTGGAAAAACTATCAAAGAACTTAGTTTCCACCATTACATGAGCGCCTTTTACCTGTCTTACTCCAAGGAATTACCTACCTACCAATTTAGAGTAGAGGATGGTAGAAGGTATAAGTATCTCAGTTCCTGAAGTAAACGTTTTCTTTCAGGAGGGTGCAGCGCGGCGACCACGGCGCTTTGTCTACGATCCACACAGTACGTATCTTTGCATAAACTTTATGTATTCATATAGTTGCCTAAGAATGAATTAGGTAGAAATTAGACATAACCGTCAATGATGGATGAAAATTACCTAAGCTAAGTAATTGATTGCATTGAATATGTTTCTTGACATACCGAGAATCACACAAATGTTTCAGTTTGACGATGGCTTTAATTATTTTATTAGTCAAACAGTCAAGCTTTAAATAAGTACAGGATTAGGACTTAAATGTCAAGCAAGGCGTGCGTCACCAAAGACGTTTCAGCGTTCGTGTTTTAGAAACAGTCTCATCACAAGCGGGATTTGCTCGTATATATCACCACGTGATAAGTACCATTTTTGTTTCCCAGGCCCCCTGTGCCGCGCTTTTGGTGTGTGCGCGACGCGAGGAGTGCGTACTCCGCGACGCAGGCACCGCGCTCTGCGCTGACCGCAAAAAACTCCTGCGCAATGGGTATGTACTCGTACTTAGAGCTTTCTGCTCCCCTTATTCTCGTATGAATTATACCAAGTCTCTCCTTCATCTCCGCAGAGACGTGGTGGTGAACGCCAACGAATCCGACGACACAGCGAAGACCCGACCGACTGGAACCGCGACGAGGACGTCTTCTACGAGGCCGCGCCGGAATCCAAGTCGGAGCCCGACCGGCCGGGGCGTTGCGTCGGCTGGCGGCTCGGTCCCTCGAGCGCAGTTCCTCTGCGGGCTCCGACAATAGGACGTACTCCTCACTATGCCCGCCTCGACCCTGCACAATTGCGTGCGTCGCCCCGCACCGCCGGTGGCGTTGGCTTGCCGCGGATTCTGTCCGTGCGCCGCGCCCGCTCCACCGGGACGCATCCGACCGCGCGCACACTCGCGCCAGCATCCCGAACATCGTGATCATGATGAACATGACGTAAGTATTAGATAGGTAGGTACATGGCTCTAGATAGGGGTGAGTGGAGCAGTCGCTCTGATACAGGGCCAGGGGGTTACCAGAAAATCAAAACCGAGATCCCGATGTAGAATTATTGTAAAAAGCGTCGACCAAAAAGGAGCGGGAAGGCAATCTTGCTCTACTCTGATCATCTCGACCGGTAAGGTATCTTGTCCTCAGGATATAAGGAAATCTGAATAGTATTCGCTATTAAATCTGCAT